>CM049601.1:11836244-12108744 GCA_026979955.1 Megalurothrips usitatus
GGGGCACGGCGCGCGCCTCTCGCTGCGGGGATTGGCGCTGCGATGCGGGCCGCGGGGCGCCACACGCACACACACACGCTCACACACACACACACACGTCCGACTGGATGTGCCCGGCTGGATGACGCGCCGCCGCAGGGCCGCCTGTGGCCGCCGGGGTAGGCATACCCGCACGACAGGCGTGTGCTGCGGGCCTGCCGCGCTGCCTACCCACCAGGCGCTCGGCCGCCGGTGGAGGCGGGGTGCGCGCGCGCTTTTCAATTTGCGTATTCCATTTCCGGAAGCCTCTTCGCTGCTCGCTCTCGTGCTGTTGAATCATTTAAAAAGTTTTTTTTTTACCCGCTGACACACTATTGAACTGTCTCCGGGTGTCCGTGTGACGTCAGAGGGGGAGCCCCCGCAGCTGGTGTCGGATTGACAGGGAGGGGGCCCGGGGGGCCCGTCTCTGCTGGGGGCCCCCTCTGCCAGGGGCGGGCGCTGCGAACGGACCCAGGTGGCGGCCACACAAAGACCTCCGTACCTGTGCTCGGGCCTGCGGTGCGGTGGGATACCCTTACTCTCCCGTTAGGCCGTTCGGGGCGGCGGGCGCTTTTGCGGAGAGAGAGAGAGAGAGAGAGAGAGAGAGAGAGAGAGAGAGAGAGAGAGAGCTAGGATCTAGCGTGGGAAGTGTCCTACATGGGAGGGGAGAGGGGAGTGCGGGCGGGCGGGGTCACCGTCCCTCACCTCTCTCTCTCTCTCTCTCTCTCTCTCTCTCTCTCTCTCTCTCTCCCTCCCTCCCTATAACTGTGTTCCTTCTCTCTCCCTCTCGCGCGCGCTATACGGTGTTGACCTGCGCGCGCGCGCGTGTGTGTAGTGACGTGTAATTTTTCATGCGCGCTTAGGGTGCCTCTCGCTGCCCTATCCGTCAAAAATAGTGGAGGGGGGAGAGTGAGTGAGAGAGAGGGAGAGAGAGAGAGGGAGAGAGAGAGAGAGGGGGGAGGGGGTTGACGCGACAGCGTGACAATTGTGGTAATAGGCTCTCCGTCATCGCGGCGCGCGGTCACGGCTCGTCAGCCGCTGTCTCTCTCTCTCTCTCTCTTCCTCCCCCTCTCCGTCTCTCTCTCCCTCCGCCCCCCTCTCTCTCTCTCGCTCGGGTTTTGGGTTTTGGCAGTCGATGACGCCTTTATTTTTGGTGTAGCGCTGCGCCGCTGCGCCCCCCTGTCCGTCACGGCCGGGGGGGAGTCGCAGGCGCCGCCTAAGTGGTGCGGGGATGACGCATCCCGGCTGTTGGCAGCCTCTCTCTCTCTCTCTCTCTCTCTCTCTCTCTCTCTCTCTCTCTCTCTCTCTTGTGGGGGGCGTTTGGGGCGTTCTTATTTGGCCCCCGTTACTACCTATACGTATGTCCTCTAGGCGTTCTTTTTATTTTTATTATTTATTCGCGGGGGTTGAGGCCGTTCACAGCAGTGTGTACACACACACACACACACACACACACACACACACTCGCACTCACACTCGCACTCACACTCACTCACACGCACACTCAAGTCGGCGCGGACCCGTTTTGCTTTCAAGGTCAAAGTCGCACGTACGCTGCTCCGGGCTGCGGGAGAGATGCGTCCCCAGCGGCTGTACTCGTTGGAGAGAGAGAGAGAGAGAGAGAGAGAGAGAGAGAGAGAGAGAGAGAGGGAGGTTTTTGAGAGGATGTGTCACCGGCGGCGTCGGTTGACGTAGTATTTACGGCCGTGCCGCGCTCTGACTGGCCGGTCCCCCCGGGGGGGGGGGGGGGGGGCGTACGTCAGCCGCCGTCGTGGTGGCGGCAAATTCGAATTGGTGCGCGAAGCCGATTGCGCCAGTGCAGCAAATGATTCGCATGGGTGGATGCGGGCGCCGGGGGGGGGGGGGGGGGGGGGGCTGCCTCTCTCTCTCACACACACGCACACACCTGCCCGCACATGGAGCCCCCCCCCCCCCTTGTTATATTACGTTTCCCTCCCCATCTCGGAACGACTCTGGGTATGAGATGGTGTGGTGTGGGGGCGAGTGGGACGCGCTGAGCTCAGCCCTTCTATCTCTTCTTCTCTCTCCCTCTCGTCTCGAAGCACTGCTCCGTGCGGTCTGTGTCTCTGTGTGTGGAGGGGGATGCGGCGGGGGGTTTTATTATATATTTGGTTTTCTTCCCCCTTCTTTTCCTTTAGGAGGTTTTTGGTACCGAAGCGAGACGGAACCGTGTGTGTGTGTGTGTGGGCGGGCATTCGGTCGGTCTGCCCCGCCGCCGCCGCCGGGCCCCGCCATGTTTCTATATCCAGGTGGATTCCGCTGGGCGTCGCTGCCCTGGCGCCGTCGTGGTGCCCATCGTAAAGCTGTCCGCGGCCCGTGAGCCCTGCGCCGGGGGCCCCCTGTGGGGCCTCTCTACCCCCGTGTGGTGGGGGAGGCAGAGTGGATGCGCGCGCGGCCATATTTGAGGGGGCCGCCGCGACGAGAATCAAACAAGCTGTAAATTTCAGCCCTTCTCCGTAGGCGGGTGGGGCAAGGACTACAGGCAGGCAGTCGGTAGTCAGTCACTGTGGCAGAGACGCGGCGGCGGTGGTGGTTGTGTTGTCGCACGCGCGTTACTGTGTGAAGTCTGGAGATTGAAAAGCATGAGTAAATCTTCTTCTTCTCCCTCTCTCTCTCTCTCTCCCTCCCCTCCCTCTCTCCCTCCCCTCCCTCTCTCCCTCCCCTCCCTCTCTCCCTGCTCCTTGCATGTGATCAATTTCCCGTCGGCAGTCGGGGGTTGGGGGGGGGGGGGGGGGGGGGGGGGGGGGGGTAGTACCGGAATAAATCGATATGTATAGGGGCCTGGCGTTATCTAAGGTGCCGGGCTCGCTGGGGCTCGCGGACCACGGACCCGTATCTGTCCAGGGGGGGGATCCCTGTGCTGCCTTTCTTTGGTCAGAAATCACACACACACACACACGGCTGGCTGTGCGGGACGGGCTAGTAGTAGTAGCAGCAGCAGCAGCGGTCGCTATCTCGCTGCCACTCGCAGGCACACACGTACGTCTGTCTGTCTCTCTCTCTCTCTCTCTCTCTCTCTCTCTCTCTCTCTCTCTCTCTCTCTCTCTCTCTCTCTCTCTGTCGATCGCGGACCAGGCGCAGCGCGAGAGATGGCGCGGGAGCAAGCCAGGCCGCAGGGCTTCCAGTAGCGGAGGGGCTGACTCCCTCACTGTCTCTTTCTCTCTCACACACACACACACACACAGAGGTGTGATACGCCCTGTTCTTGCGGCCGCAGAAGCAGAGATCCGACTCGGTTTGCCGGGGGAGGTTTTCTCCTGTCTCTCTCTCCGTCTCTCTCTCTTTCTCTCTCTCTCTCTCTCTCTCTCTCTCTCTCTCTCTCCCTCTCTGCCTCGGTGGGATCTTGGGGAGGCCTCGCTCGGGAGATGCCCTCGACGCGTTCCCTTTTTGGTACACACACACACACACACATCCTACCCAATGGTATGAGAAACTGGAGGGAGAGATTGTGTGTGTGTGTGTGTGTGTGTGAGAGAGAGAGAGAGAGAGAGAGAGAGAGAGAGAGAGAGAGAGAGAGGCGAGGCGCGATTTGGGCTTATATGGGGTTCAATGGGTCGGATGGGGGGATAGGAAGAATCAAGGGATAAGGTCCCGACACCGGCACAGCACGGCCGCCGCCGCCCGCACGCTCGCACGGTTCACTGGTTCAACAGCGACAGCAGCAAGGGAATGATATATAGAAAGGAGAATGGGAGAGAGAAAAGAAGATGCGACGCGTGTATCGGAAAGTAAAATAAGCGGGGCGGAGGAAAAGGGGGGAAAAAAGACTTTGAGGTGAGGATAACGTTTGTGTGTGTCGGGAAGGACGCATGGCAAGGCCGACGACTGCGGGCCGGAAGCCTGTGAGGCGGCGGGGCGGGCAGCCGGGGGCGGGGGCCGGGGGCCGGGGGCCGGAGGCCGGGGGCGGTCAGGAGGTGCGTTGCGTGTCGCGCCGCGGACCAAATGTTTTCCGCGCTGCCGCCGTGTTCTTTTGGAACGCATGCTCTCTCTCTCTGTCTCTCTCTGTCTCGTGTCTTTTGGCTGTCAAAGTGTCTATAACGTGTCCGTGGATACACATAAACGACCGATTTAATAATGTGTCGAGGTGAATAAAAAAGAACAACAGAAAAACGAAGTTGACACGTTCATGTTTATTTTTGTAGTTTGTTTGTGTTTTAAATATTTTTCTTGCATTTTTACTTACGTTGTCTTTTTCCTCTGGTCTGCTTGCAGGTAAGAGTCGCTCTCTTTGCTGCCCGCCCCCCGTTTTTCGGCCGCGGTTTTTGTGAGTAAGGCACGCACACAGGCAGGCAGGCTGGCGCGCATGTGCGTGGCGTTTGTCGGTATATCGTGACGTTCACACCTGACTTTCCACGGCACAGGTGTGTGTGTGGGGGGGGGGGGGGGTCGAGTAGATCAGGATCTGACTTTGTGTGAATGAATGAATGAATGAATGAATGAATGAATGAATGAATGAATGGACGGACGGACGGGCGCTCTCCGCTCCCGCGCTGTGTTGGGGCGGTCGCTGCTGCTGCTGTTGGTGGTGAGTTCGGGGGGCCCGGCCGGCGCGGACCCCATCGTGTGGCCCCTCTCTGTCTGTCATCGGAGCTTGTTGTTGTTGTTGTTGTTGTTGTTGGCGCTCGATTATGCAGTTATGGAAAGTGGTCGTGTAGGTCTGTGCCGCTCCTTCTATATAAGTCGGGGCCCCCCTCCTCCTGTGTGTGTGTGTGTGTGTGTGTGTGTGTGCGTGGGCAGGCGATCACACACAAGAACACGGCCAAACGTAGGTGACTGTGTGTGTGTGTGTGTGGGGGGCGTCTTCTTTCATCTCCGTTCACAACGAACACGAAGGAAGGAGGAAGGTGGAGGCGATTTTGGAGGTGGGGGACCCCCCTCCCCTCCTCCCTCCCGTCCTCCCCTCCTCCCCTCCTCCCCTCCTCCCCTCCTCCCCTCCTCCCCTCCTCCCCTCCTCCCCTCCTCCGCCGTAGTATATATCGGCGCGCGATGGTAACGGTGAAAGTGCGAGGCGCGGCGCGCGGGACTAGGTCCGTCTGTGTGTGTGTGTGTGTGTGTGTGTGTGTGTGTGCCGGGGCTCCGTGACCTTACGGCAGGAGGGGGCCCCGCCCAGAGGCGCACGCCACGCCGCAGGTAGTGGTAGTAGTGGTAGTGCGGGTACCCCGTCCGTCCGTCCGTGTGTGTGTGTGTGTGTGTGTGTGACACAGTTTTCGCATTCCGCGTTGGCTGCACGGCCCGTTAGGGTCGACGGCGGTGGCGGCAGCGACAGCAGGGAGGGACATGTGGCGAGTCAAGTTGAGTGATGAGGAATTTAGCGCCACCGCTGCTGCCGCCACCGCCGCTGTTGCCGCCGCCGCGCACTGCGAGCACGGCGTCGATATTGTCCGTGACGCGCGTCGACCTCGACGGCGTGCTGGAGGAGGGTGGGCGTCGCCGTCGTCGGCGGCGGTCAGCGGCACCGGCACCGCCTGGTCGCGGCCCGCACCGCACCGCGCCGCACCGCACACCGTCGGCGACGCGGGCCGCTCGGCAAAGTTTGTCGGCGTCTGATCGATGGGAATGACTGACTGACTGACTGACTGGCTGGCTGGCCCGGTGTGCGGCGCGGCGTGGTGCGGGCCGCCTGCGCACGGCAGCAGCAGCGGTGGGCGCCGCCGATTGTGCGAGAAGTTTTCGGGGGCGCCGGGCCAGGTGGGCACCGCGGCGGCGGCATGCAGCCCCTTGTTTCTAGGGGGGGGGGGGTGGCTCTTTAATCGGCCGTGTGGTCGTTGGCGTCAGGGCGGATGGAGGGATGGGGGCTCGAACAGGGCGAGCTTTGAGCGGCTGGTGGTACTGCCGCCCGTTTGTCTGTGACGAGGAGTAGCGCTCGCTTGGGGGGCGGCGGCGATCGGAAGGCAGGGAGGGAGGGAGGGAGGGAGGGAGGGAGGGAGGGAGGGAGGGAGGGAGGGAGGGAGGGAGGGAGGGAGGGAGGGAGGGAGGGTTTCGATCGTGGCGGGGGGGGGGGCGGTGCACGGCAGGTGCAGGGACAAGGTGCGGTCATTTGCACGGCCCCCTGTGACGCCTCACCTACAAATCAAAGGAGGGAGGGAGAGGGATTGAGGGGGAGGCGTATCTGCTGATGCATTACGGTCGGAATGCTTTGTGACTTTGCCGTGACGGGCTCGCCGGCCTCGGCGTCCTCGTCACATTGTGTGACGTCGCGGCGAGTTGGCAGCTGCACAGCTGCACAGCTGCACAGCTCCACAGCTGCGGGCGTCGGGGACCTCGCTGTGCGGAGCTCTGTGTGCGCGCCCCGTAAGCCCTTCGGCGTGTTTATGTGGGCTGCCCGCAGCTGGCGGGGCCGTGGCGGGGCCGTGGCGGGGCCGTGGCGGGGCCGTGGCGGGGCCGTGGCGGGGCCGTGGCGGGGCCGTGGCCCGGCGCTGACTGCGGCCGGCTGCTTGGCGCGCCCGGGGACGGTCATGTGCCCAGGCCGAGGCTGTCTTGGCGCCGGCCGAACGGTTCCATGTTCAGACCCGACCGAGTTCAACTCGATTGAAGTCAATGAGGGCGGCGGTGGCAGCAACGGTCTTAGGACGGTCATACGGACGGCTGCTGCTGTCTGTAAGGCCCTCCGAGGGCTGTGTCAGGGGGGGGGGTGTCCGGACCCCCCGCGGCCTCGCGTCCTTTAAAGGGCAGCGGGCGCCGGCTGTAAGGGCTGCGGGGTGTTATCGCGATGAGGGCCCCCGCGGACCCCCCGCGGACCCCCCGCGGACCCTCCGCGCTGTGCGTTTATCACCATTTTTTGCCCTTTGACGTGCGTCATTACACGTAATGCCCCGGCGCGGACACGACTTGTGCACTCTCTGTGTATATTTTTTATTTCAGTTTTTCCCCCATGTTTTTTTTTCTCTCTTCTTTCTCCCTCCCTCCCGCGCAGCTCGTCGACCCCCATTTCATGCGGTCTTCGTCGTCGTTGACGGACGGACGGACTGACGAGAGAGAGAAGGGAGAGGCTATGGGAGAGAGTGAGTGAGAGAGAGAGAGAGAGAGGGGGGGGGGGGGGAGCGCACAGAAATTTGACTCGCAAATGTTCCTCCACCATGTCCCGCTCGCTAAGCGCTTCTGCCGCTGTGCCCCGGCGCGGCGCGGGGGTGGTACCCCCTCCCTCCCTCTCTCTCTTTCCCACTCTCCATCCTGCATGTTTTGGGGGCGCAGAGTGGGTGCGAGAGAGAGAGAGAGAGAGAGAGAGAGAGAGAGTGTGCGGTGCATGCCGCGATGACGGTGGCGGAGGAATGCTGTGCGGCGGACTCGCTCCCACACTGCGCCGTCCTCTGCGGGCACCCCTAGTGGCGGCCGTATATTTCTCTCTCTCCCTCTTTGTCTCTCGTTCGGTCTCTCTCTCTCTCTCTCTCGCGTGCGGCGTGCAGGTGTTGTACAGCTCCTGGCTTTGCATCGCCCCGCCGTCGCCCCTCCTAAACATATCCGGTGGATTATGCGATACACGGCGGCGGCGGCAGCGGCGGCGGCGGCGCCCCCCGCGATAATGTCTTAAGTCGGGACGCTTTACGGCCGCTCCAGAATGTATCCTTGGCGACGCGCGCGGCGGGCGGAGGACCCCCCACGTGCGCGGTGTCCTCGAGAAGGACGAACCTCCCCCCGCCTCCCCCTCCTGCGTGTCCTTGTTGCGTTACAACGAGGCACTTAACAGCGATGAGGGAGACACACAAAACTCTTATGGGTGTTGATGATATGGCGCCCCCAGATTTGGGCACCATTTTTTTTTTATTTTTGTAGCCGTCTTTGTTTTTACGGTCCGTCGTTTGGTTTGGTTGAGTTGGTTGTGGGTGGGCGTTTGGTGTGGCGGTGTGTGCCGATCGTGCCTTGTGACGCGACGTGGTGCCTGACTCGCTCGTCCGAGAGAGAGAGGGAGACAGAGAGAGAGAGAGAGACAAACACTCGCTTGGCTTTTAAAATTAGCGATCCGAGCGTGGGGATGGGGAGGGGGGCGGTCTTTGCCTAAGGTATATGTGTACGCATCTTGTTCTTTCCGCTTCCTTGGCGATGTGCGCGTCTTGCGTCTGTCGCGCGCGCGCGCGTGTGTGTGTGTGTGTGTGTGTGTGTGTGTGTGTGAGTGAGAGAGAGAGAGAGAGAGAGAGAGAGAGAGAGAGAGAGAAGATAACAGCGGCGGGAAAGCCTGGGGGATAGGCCGGCCCGCGGAGCGGCCGTGTCTTGCGGGCCGGCCTGCCTCCCCGGCGGCCCGGGCCGCTCCACGCCGTGCCGGCGGCCCGGCGCTTTCTCTGCCGACGCCGACGGTCTGTCTGTGGCGCCGCCTTCTTCTTCTTGTCCTCCTTGGGGAGGAGGAGGGGGACGAGGACGAGGAGGAGGGAGGAGGGAGGAGGAGGAGGAGGACGCTGGGAGGAGGACGCTGGGAGGAACGTCCAGTCCAGCAGTCGGCATGCCGATGGAGTGCGACGGAGACACATGGCAGACAGAGAGAGATGGAGGGGTTGACGTAAGGCACGGCAGAGGGGCAGCCTCCTATGCGCCTGTACGGCCGGCCGCAGCTGCGCAGCTGCAGCAGCTGCAACTACAGCCACTGCCGCTCGAGCTGGCGTGCCAGTCCATATCGGGAAACTAGTGGGACAGCAGAGGCGGGCAGCCCTCCGGGCCGAGGAGGACTGGGGGGGGGGGGGGGGCTCTCGGGGCGCGCGTGTTTGTGTGCGTGTGTGTGCCTATGGGAGGTGGTATTGGCATTCCCGTCTTCTGCCGCTGCTGCTGCTGTTGTTGTCGGCCACAATCTAGGGGGAAAGAGGGTGGTAGTGGGGGGGGGGGCAGTGCTGAAGAAGGAGGGAGAGAGCGCGAGAGGGAGAGAGGGAGATGGGGGTCATCGTAGTGTGCGAAATAAGGATAGGAAAAAAAAACAACGACTCGGTGTATAAGAAGGTGTGTGCGGTGTTGCGGCGACGACGGCCCGTGGCTGCCGAGCTGATCCGTGTTGGGGACGCGGCAGCGGCGGTAGGAGCGTGGCGAGTTGTGCGGCCCCGCGGACAGGTACTGGGAGGCGGCGGTGGGGTGACGCCCGCCCGTCTGCCTGGCCGAGGCCTCCCCCCGCGGGGTGGTACGTGCGGAGACGGCAGAACGGGATGGGGTTTATTTTTTTTTCGGACGACCTGGTTTTTTTTTCCATGCTTCCTTCGCCAAAGTTCTTGTCGCGGTGGCACCGCTTATCACGCCACGCCCCACCGCGCGGCTCGCGCTCTCTTCCTCCCCTCTTTTAATTTTTTAAAAAAATATTTTATGTATTTTTTTTTTTAATCCGTTCGTCCTCTTCCAAATTACCCTCTGCTTGTTCCCGCCGCTGCGCGCGCGGGTTGGACGGAGGAGCTGTGTCCGTAAAAGCTGCACGGCGGTGGCTAGTCGCCGTCGTCGCTTCCTGGACGGGGCGTGGCGGTGCGGGGGCGGGGGGGGGGGGGGGGGGGGGGGGGTCTGTAGGGGTTTGGGGGGGGAGGGTTAAATGAACGTCCTTTAAGTATCCGGGGCCGCGAGGCGGGTCAGGCCACACCCTGTCGGTGGTGGGGGTCATGGCGACCACCGGGCATGGCTTTGCACTCTTCAGAAATGAAGGGTGGGGTCCCGCCCGACGCCGCCTGGCCGGCTCAGTGTGAGTGAGAGAGAGAGAGAGAGAGAGAGAGAGAGAGAGAGAGAGAGAGAGAGAGAGAGAGACAGAGAAGGGGAGCTAGAGGGTGGGGAATGGCAACCCCCACGGTAGTTGGGGAGTGAGGGAGAGGGAGAGAGGGTGTAGGGGGGTCGCCCATAAACCAGGAGCTCTTTGCCTCGCGGGAAAAGTTAGTTCTCGCCGGGCTTGAGTTATTGTCCGCTGTGGCCGTGGCCTCCCCGCCGCCCTCTCCTCCCTCCCCTCCCTCCCCTCCCCTCCTGCTCGCCTGCAGGGACAAATCGTTTATAAATCGGGACGGATGAGTCTGCGATGGAGGCCGCGGTGGGGCTTTGCGGGGGGGTCTCCTTGGCCGCTCGGGCCGCCGCCACTGCTGCCGCCGGGAAATACTGCACCCGGAGGGCGCCTGCGGCGTCGGCTGCGGCGTCGCCCGGAGTTTATCCCTGCCGGAGCCGGGAGCCGCAGGCCGGGCAGGTGCGGCCGGAATGAGTAAGAATGACCGTGGCCGGCCGGGTGATATCAGCTGGCCGGCTCCCGCCTAAATCTCGCTCTTCAGGTGCAGTGGGGGCGGCCCTCGGCGGAGGCAGCTGCCGGCGCCGTGCCGGAGGAGAGGGCCTGGGCCTGGGCCTGGGCCATGTCCGCCTACTTTACGGCCCGGTCCCCACAGCGCTGTCCGAGGGCGGCTAGCGCGCCGTGCTGCCGTGTACGCGGGGGGTGGGGGAAGTGGCAGAGAGAGAGAGAGAGAGAGAGAGAGAGAGAGGGAGAGGGAGAGAGGGAGAGAGAGAGAGAGAGAGAGAGAGAGAGAGAGAGGGAGAGAGAGAGAGAGAGGGAAAGAGAGGGAAAGAGAGAGAGGGAGAGAGAGAGAGAGAGAGAGAGAGAGAGAGAGAGAGAGAGAGAGAGAGAGAGAGAGACAGGGACAGGGGGCGTGGCTTTCCAAGGGAGGGGGCACGTCGACCCCGCGGGACAAACTTAATCAGCGCGTTTGATGTGTCCACGTTGGAGGCTGGCCGCGGCCGGCGCCGGGGGTGCGTCGCGACGCGTTGCGGGGCGCGGGGCTGGCGCCGGCCTGCCGCCCGGGGAGGGAGAGGGGGGGGGGGGACATGTGATTGTGTCTGTATGTAAAGTGGAGTTTGCGTCAGGGCTCCCCGGCAGGGCCGGGTCGGGCTGCCGAGGGCAGTTTACACGGCCTCGCGGCGCCGCTGGGGCTGGGCGGGTCGGCGCGACCGTCCTGCTCCGGGGCCGCAGCTGCCGGCAGCTGCCGGCAGCTGCGGGGCCCAGCTGTACGCCTGGCGGCACCTGGGGAGCCTTGGGCGCGCCCGCGCCTCTCGGCTCCTGTGTGTGTGTGTGTGTTTGCGGGGCAGACGGTAGCGGACGCCGCCTGGCTGCGAGCGTCCGCCTCCCCGACGGCGGCGTGGCGCGCCTCGATTTCACGGCGCGACTTTTATAGTCGTCATCGGGTGCGCATCTGAAGTGCCGTGCCGTGCCGGCATCTGCATGACCCGTCCTTTATTTCTCTCCGCTTCGCTCATAGGAAATTTTCTTTTCACGTGTGGATTTTAAAAAAAATACAGTAGTATCTGGAGCCCACTATAGGAATTGCAATGTTAACGATTTTTTTAAAAAATTATTTGTGGCGCACCGCATTTTATTTTGGTTCCAATGCCAGAGTGGTCCGGGGGGCCTCGGGCGGAGCGGGGCGGGGCGGGGCCTCGCGCTGCCTGTCAGATCCTTACACTGACTGGTGCGTAGGCGACGCTCCCGGGAGCTTTTGCGCAGCCGCCGCCGCCGCAACAGACGGCCCACGGCGGGGCGGCGGCGTTTCGCCGAAGCACTTGGACCTGCCTTGCCTGCCCAGCCCTGCCCTGCTGCTGTTGGCCAGTGTCGGCGGAGATGGGGAGACGGTGATTAATTTTGCATCACTGTGCTTGTGCCGTGCGGTTGGCTGGCCTGTTTTGTCGCGTCCTGCCTCCAGGCCTATCTGTAGGTGCTCGGGGCAGCCGCCCGGCCGTACGTCCGTACGTCTGTCTCCAAGGTGACGAGGCGAGGCGAGGCGAGGCGAGGCGAGGGGCGTGGCCGGCAGGCTGGCTGGCAGGCTGAGTGGTTGCGTTATTTGTCGTCATTTCCTGCGAATCTCTCGCACCGTGGCTTCGCTTGCCCCCCCCCCCCTAACCTTGTCGCCTTGCTTACGCGGACGTGCACTGTCGGGTGGGGGGGGGGGGGCGTAGTGGTAGTGGTGGTGGTGGTACTATAGGAGCGGGGTGGGCGCGGACACGGGCGGAGAGAGACTCCCACACACACACACACACACACACACACACACACACACACATACTTACTCACATACACACACACACATTCACACTATACCTAGGCCATTGTGTCGCGCGCGCGTCACGTTGTTGTTGTGCGGGAGCGAGTGAGCGCGCTGCGGAAAACGGGCTTTATTGCCGCCCGCGGCAGGGAAAAAAAGGAAAGGGAGAGAGAGAGAGAGAGAGAGAGAGAGACAGAGAGAGAGAGAGACAGAAGGGGGCGGCGGCGGCGGCGGCGGCGGCGGCGGCGGGGTCGGACACACAACGCAAAGGTCAGGCGCGTCAGGAACTTGGCCTAGACGTGGTGTGGCGCCTGTCTCGCTGCCCTACTCTGCCCTCAACTAGAGAGCCATATTTCATCTTCATTTTTCAATTTTTTTTTCTTTTTCTTATTTTTTAAAATTTTTCGTTTTTAAATTTTTTTCAATTTTTTCAATATATATTCAATATATATATACTGTACCGACCCGTGGAGTGTTAGTGGGGAGCGAGCTCGTCAATCTGGGTGCAGTATTCGGCCCGACAGCTGCCGATGGCATGAGTGTCGGCCGCGCTGCGCCCTGATGGAGTGGTGGCCGCCTTTTTTCATTGAGTCAGTCATTGAGTCAGACGGCGGCCGCGAGTCGTTTGGTCTCTCGCGTCTCTCTCGCACTCGCACCGCATATAAACCAGACTGCGCTGCTACTGTGCTGTTAGTAACTGTATGGAGTCCTCCCGCCCCGCTACGCCGGCGCGACAAACTCGCGTGGGTTCTCCTCCCTCTCCTCATCTCTTCCTCCCTCCCTCCCTCACTCCCTCCCTCCCTTCCTCCCTCCCTCCTCCTCTCCTCCCCTCCCCAGCCTGCTCTCCTCCCTCGTGATTGGCTGAGCGTCACCCGCACGACCCTGGGCCGCAGCTGAGAAGCCATGCCGGCCGCACATGTATTATGCCAATCAATCCTTTTGTGTGTGTGTTTGTGTGTGTGCGAGTCATGCTGCACACTTGGCACACGTACACACACAGACGCGAGCGCGCGCACTGTAGGCAAACCGGGGCGGGGTGCTGGTGTGTGTCGCAAGCGTAAGAGTGCCGTGGAGCCCAGCTGTGGTGTGTGTGTGTGTGTGTGTGTGTGTGTGTGTGTGTGTGTGTGTGTGTGTGGCCCACTCGCTGCGCTGGCTGCCTGGCTGGATCACTCTCGGCTGCTGCAGCGGTCCTCGTCCTCCTCCTCCTCCTCCTCGTCCTCCTCCTCCTCCTCCTCGTCCTCCTCCTCCTCCTCCTCGTCCTCGTCCTCCTCGTCCTCCTCCTCCTCCTCCTCCTCCTCCTCCTCCTCCTCCTCCTCCTACTCACGCAGATTCTTGAGTGCGTGCGCCGTGCGCTGGGGTTTCACTCTGTTCGCCGCAGCTAGCCGAGGAGGAAGGAGGATGAAGAAAGGAAGGAGGAATAAGGAAGAGGATGTAGGGAGGGAGCGGGGGAGGAGTAGGGGAGGAAGGGGGTGTGGCTTTTGTTATTTCTGGTCCTCGCCGTCCTGCGGCAGCCGCGGCTGCCCTGCCCGCCTGTGATGGCGCTGACGACGGACGCAGAGGTGGCTGGCCGCCGCCGGTTAGGCCCTCGATGACACGCCGCGTGGCGGCGCGTGGCGGCGCGTGGCGGCGCGTGGCGGCGCGTGGCGGCGCGTGGCGGCGGCGTGGCGGCGGCGTGGCTGCGACGTGCCGCGGCAGCAGCGTGCTGGGTGTGGGTGCCTGCCTGCCGCAGCGCGCCGCGGACCTGTTGACTCGCCGCGGGGGTGGGGTGGGGGCGTGGCTGCTGCCGTGTCGCGCGGCTGATTACCTGTTCAAGTATTGATAACACGGTGCTGGTGGTGGTGCTGATACCGCACCGCCCCCCCCCCCCCCCGGAGAGCAACAGTGTGTGTGTGTGTGTGTGCTGGGGTTTAGACACACACACAACGGTGTAGGTGGTCGCGCGCGTGTGTGTGTGTGTGTGGGCAGGCGGTGGTCCGGAAGGAATGCCTGTTATATGGCAGATCAGACAGACTGAGACCGTCGGTCCGTCCGTCCGCTCGTGCGCGCCATAAGCGTGTGTGTGTGTGTGTGTGAGTGTGTGTTTTTTCTCCGTCCGTCTCACGTACCGAAATTGAAAGTCCCGCGCTTGTGTGTGTGTGTGTGTGTCTCGGCCTCGTTGGTATGCGGCCCGTTTTCCCCCTCGGTGGCTTTGCCTGCCTCTCCCGCCGCGGCCCTGCTTTGCTGGTGGCGGGTCCCACAGTGGGTCCCGCGGGCCGCGGCCCGGCCGCCCCGGGACGACACGCATCGTCGGCGAAGTACGGCGGGGAGGGGGAGGGGAAGGGAGGGGAGGGGAGGGGGAGGGGTGTCGTTTTCTTTATGACACATTGTGACGCTGCGGGCCGCGGCGGTGAGTCAGGTGGATCGTGTGCGGGGCGCAGAGGGGGAGAGAGAGACGGCGAGAGAGAGAAAGAGAGAGAGAGAGAGAGAGACGGCGAGAGAGAGAGAGAGAGAGAGAGAGAGAGAGACGGCGAGAGAGAGAGAGAGAGACGGAGACAGACCTGTTGCACCCTCCTCCTTGGCACCACTACTCTGGCCTTCTCCTCCTCCTCCTCCTCCTCCTCCTCCTCCTCCTCCTCCACCCCTAGGCTCCCCCGCCCGCACCTTCCCCACCCTCCCACCCTCCCTCCCTCCCTCCTCCCGGTCCGCAATCTGCAATCGGATTGTTTTGAGATTTTCCGCCGCCGCCGCCGTCGGCTGCCCATCTCCGTTCCTGCCTCACTCTCTGTCCCTGTCTCACTCCCTCTCTGTCTCTCTCTCTCTTTCATAATTACACCGAGAGTCGGTTATTAAGCGTCGTGCTCGCTGCGAAATGCGTTTAGTTTACTGCTTCTCCTATTTTGGGGGGGCGTGCCGCCGCCGCTGCCGCTGCCGCTGCCGCCTCCACCGCCACCACTGCAGCAGCAGCTCTCCGCAGCCGACGCCGCGCTCTCCTGCCTTTGCCGCTTTAATTGCAGGGGCCGTCGTCTCAGTTACGTGACAAGTTTTGCATTACGGCACAAACCGCGAGTCTCTGGGCTGGGCTGGGCTGGGCTGGGCGGGGCTGCGGGGAGCTGGAGGCGCCGGGCTCCCCCCCCCCCTCCCCCGCGGTCATGCCCCGACTCCCCACTCTCCACTCCTGGGCGCACGGGGGCGTTGGAATTGGAGTAGCAGAGCTTCGTCGGCTTGGTTCACTCACACTGTGAGGGCTGCTGCGGGCCGCGGGCTGGGCTGGCGCGGAGGCGCCGCCGAAGCTACTCTTCACAAATTATGTAACTCGCTCAGTGTGTGTGTGTGTGTATGTGTGTGTTGTTTGGGTGACGCCCCGCCGCCCCGTAAGCGGACCCAGATGACGGTGTAATGAGGATGGCGTTGTCCCGGCGGTTATGGCAGTCTTGGTGTTGTCCTCCTTCCTCTCCTCCTCCTCCTCCTCCTCCTCCTCCTCCTCCTCCTCCTCCTCCTCCTCCTCCTCCTCCTCCTCCTCCTCCTCCTCCTCCTCCTCCTCCTCCTCCTCCTCCTCCCCCTCCTCCTCCTCCTCCGACACAGCCCGCTCTTTCGCCGCACCCAGACGCCCACTTTTCTCTCACCTTTCCGTATCCACTTATTGACTCTGCTCCACACCACCACCGCCACCACCACCACCACCTCCTCTCTCCGCTCCGCTCTCGAAACCGAAAGCGATCGCGTCGTGGCGCGTGCGTGGCGCGTGCGTGGCGCGTGGCGCGGCGCGCGCGCGGCCTTGTACTCGCCGCGTGCCGCCGCTATGGCTGATTCCGAACGCTGTCTCTGTCGCTCTCGTGGGGGCTCTCCGCAAGAGAGCGACAGAGAGGCCCGAGACGACGGTGCTGGGGGAGTCGGTCCCCCACAACTGGAGCGGCGGCCCCCGCCAGATGCGCGGGTTCTGCGTGTCCCGCTTCTCGCGTTCCCCGATCGCTGCGCCGTGCCTCCGCCGCTGCTCCGGTTGTTCGCGCGGCTCTGGATGCGTGGGACGTCGCTCTATGGCAGGCCAGAGGCGGCCAGAGGCGGCCAGAGGCGGCCCGGAGGCAACCTTGGGCGACACCGACGTCCGCAACACCAGCGCGCCGCGTGCGGTGCGCATGTGGTGGTGCCGTGTCGGATACACGGTCTCGGGGGCGTGTGTGTGTGTGTGTTGGAGAGACCCTCGGCTGGCCGGGGAGCGCTAGAGCAGACTGAGACTCTCTCTAGAGACAGTCTCTCTAGAGACAGTCTCTCTAGAGACAGTCTCTCTAGAGACAGTCTCTCTAGAGACAGTCTCTCTAGAGACAGTCTCTCTAGAGACAGTCTCTCTAGAGACAGTCTCTCTAGAGACAGTCTCTCTAGAGACAGTCTCTCTAGAGACAGTCTCTCTAGAGACAGAGTCTCTCTAGAGGGCACGGACCGGGGAGCCCCGGGCCGGGTAGGCTGTGCCGCCCGACGGGAGTGCTGCCGCCTTGCCTACCTCGCAGGCGGCCCGGCTGGGCCGTTGTATGTATATCGTAATGAAAAAAAAAGCGAAGTAAGGTGTTCACTTAATTTTTTTTTCGTGTTTGTCACAATGTTTTGACGTACGTTCCCTATAGTTCGTGTTTCAAAAAAAATTGCCGAGGAAAAAAAGTGTGACTTGTTTTTTTAATAGTGAACCTTTTTTTGTGTGTTGCAGCAACTGTTTCGCAGCCAGCAGCAGCAGCAACAGCAGAGCGCCCCCCAGCAGATCCAGCTGCTGCAGCAGCAGCAGTACCTGGCGACGCAGCAGCAGCAGCAGCTGGGCATTGCGGCGCCGGCCGCCACCTTCACCAGCGCCCCCTACCTCATCAACGCCCAGGAGCCCTACGTGGGCACCCTCATAGCCGGTGCGTACAATCGTCAAAAAAAAATTGAAACTTTGAAAAAAATTTAAATTTTTAAAAACTTTTGAAATATTGTTAAAATTTTGAAGAATTGTAAAAATTTTGAAGGATTGTAAAAATTTTGAGAGTTGAGATATTTTTTTTTAGAAGATTGTAAAACGTTTGTTTTTGTCGCCAGGTCCGACCGTCGTCCCCCAGTACTATGGCATGGGCCCATGGGTGTACCCGGCCAACATCATCCAGCAGGGCGCGGCCGGGGCCCCCCAGCGGAGGCCGCTCACGCCCTCCTCGTCCACCGAGCTTAGCAACAGCACCACCAACCTCACCCAGGTGAGTGTGGGACAACACCAGGTAGCTGACGACGTCGCTGACCAGGTAGCTGACGACGGCGCTCTCGGTCTCGTCCGCAGGTCCAGGGGCAGTACCAGGTTATCCCCGCCTACTACGACCAGAACGGTTCCATAGTGATGGGCAACGTGCGCGGCATCGGGAACGGCACCCCGATGCGGCTCGTGTCCCCGGCACCCGTGATCGTGAATGCGGGCACGCCCGGCGGCAACATGCGCCTCCTGGGCAGCCAGCCGCAGCAGATCGCCACCCCGCCCGCGGCCTCCTCCATCTACAGCGGCAACCAGCCCGGCTCGCTGTACTCGAGCTCCAACGGCACCGCGCTCGGAGGTAAGCGTCTCCTCGCTCTACTCTCTATCTTTTTGTTTTTTAGTCGGTGCAGTGGTGATGGTGGTGGTTGTGGTTTCTTTTTTTTATTATTCTTTTGTGAGGATGTATACTTTGCTTTTCTTTTCTTTTACTTGGTGCATACTTGCCATCTTGGGATGGGTCATTATTAACAGTGTTGAAATTTACTTCTCATTTAACTACATCTTCATTTTGTTTTCAATTTTGAGACGTTTTTCTTTTGTTTTCTATCTGATGATCTTGATAACTTGATTTCATTTGCATGCCTGTTGCCATGCAACAGTAAACAACAATCTTCGTATTTTCAATTGGCAATCTCCTCCTTTTTATTGTAATTGACAAGTACTAATGCATGCTCTACCTGGGAAGCCGTAAAGACGGAGCAGAGGCTTGCTCCTTGTTGTGTTAGCTTTAGACTTGACTTGCCTTGTGGAGAAAGAAATGAATGCGAATTGGCTTGCTCCTTTCTTGGGCACTCATGCCTGCTCAGGTGGTGGGTTCGCATCACCGTCTGCCTCTCATGGGTTTGGCAGCAGCAACTTGGGCACTATCGGATCACCTGCCAGCCTGTCCTCTCTTGGAGCAGGTACCCAAATCCCCTCTCCCCCACCCCCTTTTTTCATGGGCATGTATGGCTTGTCCTGTAGCTTAGTCAGCTAATGTACACTGTCTTCACTTCTCTCTTTTGCCACGTGCTCTGATTTCTGCAACATCGTCACACGGTCTCTCAGTTTGGAATTTTAGTCATTCCCAGCCACTTGCACAGTTAAATTCTTCTGATTGTGTACACACAGACTTTTTGAAGCTTGCTTGATTTTTTTTTCTGCTATGTCCCTAATAGCCATTTTTTTAAATCTAATTATTTTTGTTTCTAATTGCATGGTTGTTATTTCTAAACAAACTGATGGTCTATTTTGTGTACACGAAAGGCTTTCATTCATATGTATATATACACATATACACATATACATATATATATATATACATATGAATGTATGTGTCGCACATAAGTTTCCAATTTTTCTGCCTTTCATGTTCGTGCAAAATGATCCATTTTGTGTCTTCCATTTTGTTAACTGTTGTGTTACAAGTTTCTTTGTCTTAAAGGCACTCAATCTAACTTGAGAGAAATAATTTTAAGTAGCTTTTACGTTGATAAATAACTCAAATCATCCTGCTGCTCACTGATATGATAGCCTTTAAGCACTGTGCTACTATTTCTATTAATATTTTTTCCCTGTCACAATGTGCAAATGATTAATTCTATTCTGGTGGCCTGGTAGGAGTGGACGTGTCAGGCACTGGCCTTGGGCTGGGCACGGGCAGTACAGGGAGGCGAGATTCATTTGACCGCAACACATCTGCATTCTCGCCATCTCTTGAGTACAACAGGGGGAAATGGCCGCAGAGCTATGGTGCATTAGGTTAGTACTGAGAATTTGTAATGTTGATTTTGAGGATGTGCATGCTTGGTTTATTCTGGTTATAAACTCTTCCATCTCTTGATTTTGTTGACTTTACTATACATTTCAACTGTGGCTCAGAGTAGTTTCTATTTTGTGGTGACAGCGGTGCTGACCCCGTTATTACTAAATGTGTGCTCTATCCCTCTTTCCCTCTTCAGGAACTGTTACTGCCTCACCAAGTCCGCTAGGACTTGCTTCAGGATCTCTGACCCCGCCTCCACCCTCACTGTCGGGCATGGGCAGTTCATCCAACTTGGCATTAGGCACTCTGATGGGTGGGGCAGTAAACCATCGTAGCAGCTTGCTGTCGGCAGCTCCTGGAGCTGAGGCTGCCAAGTTCCGTAATGGCAATGTGGGTCCCCACATGGTCGCGGGGCTTGCCGCCAACGGTATGTTTGGATCAAGCTCCTCACTGTTCAGTAAATTTGGAGCAACAAATGCAAGAGGAACCGTGGGTTCGGGATTGGAGAAACCACCAGGAAGAAGTCGACTGCTTGAAGACTTCAGGTACAATTTTTTTTTCTTTTGTATATATTCTTGTTATTCCTGTTTTACGGAATACACTGTCCTTCTATTGCGCTGGTATTAACAATTGGTCTGCATTTGTTGTTTTAGAAATAACCGGTTTCCCAGTCTTGGCCTGCGAGATTTGGCCAATCACATTGTTGAGTTTTCTCAAGATCAGCATGGATCACGTTTCATCCAACAGAAGCTCGAGAGAGCATCAGTTGCTGAAAAGCAAATGGTGTTCAATGAGATTCTCTCAGCTGCATACAACCTAATGACTGATGTATTTGGCAACTATGTGATCCAGAAGTTCTTTGAGTTTGGAACACCTGACCAGAAGACAACTCTGGCACAAAAAGTAAACATTCTTTTCAAAACGGATCTTCTGCACTTAAAGCAACATTTTCTGGACAGAAGTTCTAATACAATTTGTTTGGCTCTAACAGGTTCGCGGCCATGTACTGCCTCTTGCACTGCAGATGTATGGGTGCCGTGTAATTCAAAAGGCGCTCGAATCAATCTCTCCAGAACAACAGCAGGAAATTGTTAATGAGCTTGATGGTCACATTTTGAAGTGTGTAAAAGATCAGAATGGAAACCATGTGGTGCAGAAGTGCATAGAGTGTGTGGAACCTCATGCTCTGCAGTTCATCATCAATGCTTTCCAAGGGCAGGTTTATGCTCTCTCAACTCATCCTTATGGATGCCGTGTCATTCAGCGCATTTTGGAACATTGTACTTTGGAGCAGACCTCACCCATTTTGGAAGAGCTCCACAGCCAGACAGAGCAATTGATCCAAGATCAGTATGGAAACTACGTAATTCAACATGTGCTTGGTAGGTTGAGACCGTATTGAACGGTGACTTCAATATTGCTCCTTATATTTTCACTGACCTCATTATTTTCCTACAGAGCATGGTAAACCGGAGGACAAATCTCAGATCATCAATTCCGTCAGAGGAAAAGTACTTGTGCTGTCTCAGCATAAGTTTGCTTCAAATGTTGTTGAAAAGTGTGTGACCCATGCTACTCGAGCTGAAAGGGCATTCCTGATTGAAGAAGTATGCAGTTTCAATGACAAGTATGTTTTGTATTTTTTTTTAACTGCAGATTTTTGTTTTTGTATATGATTTTGTGGCATAACTTTAATTTTTGTCTTCTCTTCCAGTGCATTGCATGTAATGATGAAGGATCAGTATGCTAATTATGTGGTCCAGAAGATGATTGATGTGTCTGAGCCGGCCCAGAGGAAGGTCTTGATGCACAAAATCAGGCCACATCTCAATTCTCTGAGGAAGTATACCTATGGCAAACACATTATTGCTAAGCTTGAAAAGTACTTCATGAAGACTGCCAATGCTGTAAATGTCGTTGGAGGCGTTGGTGTTGTTGGAAGTGACCTGGGACCTATTGGACCACCTCCCAGTAACGGAATGTAAATGATATGGGCCACTCTGTCATGGACGAAGTTTAGCCCTTTTAAAGAAAAGAGAAACTGAGTGGGAAGCGATGGTGGCTTGTCCTCTGTACTACTGTATGTGCTTTTCCCCCCCTTTCATTCACTTGATATAAGTGATCTTGAAATTGTAGTTTCCCTGTGAGTAATTACTTTTAGTATTTTAACTCTGTGGATACATTTAAGGAGTTGTGGCTACCTTTCCATTGAGTGTGGCAAGTGACTTGCACAGAATTGATATCTGAATGGATTGTGGACCAAGAGCTGACAGGACAGCCCAAATGGGCTTTTCATTATTGTATACCTTTGTACATTAAGGGCAAGTTAATCATATTTATTTTAAATTATTTTGCATTTTTTTTCACGTAGTCCATAAAGAGTTGTACAGAAACTTACATTGATCTTTAGAGGGTATGTTTCTTTAGAGCCCTGCTAAATCCATGCCTCTTTTTCTCTCTGGAAATGATTTGACGTGTTACAAAATTATGAAACAAAAAAGTGCTACTGAAGTTGTGATATACTCTCAGGTAGTAAAATGAGGCTTCAAAAGTTTGAGCATTAGTTTAAAACCAGTATTCTCATCCATGCCTTATTGGTTATTCTTTCTATCCATGATGTCTCCATGAGCCTTTACAAATGGGTACATCCAGGATACATCCGGGCTGAATCTGACACCTTTCCAATTTAGATGCAGGGTACAAATTATTTTCAGCTGACTGTTCCTCAAAGAAGCCTTTCTACCATTTCTGAAGTAGATGTCAAAGGAGTAGTGTTAGTTTACCTTAATATCAAGGAAGGACCAATGTAGGCTTTATTTCCAATTGTAAATGTCCGCTCATAAATTCAACATCATGCCTATTTCCGTTCTCCTACACAGCTCATGTGAGTGTTATTTCCAGTGAATCTTCCTCTGAGAAACCTTAAACAAAGATATTGCTGCAAGAGATTGTCACAATGTTTGAAAAAAAATTGATGTTCAAGTGGAGTGAGAGTAATTGCCTGTTTACTAGTGTATAAACTTAGAATTGTGTAGGACTTAATTTTTTTTTCTTAAGTGAAGCAACCAATCGAACAGTGTAATTGTAAATATATTGACTGTTGTGTAGGTGTAAACTATATTTAAAGTAACTTTGACATGGCATTTATTTGCTTTCGTGTAATTTCGGTTATTTGAGAAATGAACTTGTTTTAATGATTTTCTAATGTTATTTTTTTATTTGCCTCCTTGTACAGTCCTTGACTGCCCTCCCCCATTGTTCTCATTGTGCAGCATGAATATTTGTGTGAATGTAAAAACAAAAACTTAGTACACTTTTTATCCATTGTGAATTGTATGATTTATAAATATGGAGCAATCAAATTGTAAAATTGGATCACGGTTATGTGTAAACATTTTTAAAAAAATTGGAACATGCATTGTAAAGTGTACAGGCTAACATTTAAACAGAGATGTCCTAAATTATTTTTATTGACTTCACTTGACCTCTGAAACATGTCTTATCCAAGGAAGAGAATTGTTGTTTAGTACAGGTTCTGTTTGGAGCATTTACTATGTTAAATGTGTAAATTTGTATTCAAATTTCTCCTCGAGCAAGTTTCAATTATTACCATTTAGGCTTGCTTCTTTATATAAACTGTTGATAGACAAGTTTAATCTGTAGTTTTCTGAGCTAAGAAGCTAATTTTCAATTAAAGTAAACTGTCTAAACTAGCATTAGTGTTTCTTCAGATACATTCTGTTCATCCACTGTCCAACCTTATTTGAAACAATTCCTGTACACTTTCTCTTGGTTTGAGTAGGCATTTGTATATTCTTTCATATTGTTAATCTAATGAATGAAGTCAATTTTATCGCTCTGAAATTAACTTTGTGGTTCATCTTCATATGTAATTATCTTCAGCTGTAAGTACAAAAGAGATACTGCTTTACATTTGCATTTGTGAATTCTGTAATTTTAATTTTTAAATTTGTGTGATAATCAGTTCCTTTGTGAAACATCCTCCTGATCTTGAAATGTGCCTTTGCGCAAAGTGTAAACAACATTGCCTTTTGGAGGGTCTCTATATTTTTGACCTATGCTCCTCAATTGCTTAAATAGTTGGTCTCTGTGGCATCCAATTAATTCAGAATAATGGTTGAGGTTCTGCACCTTTGTCTTTTGGGAAGAACTTCTGTCGGTGTTCTTGAAGCCTTTGCATTGAAAGCATTTGACTGCTGTTGTTAACTAATCTTTAAACGGTCCATTTCCCTGGAAGCATGCAAATGGTCATGTATATTTTCATGTGACTTAACTGAAAATTGAACTACGTTAGTTTGTTTTGTTTTGTTTTTTGTGAAAGACGGTTCACTTTCAGAATTATCAGGTGGACAAGAAAGAATTACTTTTGTAAGAGGAATGCTGCACACGCACTCTCTGACTTATCACTCTCATGTGTACATTTACTTCAGATTTTCCCATTCCTGACAGCTCTGTGCAGCTCTGATTTGGTAATTTGTTTCCATCTTTTGAGGTAGCTAGGAGAAATGGATTGTCTTTCACCAAAAATTACACAATCTATGCAGATTTTATCTCTCTTAATGTAACATAATTACATCTTGAATCTATATGGCTTGTAATTATCTTTGTAGAACTTGTAGCTATGAGGGACTTACCCTTGCTCTCCACTATGTTTTTTTCTACATATTGTAGCATATTTACATAACTACTTATTGTATATTGGTCTATAACAGCATTCATTATCATTTAGCTTGAGCAACGTCATCACCTCAGAGTTTTGAAGCCTTTGACACATCTTCTAAAAGACATAAGGTGACACATGAAGTACATTAACATCAAGTTGAATTTTCATTCTGACAGCGTTTTTGGACTGGCTTCAAAGAGGCGTTTGCTTATTGCATGTTCTATTTTATTGCTGTAAGTGTTTAGATATTAAGTGATAGTAAATGTGTCTGCAGTTTGTGTGGCATGAGAAGTGGTTATATGATTGCTGTACATACTTCTGTATCTAGAGTTGTGTGGTAATTTTGAAATTTAGATGAAATAACTAATTAGGATGTTTTCCACAATCACTGTCTATTGATATACCTAGAACATGTGTAATAAAATCATGGAACTAAGTTATATATAGTTATTATTAAATCACGTTGTGTCAAGACTGATGTAAAGTAAAAACTAAACAAAAGCTTAACAAGAAACTAGCAAATGATCAGCATTAAATTGTTTTTGTGTTAAAAATTGAATGTGGCAGACATCAACAGACAAATTCAGGCTGCATCAGTTATTTCCCTTTGTACACTTGAAAATAAATTGCTTTGCGAAATGCTGATTTTGCACCTTTTTTGGGAGGGACATTTGTACGACTATTATTTTACTGTGTTTTTTTTTTTAAATTGTTCATTCCTAAATCATTAAAACATGCAAAGTAATCTCTTAAGTAATTTCTTTCCTCTCCCTTAGAATTACGTTTTTAAAAAGAATTGTCTTAGGTGCACATAGAACAAATTTCTAGTTGTAGTGAGGCACTTGGTGTTATATTGTGAATCCAACAGATAAGCTTTTGATGTCGCGCCTGACCAGTTCTATGTTGATCTTATGCCGGTGGCTCTCAATTAATGAAGTTCTGCAGTGTCATGGACTTTGAATCATTGTTCTACAGAACATGAAATAAATCTCTTTGTATTGCTTAAATTCTATTTTCTTTCCCCTGTTTTCCTATGCAGTACTCCAGATGAATTAGTAACTTACGGCTAGAGATCAACATGATCACAACTCTTACGCACTGCTGTGCACAGTTCCCTGTGGGACTTGATGTCGTTCATTGGTACCGCTATCTGTTGGTCAGTGATATTTTGCTTCATTACTGCACTTGTGATTGATCAGTTTGCCTGAAAGATTTCAGTTAATTTCCAAGAAATCATGTCTGTCACACAGTTTTGATTTCTTTCAGTTCTTATTTTTAGTTAACATTTGCCTTTAGAGATAGGGTTTAAAAAATGTGTTACTTAACTCTTCACTTGCTTCTTGCTTTGCCAAGTAAGTGAAGTACAGTCCTGTTGATCTCTCAAATGCAAAATGTGCAGTTGTGTATCATTGGAGAGAGTAATCCATTCCTAAGTCTCACTTGATACTTTTCAAGAAGATGGTTCCAGTTGTCTCTTTGTTTTCTTATTTATTTAATGTAAATTTCATGTGCTCTCCAAAATTATCTTTGTGCTTGTGTTCTATAGCTTTTCTTGTAAGCGTTCGATTGTTCTTTTTGTACGTAGCAGATATAATTGTTGTCGCTTTGTCACAGTGACAAGATTGTAACTGATTTAAGCCAAGTTGTATGTAAATGGTTGTACAAAATGTAACAATTTTCATGTGAAGAGTATAATAAATACTTTTTCAATGACTAGACAGGAGAGAATTAGCCATTATTCAATAAATTTCCTCCCAACAATTGCACAACCTACATAAAAGAGAATGTGAGTACCGAGATATTGTGACAAAGCAGCCCGTATCATCCCGTCAATACCCCCAACCGGAGATACCCCTCAATTACTTTTATTTAAATTTTGAATACTTTTTAAAAATGATAAATATTCTGAAAATATACCTGGGCGCTGGGCTCGGCATAGCTCAACGCCGGGAGGGTAGGCGGTACAACTTGCACCACAAGTTAAGACCCTTTTAGGACTAAAACGAGTGTGTTTTCGAGCATCCTAGGTTGGTTTAGTATTAATTAGGACCTCATCTACCTCGCATATCAGTTTCGTAAAAATCCGGAACACAAAAATATTTTTTGCTAAAAAATGGTGAGGCTATAGCCTTTGCAATTTTTCCGATTTCGGTCAGGAAACAAAATTTAGATTTATCGCGTGGAATGTGTATAAACCGACCCCTAAACGTCGTTCCGTCATGAAATGTGTGCCGCAAGGCCCCCATGGCTCCAGAAAATGTGAAAAACACGTTGTCCACGCCGGAAGGGTAGGCAGCACAATTTGCACCACACGTAGAGCCCCTTTGAGAAGAAACCACGGGTCTCTTCGAGCAACCAAGGGTGGTTTTGTATTAATTAGGATCTCCTCTATCTCCCATATCAGTTTTATAAAAATCCGGAACACAAAAATATTTTTTGCTAAAAAATGGTGAGGCTATAGCCTTTGCAATTTTTCCGATTTCGGTCAGGAAACAAAATTTAGATTTATCGCGTGGAATGTGTATAAACCGACCCCTAAACGTCGTTCCGTCATGAAATGTGTGCCGCAAGGCCCCCATGGCTCCAGAAAATGTGAAAAACACGTTGTCCACGCCGGAAGGGTAGGCAGCACAATTTGCACCACACGTAGAGCCCCTTTGAGAAGAAACCACGGGTCTCTTCGAGCAACCAAGGGTGGTTTTGTATTAATTAGGATCTCCTCTATCTCCCATATCAGTTTTATGAAAATCCGGAACACAAAAATATTTTTTGCTGGTTTATAACTAGTGTGACATCCTGGCATTTTTGGCATTTGAGATTTTTAAAAATTGAATTTGAAATTTGTAGTGCTGGCTAGGCAGTGCACACTTACAGGACAACGCTCCCTGCAAACCACCGTGACCTCCGAAGGCCTATGTTATGTGGGGTACAAAGGGAAAAGTACAAACGGAAGTTTTAAGAGGAATCTAACATTCTTTATTGCTGCATGCGAGAGTCAGATGCTCTACAGTGGGTTGCGTTTGGACCATTTTCCAAATTGCTGGCAAAACCTATTATGGTATAAAATTAATATGAGAACTGTCTTGCGTGGGGCTGAGTGAGGCCACGAGAACTTGACACAAGTCTCAGACCCATTTAAAGTACGATACACCAGGTATCACAAAGCCCTAGCTAGCTTTATGCCAATATCAAACACAAGAAAACCAATGAGGAATGGAAAGCAGACAAACTATGGTCTCATTGGAAACCAACAGGATCTTTCAGTCTTATCAATCAAGTAGAATAATTGTCACTTCTTAAAAGACTGAACAAAATCATTGACAAAATTACTAGCCTCAGTCATAAAGTGTACTAAGAATCATCAAATTGAAAGGTGGCAAAATACTTAACAACATACTGAAAGAGATAACAAGGCAAAGGCAATCCAAAACACTTTTCCTGATTCGCCCATGACAAAATATAAAGCACATATCCAGTATGATTTTAGTTATGTTTACAAAGCAATGACGAAAGTAAGCAAAATCAAGCCAAGTCAAATAAAATAACATAGGCGCTCAGGACGGGATGACACACTAAAAAGCCCATATCCATGCCCTCAGAAAATCTAGGCAAATTATACGCTCCATTTAAGTACCTGGTTGGAGTCTAGATGAAGTGGGGAGGTAGGCCCCGAAATAAATACTACGTCAAAAATAAAAACAGTAGAGCTATATGTACCAGAAAAAGTATGAATCTCAGACTCCAGAAAAAATTATCTTTTCCTAAATAAATTATCAAAACAAATGTCACTAGGGCGAAAATACAGGTATTGATTAATAAGATGCCAAGTCCACAGTTCCCAGACAGCAGAAAAATTCTTGACATAACATTTATATTACACATTGAATTAGGATATAATTAGCTAACATAAAAAATAAAAGAAAGGCACATTCAACACCACAGCTCTAATGTTAGATATTTACACTGCACTACAACTACAGAGTACGATTTAAGTTTCCACTTGAGGTGCAGATTCAACATGTAACAAATAGTCACATAGAAGCAATAGTTCAAATTCAGTTCACATTCATTTCATACAATGACCATCTATGACTTGGCAGCTTGAAATACGCCTTAAATTTACAAGGCTATCACAGGAACGTTTCAGCTTCAAAATAGGCTAAACTTAAGTCAAGGCACTCTAAAAGTTGAAAACATTTTGCCCACAGGAAATAAAACATGACCTGTTACAGCATATACATGGCAAGTTATGATACATTTAACTAAAAAATGAAAACATTTGTCATTCTGTTATCAAATTAAACAAAAATGATTATTTAAAAACAGATAAGATTGTTTTGTAAGAACTGGGATGACTTGTGCACAGCATAACTTAAATAAACAGAAAAAATATTTAGTCTTCATCAGCAACTTGAAGAGATAGCTTCAAATTGTTTGAGGGACGCATAGGATCTTTAGATTTAGTAGCAGATGGGAAGCGATCATGGTAGCGTTCAAGTCTCAGATACTTCACAGTGACTAATTGACCTAAAATGGAAAATAAATAAAATAAAAAAATTGTATCACTTCACTAAGACACTTAAAATCAACATGACAACACTGACAGGTTGTCCACAGTTTTGATCATAAAATAGGACCAAAACTTACTGTCAAACCAAGATCCATGAAGAGCCTTGTAAGCTCTTCCAGCATCAACTTCCGAAGCACATTTGACATAAACACATCCTTCTTTGGACGACTTATCAACATTAATGTGCAAAATTTTAGCTCCAACACATTTCTCAAGGATTGCATCTTGAACTTGTAACTCCCAGTTTTCTCCACTTTCCCTAATGAAAAAAAAAAGAAAAAAAAAACACAAATAAGGCTTTTGGTACGCACCCTGTCACAGGATCCAAGTTGTGAATTTACTTACATATCAGGGTCAAACATATGGCGAATCTTCAGACAGGGAGTGGGGCTGATTGACAGATTGTTGACACTCTTGTCTGTGAGACCAAAGGCCTGACCTTGCCATACTTTTCGGTGCCTGCGATAATATGTGATGTTAAGTTAAAAAGTAGAG
Source organism: Megalurothrips usitatus (assembly GCA_026979955.1). Taxonomy (NCBI): domain Eukaryota; kingdom Metazoa; phylum Arthropoda; class Insecta; order Thysanoptera; family Thripidae; genus Megalurothrips; species Megalurothrips usitatus. Next base: position 11,864,979 of record CM049601.1, read on the forward strand.
GTAAAATAGGAGAAAGGCAAACAATTAAACAAAATTGAGTTTAGTTCCACTCACTCACCTAGGTTGTGGGCTTGCCGGGGGAGACTCAGCAGAAGAGCTGGCAACAGAAGTATTGTGTTTGGGAGGAAGCCATCTCCAAACCTTGTAATCTTCTCCATTGACTGGTTGTATCTCAGACCGAACACGGGACTCTTTTTTATCAATAAAAGCAACAGCAGCTTCCCAGACACCTTTCAATTCTACAAGGTACATTGAAAAAAACATCAAATATGGTCAGGGTTTTAGGATTCAATTGATTGCTACCGCGCACAACTTACTTTCTCGGCTTTGAGGAGGAATGAGCTGATCACGGACATGGATCACTGGGACATATGAAGTTTCCCCTGTGCTCAGATGTTGGCTTGAAAGAAATTCAATAATTCTCTCTACATAATGGTAAACTTCTTGTTGATGCTTTTGTCTAACATAAATCCACCATTGAATTGCACGCCACAGACCATATACGCTGGCAAAGCCTAGGCAAAAAAAAACAAGAGAAAAAAAAACCATGAAATATTCATCACAAAATCACAGCTGGAAAATGAAATAGAACACTTACCTCCCAATACAAAGAGAACGGAGCTGAGCAGTCCAAGTGCTTTGTTTCGGAGTGTACATTCCCATGGGATTTTCGGGTTTGCAACCTGGAGCTTTGTCTTATCTGGTTGGCGAACAACATTGTCTCGAACCATAACTCCCCAATGAGGATTGGATGCCAGAAGAACGACCAAATTGGCAACTTGCTCTTCAGCCTCCCAAATACTCTAGGAAAAACATATGGAACAGGGCCATTGTTAAGATTTAAGTTCTCCTAGACTACAAAACCCAATATATGTCCACAATAAATATTACCAGTCCTTGATCTTGAACCACAGCCTGAACAGTCTCACGCTCAGTAAGATAAGGTGAAGGATAAGATCCACCTTGCAAAGTGGGACCGCACTCTGACTTCACTGCTTGGTTCATCAAATTTTGGAAAACACTATCAAAAATCTTCATTGCCGGAGCAACTGCATCCTGTGTGACACATGTTACCTGAAGGAGAAAAATTGTCCCAAGTCATGCAATATTCTGCAGTTAGAATTACTTTCAAAGAATGAATGTTAGAGAGTATATGAATGAGAAGTAAATGAAACGTACACCAGGTATGTCATCAGCAGGAGAATCCTTGCAAATATTGTAGACATTTCCTGCAAAATACAGAAAAATGTGAAAGAATAGTTAGTATTTACAAAAATATGTCCATAATGTGACCATGGAACACAATCTATCCTACCAACGGTGTTCTCTTCTATGAGATGATTTCCAGAATCTTTGCTAGTGACATTTAAATACAGCATTCCCAAAAATACAGCAAACAATACAAATCCACCCAAGATAATAAAAGACATAACCTGGGGGGAAAAAAATAAATTAATACATCATACAAAATTTGGAACAGTCGCCAAAAATATGCACTACAAAACATGTACATGTTACTATACATAATATAAATGTTAATTAATGTTCGATCATGGTCAAGGCACCAAAACAAACTTACATGTGAATTTTTCCAGAAGCTCACCGTCTCTTCAGATGTTTTAAAAGATCTGGATGGGTCTATTCTTCTTACAGGTACCTTTGAAGGTCCAGCATAGCTAGAGCAGATTTTAGACCATTAGTATCAACACATAGTGAGAGATCTGGAGAACTCCTTGGAATTTTAAGTTTACCTCCTTCTGTAGTAGTGACCATTGGGTGTGCTGGAGGAGCCTTGAACGCTGTCATCACTGCTCGCATCTGATTCCTTGACATCATCATACGCACTTCCTGCAGACTTCATTCCCGAACCTAAAAGTAAATATGAAATTTAACTCAAACTCTCACAAATGACAGCAGCTCAAAGCAAAAACGCATACCTAGATTGTGAGCCTTCAACTGAGACAGACGACGTGCAAAGGCGGACAGATATGGTGCATCTGGCATGTCTCCCGGACTGGAATCTTTGCCTACATTCATGCGGTGTTTGGCATAGTTGTTGCTAGTGTCTGGTGAGCCATGCCTTGCCGTCTCGCTGTTGGGGAGGAACCTGTCCGAAAGATTCGACAGCAGAGTGGCGATGGGCTTGTCGCTGTCGTCCTCCTCCTCCTCCTCCTCCTCGTCGTCCTCCTCCTCCTCGTCCTCGTCCTGGCTGCGGCCGCGCTGGCTCCGCGCTGCCTCATCGCGGCCGTGAGCCCGAGGTTTCCGAGGACTGGGACTTAACCTCACACTGCTGAGGGACGGCGCGGGGATGGGGACGTCCGAGTCGGACCCCGAGTCGAAGCCGTTGCTGCCGGAGTGCTTGATGGGCGAGGATGTCACGATCGCAAGGGACTTCCGCGTGTTGCGGGGGGGCGTAGGGGTCGGCACCTTCCTCAACGCCGCCTCGTTCACCGAGTACCTGCCCCTGGCCGGCGGCCCCGCGGCCGGCGGCGGTGGCGGGCTGGGCATCAGGAGGTTATCGGCGACCTGGCCGTCCCTCGCGGCCGCTTCCGCGGCCCTGGCAGACCGGCCCATGGACTTCCTCTTGACGGAGGCCGTCGCCGCCAAGCTCTTCCGTCGGGAGCCGGCCGTTTGCGCCAGGGCATCGTCGCTGTCCTCCTCCGCCGAGCTGAAGCGGGACAGAGTGCGGTTCACTTTGGGGGCGGGGGCGGCGGCTTTGGTGGGCTTGCCTTTCTGCGACATGAGCGCCGTCAGCTTCTTCTCCATAAGCTTCCGCGTCGTGCCGGTGACAGGGGGGGCCTCGAACCCATATTCAATCAGTTTCTTACGAAGATCACCGTCCGAGAGCTCCTCGGCGGACGCCATTTTCCCTAGAGTAGGACCAACTCAACAGCGTTGTGCGCACGCACGCAAACCGGCTCCGACTAAACACAACATAGAGTACGCAACGGGCGGCAAAGGAGGCGAGAGGCGCAACTCGGAGCCGAGCCACAGCAGTGGGCAGCGCGCCACCTGCCGGCCGATCCCAGAACTAATCTCCGTCCGTTGAGTTCCGAAGGGTGGGTAAAATCTAGGTAAAATGACACTTGCCGTTCCCGTTCGGGGGGACCTAAACCCGAGGTGCGGCATAAATTTGGGCAGAAATCGAACTGGACATGTCCAATGTCCTCGCCATTCAGCGTCTGATAATCGTGAAAATGTGGTAGTTTGATTCAGTGCCCAAGGGTGTTTAGGAAATAAAAACTCATGCACACAATGTAAAAAATATAATATATTTATATATATTATCTAGTACAAAATAATATGACGTAGCATGTAATTACATACTTCACAATAAATAAGTATCAGTCCATAATAATAAAACAAACATGGATGATGGAGTCTATCACAAGATGCATTGCATCATATTGGCACCTATCAAACCACATCTGCTTGCTGCTGATGTAAGGTCGCACAGTTGCGGATACAGAGAAAAATAACAATTGTAATGTTTTCTATCTCAGCCCTCATTAGTTGCCATCATTTGTAGTCCTGTAAGAATAAATTTACTACGAACAACTGACTTCACTTTACAGACAACGGAAAGCTCTTTAAAGAAAAAAAAGGGGGGTGATCACTCCAATAAATATGGGAAGTTGGTATTAAATTTTTAAAGAGTTTACAAATGTAAAATACAATCCAGGAAGCAATTCACAGCTTCTTTTATTACAGATATTCTATCATACCAAAGTGCTTCCATTGGAATAACTGCAAAATAGAAAAACTTGCAATTATAGAGATGATTATTAACCATAGGAGAAAGCCATGAGGTACATACTGAAAAATTAGCCTAGAAATGTTTGTGGCTAAAGTGGAAAAGCACAGTGTGAGAGATAAATTAATGAATGAGAGCAAGACCTACACAATCCTATGCCATGATACACAACAAGGCCCCTGCAAAGCTCCTGTCTACAGAAATACCAACTTCCTGTGGAAGCGGAGGAGGTTCAGTTAACAGTAGAGAGCACAAAGAAGAATAAGTGATAAAAGAATATATACAACAAGAAATAATTAACGCAATAGTACTGCCCAAAATAAAAATGTCCCATTTGTAGCTTGATGAAAACTGGGGGACAGAAACATGAAACAATTGCACACGACTGTTCTATTCTGGAATGACTGAGAAAAACATTGGGATTTTTGGATGATTCCAGTTGTTGTGGAATACCCTGATACATTAAAGGGAAGTGAGACATAGTAGACTGTACCCTTCATAAACAGATGAAAAGGTAATTGAATTTTCCCCTGTTTTCATACATCACATGACATTTTAAAATGGGGAAAGAAAATGTAGGAATAAAAAATTAAAGCCTCAAAGCAAGCAAAATTCTTTAACACCAAGGCACATTTAAGTACAGTACAGGTTTACTACATCTTAACAAGTTACCAAGAAAGAAAACAAAATTGCTGATAGAATTCTATACTGACAAAAAAATAAACCTTCACCAGTGTTTCTAAGGCTAAGAAAGCAACAAGGCAAGGGTTTTGAAGAAATGAATCTATGTAATAGGGAAAGGTAAAATATATACTTAGTAGCAAACTAACCATCACCACTGAAGAACCAATTTCCCTTCCTTTTATGCACTGGTTATGGAGAAAGTGACCATCAGTCTTGTCCAGCAAGCGCAGTGAAACTGGATATAACTTTTTCGATATGTTGGATAGGTTGAGAAAATTAAGACAGCACAGGTGAAAGTAGCTTTGACTGCAGTCAACATAAAACATAATGGAGAACAATTGCTGGAGTAGCTTAAAAGAACCAATCAAATCAACATCTATACTTCCCAACAAGCAATACTGAAGAGAACTGATCAATTAGTTTAACTAGCACTACTAAAATTAGTACCCACACAATTGCAGACTTTGGTGAAATTACACAAAATTTACATTTCAGCTCTATGTGCTTGGTGTCTTTCAGTGACTGTGCATTACACATGAGAGCTAGATTTCAAAAGATTATAATAGTAATAATAAAAATTCAACAACCATCATTTTAAAGATTCATTTAGTTGGAAAATTAATGTTAACCACATGCACATCTGCAGACAAATGCAAAAAATTGAGGTAACATATCTATATTGAAAATATTGATTATACACCCTCAACATTGAAATCAATTCAGTTACTGATGGTATCAATTTACCACAGGCAAAGTGGACAACTACAGCAAACTCTCAAAATAATTTTCACAAAAATATCCAATCGACAAGAGTGATATCTTAAACAAGTAAGCAAACAACAAAACACTGAGACAATACCCAAAAAGATTACTTTGTAAAGGACTTAAACATTGTATTTAAAATTGTTCATGACCTGCAAGGTCTACTTTATCACACATTACTGTACGAGGATGGATATTCAAACCGATGATCACAATGGGTACTGCAAAGGTTTCTATAGGCTACACAACAAGGCTTGATCATTCAGAGTTGGCTACCATATATTGGAGAATTGAGTTTTGCTTTGATTTACTTGGGTGCCATTTTTCCACACGCCAAGACCGTAAGAGGTCTGCTTGGACATTTTCAGGAAGCTGTTGGAAAACCACAGGATCAACATCACTAGGCAATTCCTTGGGTAACGAGGTGCTATCTGCTGTATCACTCCCAATGGCTACGCTTGCAGATGCAGATTTGTCAAGCCCTTTTTCACAATGCCTCTCAGATGGCTGTACTAGACCTTTTTCTTCAATTTTCAGCACTGGTCTGGCATCCATCAATCTTACAGGACTACTTCGAATTCTGGGTGACCTGTCTGAATCACTTGCACAATCCATTGAGCAGTCAGTAGACTCACTAGTATCAGAGCCATAGGCTTCCAAAACCTCCATTCGAATGTCCGGTGGAAGCTCTTTAAGAACAGATTCATCTATTGAACTCCTTGGAGATCGTGATGCTAAACACATTTCAGAAACTCTGAGCTTACTAGGTGACATCAGATCTCTCCCACGCCAACTGTCTGGTCTATTTTTCTTTGGTGAGGGTTCTAATTCTGGTTCGGACTCAGATTCAGACTCATTTGTAGTGAGGGACGGAGGAAGTCTTGTAGTTGAAGCACTTGCCCCACTGCCTTCACCTTCTAGACTTGTAAGGGTTTGAACTGAAAGGTCCCGATCCCGTACTAAAAAGCTCGCCACTGATCCTCTACCAACACCACGGGCACGAAATTTTGTAAATGCCAACCCTAAGAGTGTAAGGTGAAAGGGTTGGTTAATATCAACAATTCTATTAAAAAGCATCATTACAGTGGTCATTAATCTTTCCGGTTGAAGTGACGATATGCCACACTGGCGACTCTCACGATGCGTTGTTCCCTTCAACCTGTCCAATTTCCGAACTGTTACTCTAAGAGTTGTGGGGGCACGACCATCTTCCTCAACAAGCTTTAACAGCCGAGTCAACAAAGTACTAAGCTTTTCTCGCACTTCACTCTGTAAGCTCACTCGCCGAAAGCCATCTTCTATACCAATAGACTGCGGTTTGCCTGAAGGTTTCACTTCAGTGTCATCTACCCCCAAGCTATTGTTTTTTAACCGCAGTGCTGTATCACAACCAAGAGCTCCTTTTAAAGCTGGAAGAGGATGAGCTTGGAGTTCTGCCATGCTTGTAATTCCCAGCTCTTGGAGTATGTCAGCAGTACGACTTCCCACACCCGGAAGAGACCTAACATTTGGCAAACTACTCAATAGAGCTCTTACAGCTGGTCCCGGGAAAATCACGGTCTGTTGATTAGGTTTGTGAGTGCTGCCAACTAGCTTGGCAAGCAATTTATTATGAGCTATACCACCACAGCAGGTTAACTTCAGTTCGCTCCTTATCCGCTCACGAATTTCCTTAGCAATGCGGAATCCCTCAATGAGGCGAGCTCGACATCCACAACTACATGAACCAAAGTCATCATTGTAAACATAAGGTTCAATCGATTCCCCACTATCCATTTCCGCTGATGGCTCTGCACTAGGTTTAGTATTTGTTTTCTGCTGATCTAAGCGCTTATTCACAAGCTGGGTAATGTCCACAAAGTTTTCGTCCAGGCCAAGTCGTTCAACCAAAGGACTGATTTGCTGGAGGAGGGCTGTTACCTAAGACATAAATACAAAAAATATTTCCAAAGCTCCAATTCAAGGAAAGAGTTCTTAAGATATATATCCTTACTTGAGATGATGTGTGTCTGTAGGGGGCAAGATCTTCTCCAACAACAAGAGTCATCCCAGGACAAACACGAACAGCATCCTCTATCAACATACACTTCCGTACTCCAGCTGCACGGGCTTCATAGTTGCAAGTGACAACAATGTTTTTTTGTTTGATACCAAGTGGATGACCAGCCAATGATGGATTACGTATTTCTTCGACTTGGGCATAGAAGCAGTCCATATCAATATGAACTACAACTCGTGTATGGCTTCCCGCTTCCATCTGCAAAAGAGAAAGGGATAGAGACATGTTAAAGGCACTTATTGAATGGAAATAAAATCAAATGAGATTTTACATCAACAGATTCAGAAGGCCTCTGAAAAAATCATTTCTGCAATAAGTCATAGTATTTGAATGAAACTGCGACTCGGTCACCATTTAAAATAGTGATTGACCATAACCTCCGTTACAGAGGAACAAAATAAGGATGCGTTACAAAAGAGAAGAGCAGGTCGAGTGTTTACTAACAATCTTCCGCTACTAAGCTACTCAGAACAACAAATAACACCGCTAAACACTTGAGCATTCTAGCAATCATCGTGTCCATGTAGACAAAAGCTTCTTACGTGGGCTACGCGAGAAGTGAAATTCGACATTTGCCGCAGGTAATAGCCAAGGACTACAGAACAAATTACGGTAACGATTACGCCAAATTGTTTTATATTACCTTTAAAAAGTGTATGTTATCAAGAAGAAACTGTTGCTTAAGTTATTTAAATATTCATTCTTGTTTAGACTTGTTATAGTTTATTACTTTAAGGGTGCGTTCCTCCTTGCCCAGTCCCGTTCTTGAATCGACCTTGACTGGCCGCGCATACACGGCATGTTATGAAAATCGCAAATCTGGAGCAAATTGCAACCGCATAAAGTTATCGAAATAAGGGAGAATCCAGTCGCGGCGCGACAAAAGAGAAGACACGTATTGACACGCATAGACAGGACACTAGTGCTTCCTCCTTTACGGATTTTACCGCGGATGTTGGCACACCTGCACCGACACTTTGGCGCGAACGTACAAAGATACAATCGCATCCTCTCACCTCCTGGCAGTCTGTTAGTGATTTTCTGATGAGTGTGGTAAGATTTTGGTTAAAGGAACACACACAAACTGTCTCTTCCAATTTTTAATATAAATGTAGCTATATACATGTTCTACAACAACAATGATCAAAAGGCTATTACAAGTATTACAGGACCGATGCTCATTCGAAAACTACAACAGCATGAAATACATCAATACAAAATACTTTTAAAAAATGCTCATAAAATTTTTAATTTAATAAAACATCAACATGTGGGATGAGGTAGACAAAAATTAATAAACCCACACCCACATTGTCATAACTGGCAATATCACTGGAAATCATGCTGGATTTCTACAATTTTTTTAAGTTACTTGTCAGTACAATGTAAAATATTTTATCACTTGTGTATAAATAAAAGCAAAGAGGATATGATATGATAATACTTCTATACAGGGATGACCACATTTGGAATTTCCACTACTGCTTTATTTCAAGCTGTAGGGAAATACTTGGCTTGGCTCGAAAATAGCTTTTTACTAAGATCTGAGTTGGTTGTGTTGGCCAAAGGAGACGGAGATGATTCATTCCTGGAAAAAGGAGGTCACCACCTTGTTTTCTTTCTATAGAGTCAACCATAAGAAGAACAGTTAAGAGGGGCACTTACCTCGGCCTTTTAGCATCACCAGACACAGTCTCACTACTGTCATCAAACTCCATACTATTTTCCTGTTGAAACAATGAATAAGGTCAACAATTCAATACAGCTTCTTCTCTTTAAACAGATAAAGACTAGACCACAAATGAGTGGAGGGTCACTGCTTTTGCATACCTTGTTTCTGTTGCTGCATTTTAACTCATCACATTTACAATTAGAGGTGCATGAAGTGCTAGATTTGCGGCACCCACACCTTTGGCAATTTCCTTTACATGAACAAGTAGTCTTTCCATCTGATGTGCGTTTCACAGGAACTTGAGAGGAGGTGGAATTAAAGGTTGTTCTCCTCTGGAATAGGAACAAGATCTCGCTTAGTGCACCTTGCAAAATCAGTGTACGATTTGATGACTAGTCAACACTCACCTTGATACTCTGAAGGCGTTTGAATAGGGGGGTTCGAACCCAATCTGGATCATTTTCATCATCATCGCCAACTTCATCATCAGTGAAGGTTACATTCATTTGTGGGGAGTCAACAAACTCTGTCTTTTTCTGGACTTTTTTCTTGGGCTTTACAACTGGAGACTTAAATACATCTTCCTCGGATTCATCTGATTTCTCAGAGCTCTCTTTCCGCTGCAACATTGAAATCGAAATATATCCATAGAAATATAAGAGCTGGACATTTTATTTTAAGTTTTAAAAACTAGGTGGGCCATTGCTTACAAGTTCTATGCCATGAGCCAAACTCTCTTTCCACCGGTCAAACTCATCACTTATTGCCCGAAGATGCTTGTTTTCATCTTCTAAAAGACGAATCTGTTCCTTTAGTTCCGATTCTCCTTCTGGGATGGAGGCACAACCGTTCTCAACTTGTCTTAGTTTGTGCAGCAGTACAGCGACCTGAAAGGAACACATATTAAATAAGCACAATTACGAAAGCAAAGTTCATAGAATTCTATATGCATAAGACATTTACAAAAAAAAAAAACATATGAATAAATAGAAGCGCAAACCTTTTCAACATTATCTTTTTCTAGCTGCAGAATATCATTTTTATATTTCTGCTCAGCTAATTTAAATTTCTCCTCTGATATTTTCATCTCTGCATTCAGTTTTTTGTTTGTTTCCTAATTAGAGTAAAAATGACAGAGGTGAGTAAAACAGTAAAAGGAAATAAAATACATGTATACCACAGTAGTTTTTAGAACACTTTACCTCTAGTTCATCTATAGTATATTCTTTCATGACTGTATCTTTTTTCAATTCAACTGCATTGTCAAAGATGTATCTTAACGCACATTTTGCATCCACCATTGACTGTATTGTATCCCACCTCGTTTTAGCCTTATTCTCTGCAGAAGAAAAAATGTACATGAATAAGAGGGCACACATAATTTCAGCTAACAATCATGAGAATGAGACTAAGATAAAATATAACTGAAAGGATTACCCTGGTCTGAATCAAGTATTTTCTGATTGATGTCTGAAATTTGAGCACTCCGCAATTCCAAGTCTTCTTTCAACCGACTTGCTTCCTTCTTCAAACCTTCAACCTCTGAACGTGATGCAGTCTTTAAAGACTCCTGTAAAAAACCACAATTTATAATCATGCACATCTGCCTTAAAAAACTTCCTTTCTCCCAAAAACATTATTTCTTCACAGACCTCGACTGCCGCCAGCTGCTTGCTGATGAGTGCACGGTCCTCAACCAGCTTCTCCCTAACGCGGACAGCTGCAACAGTGCTCGCCGAGACTTCCAGTTCCTGGGAGATCCACGCCTGAACTCTCTCCGGCTTCCCATGGGCTTGCTGCCGCTTCTCTTGGCACTGCTTTTGCAAAAGCAATGCATCCTTCAGTCTTTTATTGACCGCAGCCGCTTCTTCGACCTTCCTCTTCAAAACATTCTGTTGTTTGGTGTGCATGTTCTCCATGCGAGTCATAATATTCTGACGCTTGCGATCTTGGTCACGCAACTTATTCATTTCCTTCTCTCGCGCTAATTTCCACTCGCGGAACTGCTCACTTTCTTGTTTCATTTGTCGAATTAGCCTGACTTTAGTGGCTTTCATCGACCTAATTTCACTGTTCAATGAAACAACCTTCTCTTCATTTTTCTCTTTCATCTTAATAATTTTGGATTGCTCCAGGATTTTTTTCTTCAAGTCAGACATCTGAGCTTCCAACTCTTGCAGGCGTTTGCGACGTTGTTCGGCAATCTTACCTGAAGCATTACTAGCCTTAGCTGACTTCAACTGCTGTTGCAGCAAATCCTTTTCTTGTTGCAGTGAACTAATTTGACTTTCTAATTGTTTCATATTCTCGTGGTACTCTGGGTTCATAGTGGAATATTCAGTTGAATTGGAAACCAGAGCAGCAGCAAGCTGCTCTTTAATAGCTAGGGTTCTGGTCAGTTGCTGAAAAAATGCAAAAGATACTTATAGCAATTTGAAAACAATAAAGAGTAAAAACTACCAAAAGCTTCTACGATTTCTATGGAGAAATTCTGTAACCACAAACCTGAAGTTCTTGGTTCAATTCCGCTTGGTGTAATGTATGTTTTTCTTCATGTTGGTCAATTTCCGCAAGAAACTTGGGAGTGATCAAAGTGATAGTTGTGTCTGCAGGAGCCCTGGCATCATTAGCTTGAACGCTGGAGTTTGTAGAAGACAGCTCACATAGTTCATGTTTTTTAATTTCATCTTCTCCATGCTTTTGTTCAGCCTACAACAAAAACTTTATAATTTTACACTGCACTCCTCCAAAGAATGTACACATACCAAAAAATGTAGTACCTGCAGCTCTACTATTTTAGTTTGAAGCTCTTTAAGCCCCGCCAAATTTCCACGCATTGAAGCAGAAGGAGACATCTCCCTAGACTGATCGAAGTTTTCTATAGTTAAATTACACTGTGCATTTAACTCCTTAAGCTTTATGTTCATTCTGTCTCTTGCTAGCTCAGCCTGTGGAAAGGAAACCAAACACCAAGTAAAAACACTGGAGGACAGAGTGGAGACAAGTTACAGTGAGACAAGACATACCAAAAGAGCTCGCTCCATAAGATTGGTGCTTTCATTTATTGCATTGTTTAGAGCATCAGTAAGCTTACGGTTCTTTAGTCTGAGAGTTTCATTTTCTTCTTCCAGCTCAAGGTGTTCTTTGGGGCATGTACCAATAGTCCCCCCATTTCCAAGGACTTGAAGACGGAGTTCTGTATTCTAAAAAAAATGCAAGAAGGATGTTTATAGTACTGTCCACAAAAGCAACAAACATTCTGATGGTGCTAAGTAAAAACCCACTTCTTTCTGGAGACGTTGAATTTCTGCTGTTTTTGGATCCTGGTTGACAATGGGCTTATTTCTGATGTGGCGTGCCCTGTCGGCATACCGCAGTGTGCTTAAAGTTTCTTCACAGTTGTAGTCCGCAGGACTGATACATGCCACCATTAGGGTCATTGAATTACCACCAAGTGAATCTGCATCTCAAAACACAAAATGAAGACATTTTCCCACCCCCAATTTGCACAAAAATTAAAGCAAAAGTCAGCCACCTCACCCTGTAATAGCCGAGTTAGTTTAGAGTCTCTGTAGGAAACAAAGCCCTTCTGCTGTCCATCACCCAATGCTGATATGACATTCCCCAACGCAAGAAGACCTTTGTTGATGGTAACTCCTTCCTTAAACCTTTCACCTGTCGCGCCCGTCTTCTTCGATCTCTCAGAACCAGCCAGATCAACTAGGTGAAATTTGGACACTGTATCTCCACCACTAAAACAATGAGTGGCAATGTTAGTTCTACCAGTACACAAACAACTTATTTGAAACAGGGAAACATGCTGAAAATATGTCAACCCCACTTACCCTCCCACTTTACACATATTTATTGTAATGGTGAAGATTGCATGACTGCGTGACGACTGGGCATTCATCGCAGTGGCACCAGTGGCCCTACCTGTAGATCCCTGAGTGGTAGAAAAAAAACAAAAAACAATAAGACGTATGAGCACCAATTAAATACATAACACTATCAAAAGGAAACTCTGTTTCTCATACCATCATCAATGCTTTGAAGGCATCTTCTGTGTTCACCACCTCCATCTCTAAAAGGCCAGGGATCCTTATGCCTCCTCGGGAATCCTCTCTGATGTCTACAACACATTGGTCACGGGGTTTTGAGCTGCATGCCAGTAGATCAAATAGCTGCTCCTTGTACAACTTTAATAGAAAAACAGGTGAGATAGTGGTTCAACGAAAAGCACAATCCAGAGTTCAAATGAAAGTTACCTCCATGAACGATGCAGTGACACTGAATTCTTTGTCCTTTGTCTCTTTTATCTTATCAAAAATATCACTTACGGCTCTGGGGATGATGCCCATCTCCCCTTCACCATTATAACAAGTTCCCATCGAAAAAGTTTTCCCAGAGCCTGTCTGCCCATAAGCCAATATGGTGACATTGTAGCCTGTAAACAAAAGGGAATTTCGCAACAATACAGATGCAGAACTATTGTACATCAACTAAAAATGATTGAGTGGAAATAAAGAAATACCCTTGAACAGCTGCATCACAAGTTTCCTAACTGCAGTATCGTATACAGTGCCCTGGCTAACGTCAGGATCAAAAACATAATTGTAAGTAAAACACTTATCGGTGTTTCTGACCATGACTTGAGGTTCATTTGGAATGCAATCAATGCATGGTTGACAACCCCTTGCCAACTCGCTACTGGAGAGCGGTCTAACCCTCAGGGCAACTTTAATGGCATCGTCCATCTGGAAATAAATTATAATTAATCAACGTGCGTTTCTTAATTCAACCTGTTGAGCATATGTAAAGGGATGTATAGTGTCACAACAAGGTAGAATCACATTCAATCAAAATCCTCAACAGAAAAAAAGAGCCTGCTTAAATCAAACAGAACCCGATAGAAACAATTAGTCAAGCTGCAAAAAATGAAAACAAATACTTTTGTCTTATCAAACACAGCACTGTCAGTAGCAGTTCCATTCACCATGAATTGTTCTCGCTGACAATCATCATTCCCCTTGAGTTGAAAAGTTAACAGCTATCAAAGTTGACTTTATACCTCGACCCACAGAGATCTCGTTTTTAATTTGTGGCATTTAATTTTCATTTCTTAAAGCAAAACATCAACTCGTAACAACCACAGGCCGGTTCGCTGATCCGACATTACCAAACCAACAACTAAATAATAACTGGACAACTTTTCCTGTGATTTAGCCAAGAAAAATTACCTTTCTGCCGCCTCACGACGACGCCGATTGGGCAAATGAAACAAAGTCGAAAAATAAAGGTGAAACACTAGCAAACGACGGCACCACAGGGAGACTGGGACATCGGCTTCAAACGCTGTTTCCCGCTGTCCGAGTGCAGACAACCGTTGGTCGTAGGCGCAGCCTTGTGCTACTGTCCAGATACGGTTTCTACTAGGGGTCCGGGTGGCAGCACGGGAAAGCCCGCCCCCCGCGCCTTGGTGGGACGGGAAATCTCGGAAAGTCAAGTTTTCCCCGGAAATCCCTGGTCGAGGGCAGAAGGCGGTACGCCGGACTCTCAGGGCGGTACATACGGCGCGGTACGGCAGTTCAAAAAGCGGTACAAATACTGCCAATAAGCGGTACGGTTGGTGAACTTTCTAGACAGCGATGAAAGGGTGGCGCGGCATTCAAATACGCACGTGCACGGATAACGCGCCGAATCGAACAAATGAGTGAATGACTATTTGTAATAATAATAAAAATAAAAACAAGGGGGCAACAGGGTCCATTACCTTTCTGACTGTACGCCGAGGATACTGATAGAACACTAAATACTTGCTGCTGGCTGCGCTGCCAGTGGCTGCCAGGGCTGCCAGCGCCCGCGGGTGGCGGGGGCAGGCATTTAGGGGGGGGGGGGGGGGGGGGTCTGCTGTTGGGGGGGCGTGGAAAGGGATTCGGACGCAGCCCGCCCGCAGCAGTCGACACGCCACTACCCCTTGTCCCAGTTCACGTCCAGACGTCCCGCGCCTGGCTCGCGTTCTGACGCGTATTATTTGCCAACCAAGACTGCAGTCATGTCGAAAAACCCTAAAATTGAAGAAGGATTGGAGTGTATAAGGAATGCGGAAAAGTGGTATGTTGTCCGTCCTTTTTATCTTGAATCTGATTGAGAATCTTCTGTACCCTTGCAAGCATCTGTATTGATTTTCTTGTGTTGGGGTGTTCGAAAACTAATCGACTTATAACAAGTCCCGTGTTGTATCAATTGAATCCCCAAGAATGTTTTCAATCACTTTCCTGGTCTTTAAAGAAATTGCATTTGCGTTAAAAGCACTTGCCTTAGGAGTGGCGACTTGTGCACAGTGAGGTTAGGAAGTATTGTCATTTTCTGTTTGTTTTGAAAACCCCAGGAGTCTGAGACCGTGCTTGTAAGATAACGGAAAGGTTTACAGCATAAAATGTCAATACCAGATTTTTGTAGAGCTGTCCAGCTTTGTACATGTTCTACATCATTTAATAATGTTATGCTTCTCCCTTTTTTTTCCATATATCCCAAACTAATAAATTTAAGTCTGAAGACATCTCTTTTAAAATGGAGACCAGACTATGATTCTGCAGCAGACGAATACAACAGAGCAGGTATGTTATCTACTTCACATATTTTGTTTTGTCCTATCTGTGAGTGTGCATTCTAAATAACAAATAATCTGAACTTATCTGACTAGTTTGAATTTTAACTCTTATCTGTTTCAGCTACTTGTTTCCGTAATGCACGGTCATTTCAGCAGTGCAAGGATTGTCTTTTTAAAGCAGCTGATTGCTATAAGCAAAATAGGTCATTCTTTCATGCAGCCAAGTATGTTACTTATTTATCTGTCCTATATTAAACTAAACTAAAAGTATCGTACTGAGCTTTTCATTAAAATGATGAAAATTGCAGATGCCTGGAGCAAGCTATTCTTATGAGCAGAGATCTTGGAAATCTTTTAGAGGTAGCTTCAATAGCAGAAAGAGCATGTGCACTGTATCAGCAGCACGGGTCTGCAGAATCAGGAGCGTTTGCTTTGGACAAAGCTGCAAAGATAATTGAAGAGCAGCACCCTGCTGAGGCTCTAAAGTTGTACCAACATGCTGCGGATGTGGCAATGGTGGGTTCTTGTACCTTTTCGGACTAAATATTCTGATTGTATTTTAGTCACAGTTGATTGTACTACATCTATTATTGTTTTGCTTTTTTTGTGTGTTTTATAGACCGAGAATAATGTAAGGCAGTCTGCAGAATTTGTAAATAAAGTATCCCGAATTCTTGTTAAACTGAAAATGTAAGTGATTTTTGTGGTTCACATGTCATTTTCAAAGCATTTTTCAGATATGTATATCCTGTAATAGTTACAGTGACAACATTTCAAATTTTGTGTTTTGCTACATAGGTATGATCAAGCAACTGATGCCCTGAGGCGAGAAATGGGGTTGCACGAACAATCAGAACATTTACCTGCCATTGGTAGACTTGCCGTGGCTCTAGTTCTCGTTCAGCTTGCAAGAGGTGACTATGTCGCTGCAGAGAAGGCCTTTAAAGAGTGGGGAAATTGCTGTGAAGCACCTGAGGTAATTGGAACATTAAGGTCATGAGTACTTGGTGGTATAGTAGATTCAGTTCTCTTCTCACAATGCCTTTATTTACTGACAATAGGTTCAGACTCTGGAAATGTTGCTGCAAGGTTTTGATGAAGAAGACTCTGACATGGTGAAACGTGCTCTCAACAGTCCTTTCATTAAGCACATGGACATTGAGTACGCAAGACTTGCCAGAGAATTACCCCTACCGCAGCCCACTACCGTAGCACCCAAGGCAAGTGTTCGTGAAAATGCTGCTCCATCATATGTTTCTCCAAATGCATCAACTCAATCTGCCACCGCTCACATCGAGGCAAGTTTCTATTCTAGATGTGTATGTTTTGACGGAAATAAGATTTCAATGTTGTGACTGCTGTTATACTTAACAATTATTATTTGTAACAGAATGAAGACCGAGGGAGTTCACTAGGAGATTTTGCATCAGGTGCAGGTGCACCTCCTGCTGGAGCCATGACTCCAGGCAGCGAAGATGAGTTTGAAGGTGGTTTATGCTGAAATTGAGTGTCCAGTTTATGATCTAATTTATAGACTGATGGCAATATTGTTATAATTCAGGGAAGATTCAAATACCCTAGCATTATATTAGTCTTTTTGTGTCTCATTTTAAAGAGTTGAAAGAAGTTGAGAGAGATTGTAGCTCATGTCATGTGCTTTATAATAATTGTACTGGGAAATTGTTGGGCAGTCAGTTTGTTGTTATGGAAGTTACTTATTGTCATGCATTCCCTCCATTTCCTAAGCACTCTGTTTTACTGAATAACACAGCACCCGGTTTTAGCAATAGGAAGTACCTAGTGTGAATTAGTCTTCACTTTGTATGTTCTAAATAGTGGATTTCTCCTAGTGTTACTAGTTTTTGTTGGTTCAAAATTATTTAACTTCTTTGTTTCCTCATCAAATCATTGGGTAGTGGTTGTGGGCGAAATTTCCACTACCCCTTGAATTTTCACTGACTGTCTTAAAGGAAAATTTGTAGGAAAACAATTTCAACTCAGTTTTTTATCTTATCTACTGAATGTCAAGTCTCAGTGAATTGAAAGAAATAATTGATCTATTGTTGCCTTTTTTTGCGGTTGATGTGCTCATATCTTTCAGGAAAGTGTCGTATCAGTTGAGAATTAGTGCAATTTTGTAACATTAAACTTAAAGTGACTTTCAAGGTATTAGCTTGCTGGTTTACTACCAGATAATATTTTGACATTTGAAACTAAATGGACTGTAGTGATAGGTTCTATATGTTGCTTTGAGAAGCTATTAATTGTTAATCAGCAACCACTTAACACACAACTTGTTTAATTGAGAAGATGCCACCCTGTATTCCTTAAGAGGCTGTGCAGTCTTATGGGCTTTCACTGCGGTAAATCAAGCCTCTGTGTGAATTTGTTTGGATAATACAGACCATTTTCTCTCTTATGCTTTTAAAACGAAACTTTTGGATTTTTTTGTGGGGAAAGTGCATTGTGTTTTATAGATCTAATACCTTAATATCTGACCTTCTCTTCAACCTACTGAAGTTTTTAAAAGGGTACCTTTTCTGTTCACCTTTATATTTTTCTTTGGAACTGAAGTTTATAATTACACATAGGCCTTTTTTAGGGGTCAAAAACTTTAAGTAATTTAGTTTGTGGTTGTTTTATACATTTACAATTCAGTGCTTGCTGAATGCTTGTAGAAATTTGTATTTAATGCTGAATGAAGATCGGTAGGACCTTTGTTATTTAGAAACTTACACTTAAATTGTGTGTCTTTACTATGTTATTTTGCCTGTGATAGTAATTGGTGGCATGACATTGGATGGACATTGCTATGAAGTTAAAGTAAGAGAGAATTTTATGTTTATCTGCATTGTGATTGTAAGTTATAAATCGTGTTGCAACTGAATAGTTCTGGAATATCATCAATTTGATTAAAAGTTTTGCTCTATGTACTGATGTATATATATCCAGAGAAAGAGTAGAGCAATAAATGTAGCTTTGTAAAATTTCCCCTCTTTTTTCAATAATGCTTCTGTATTGTATCATTTTGATCACTTGACTTATATAATTTTTCTAAAATTGGACATCCTCTGTAAAGATACCCCCTCCTTTTGTCTTTAATTTTATTTGCCTATTTGTCTGAGGCAAAAAATCTTAGGGCAGAACATTAATTATAGATTTTTTAAAACTTTATTCCGATGTAGTGAGGGATAAAATTTGTATATTGCAGTGTCATTCACACACATCCTAGTACATTTTGTTGATGTTTTTGAAGTTTTAAGAGACATTACTGCTTATCTTGTGTCTGGTCACACATTGTGAACAAATTGTTACCTTAATCTTAACATTTATTATAATTCCTGTGCACAGTCATTGTTTTAAACTTCTCATTTTTAAACAATGATATGTAGTACTTGCACTTTTAAGTATAAACGGCTTTGAAAGCTTATCCTGTGTCTCTAGAAAGTTGTTCAGAAGCTTCCTTTCTGCAATATAGTGTCATGTGAAACTTCCAATTTTCTTGTGTTTTATCTTAACTTTACAAAACGTGTAACTGTTTCCAAGCCTATTAATTATGAAAACGTTGAAAAATGAATTAATTAAACATCTTTCCTGCTGTCACTCTTTGAATCCCTTCCAATCCGAAAACGGCGTGAAGCGCTGGGGCGGCGGTCGCTACTGCAGGCTGACCCCCACGAAGGCCAGGAGCGCGGCCCCGGCCGCCAGCAGGGCCAGTCGGTCCAGCACCTCCGATAGTCCCAAGCTCTGAGCAGAACAGGCCGTGAAACAGGACTCGGCAGGGGCGTCGGAACCGTGAGGGGATACACCGGGGAGCCTCACCTCCTGGTCGAGGCCGCGGGGCGTGGGGGCGGGGGGCTGGGCGGGTGCTGCAGACAGGAGCAGGGGGGTCCGGAGCGTGGCCAGCGCGCGCGCGCCGCTGCGCAGCCAGCCCGCCAGGGGCTTCCTCCGGGAGGCCAGCCGCAGCGAGAGCAGCCACTGCAGCAGCACCAGCAGCAGCAGCAGCCCGGCGTCGCGGTACAGCAGCACTGGAACCCGAGCGAATCCTGAGGCTTGCCCAAGGCAATGGACCGGTGGGAGCCTCAGAGTCAGAACACATGCGAAATAGTAATAAACGGTGGTTACGGCTCGGCGGCAGGGAGGGGTCGGCGGCGGCCACCTCCAGGTAGGGCAGGAACAGGAGGAGCATGGAGTGCAGGAGGAAGGCCGCGGCCAGCAGCATGGGCCGCCCCTCGGACCAGGGCGGCAGAGCGGCGCTGGCCGGCGCCAGCACGGACGCCAGGCACATCGGGTGCACCACCTGTCGGGGCGGGGGGCGAACACACAGTCGTAACAAAAACGCAGCGGTGACAAAATTCGGAAAACCAAGAAGATAAATTCATCAAATTTAGTTTTTTCAAGCGCTCTCCTCTCTACCTCGGCCTCCAGCTGGGCGGGGAGCCTCTGCAGCGTGACCGAGACCACCAGGGCGCTGGTGTTGAACTTGTTCATGGCGGCGGACTTGATCTTCGTCACCTTCCAGGACGACATGAGGCGCTCCGTCGTGCTCTCCAGGCCCAGCTTCTTCCGCATCTCGTCCTAGGCGCGGAGGGGGCACATCAAACGCCAGGGCACTTGTCCTTCTCCCTCTTTTTATCCCGGCACTTGCTTTCTCCCTCGCACTCCCACGCGGCTGCGGCACTCACCAGCTGCGGGACGGAGAGGGGGTGCGAGAGGGTGAAGTCCATGGGGCGGACGGAGCGGACGGCAAAGTGACAGAGCAGGGAGTCCCGCGGCCAGTCGTCGGCCTCCCAGTCCCTCGGGTAGCACATGCCCTCGATCGTGGTCCGGTACATGGACGACACCGCCCCCGCCAGGAGCACGGCGTCGATGGACTGGGCCGTGACGGACTCCGGGGCCAGCCGGCGTGAGCTGCGGCCGGGGGGGTTCGGGTTCGAATCCCCGACAGTGCGGCGCGGCACGCGTATTTTTTTTTTCGTGTCCCTTTAGCCGCGGGCGTACTCACCTACCTGTGACGAGCTGCGGCGTCCAGATCTCGCTCGCCTTGAACTTGACGCTCTTCTCGGGCGCGTCGGCCCACACCAGGCCGGGGTCCCTCCAGTCCTGCGGCCACGACAGTGCGGTGAGCGCGGGCCGCCGCGCGGCTCGGCGCGCAAACACGAGAAACATTCGGTCCAGCCTTACCAGGATGACGGCCGCGTCCATGGTCGCCGTCGTGATGTCTCTGCCCTGCGGAGCCGGAGAGCAAACGAGGGACTCATGACGGAGACGTCCGCGTCCACGTCGTGTGACGTCACTGCCTTACCACCACTATCCTCTCGGGGAACAGGGCGATGTTGACCTGCGGGCAGCCCGTGTTGAGCGGCACGTAGTTCTTGAGCACGTCGGACCGGCTGTTGTGCTCCCACTCCTCCGGGGTGCGCGGCGGGCAGTCGCCTGCGGTCCAAAAGGTCGCGGGTTCGAGTACCGGACATACACCCTGCTGCACTCCTCGTTCTTTTCCCACTTTTTTTTTTTCGTCGACTTACCCGAAACCGCGGCCGCCAGCAGCAAGGACGAGACCAGCAGCGCGGCGACAGGGGGTAGTGACGGCGGCATGGTCAGCGAGAACGGGCCGCGTCTTGAGCTTATGGCTAGACTGTTTCAAGTCAGAGAGAGAGAGAGAGAGAGAGAGAGAGAGAGAGAGAGAGAGAGAGAGAGAGAGAGAGAGAGAGAGAGAGAGAGAGGAGCAGGACACACACCGCGCGGCGCTAGCACCGACACCACGGCACCACGGCTGCCGACGCTGTACTCACACGCCCGCCCTGGCAATGTGTCCTGGTCTAGATAACCGACGCACACCCATCGGCTGCTGCTGCTGCTGCGACTCCCCAATCGGCGCCGGGCGCCCCGCGGGGGCGGCGTCGGGCAGCCGTCCTCACTTATACGGTTGACACGTGTAAAAAAAATTCTCTGTATCGAACCTTACCATTTTTGTCACACAACTTTAATTTTTAATATTTTTTTTCGGGGGGGGGGGGGGGGGGGAGTGTACTACACATCATTTCACTTCCGGTCTAAAACGATATATAATGTCTGGTGTTTGAGCTTTTTTTCGCACTCTTTTTTTTTGGAAGCCACAGCGGGGGCACTGACCACACACACACACACACAGAACGTTACGCGCGCGGTCAGCGAATGTAATGCGACAGATTCTGAGAGCCGATGGAAAAGACGAGCCTGTATGGAAATTACGTCAAGTTTGTATACCCTTCCACCGCCGTCGCGGTAGCTGTAGCGGGGGGAGGGGGGGCTCGGCCGGCCCCTGCGCTCCTGCCCGCTCCAGCAAGCCGCTCCAGCCGCTCCAGCACTCGACGGCTCACTCGCAGTACTTGCGCAGCGCCCCAGCGAGGAAGTCCAGCCCAGGCCGGCGGCAGCTCACCTCCTACAGCCCAGAGCCCACATCCTCTCTCTCTCTCTCTCTCTCTCTCTCTCTCTCTCTCTCTGCCTTGCTGACCGCAGCATCACTTCCGACGGCGAGACCAGAGGCGTTGTTACCCCCCGTCCCCCATCAGGTGAGGATATTGCAACGGTGTATCGCACTACACTGCGTGCGCGGAGAAAAGAGTATATACGGAGGTGAAAAATTGTGTCCGGGTGCTTAGGCAGTGCCCATATGGCAAGGCCTGACAGCGTCATGACAGTGTCTGGGCCAGCGTCATGACAAGGCCTGGGCCAGTGTCATGACAAGGCCTGGGCCAGTGCCATGGCAGTGCCTGGACAAGTGTCATGGCAGGGCGCTGTCACCTCCATCTCGGTAAAGTTAATCTAGCGGTCGCCATCTCTGCGACACGCCCGCCCCGGCCTCGACACGCACCGGGCCGGAGGCTGCTAGCGTGTACTACTCTCTGTACACTCTGTACTCTGTGTACTCTCCGTACTAACAAAGCCCTCTGTGTGATTGGCGCTATCTGAACGCGTGAGACCTCGCACGTCTTCTCTCTAACGTCAGACTCGCGTGGAAGCGGCGCAATAGAGGGTGTGATCGTGCGCGCGCGTGTGTGTGCGTGCGTGTGCGTGCGTGTGCGTGCGTGTGCAGCAATCCCGAAAACGCCGCGCGCGCCTCGGGGCCATGCCACACGTCCTAATTGCAGGCCACAATCGCACAGCGGGGGTCAGAGGTCTCGTAGAAAGTACACACAACGAGGACGTATAATTGTCTCTTCATTTTTGTTTTGTTTTCGGAAGCCCCCGCCTGGCACTGTTGTGGGATGTCCTTGGGTGCCGTGTGAAAAGTGCGGCGCCAACCATAAACCTAGTCACGAAATTTTTTTTTCCCTTCTGTAATATCTAAAGAATTTTTTTCAGAAATTTCCCTAAAAAAGAAGTGTTCGGAATTTTGTCCAAGATAAAATGAACCAACAGAATTACATTTTTCTTCCAAAACGTTCGGAAATTTCCAAAACAATTTAAAGCTAAATTTTGTTTCTTGAAAAACATTTTGTGCGGGGCTCTTCCCGGCATGCAGCGGATTTCGCGGGTCGCGGGGGGTCCGCCTGCGGGTGTGGGCCAGCCCGCACGGCACGGGTGCCCGGCTGCCCGGGCGGCTGCCTACCCGACAGGCGCTAGCGCAGCAACAGTGCAGGTGCGGGCCGTGGGAGAGGGACATGACATGTCACGGTGTCAAGGGGAGAGACATGGTGTCAGAGACATATGACATGTCGTGCGGCGGTGTCTGGTAGATGCCATTGCCGCGGTGTCGAGAAGGAGGACATCGACATGCCGCATGGTGTCGAGGAGAAAGACATCGACATGACATGGTGTCAGGCAGGGACACGCTTGAGCGGTCAACGCTCTGGAGGGAGGCAGGCCGCCTCGGTGTCCTCCAGCAGGCTTTGTCCTTCACCGCTAATAAATCGATAATCAGCTCGCGTCACGGTTAACGATCTTCCAGGTCGGCGGGGAGGCAGATGACCGGCGGCAAACCGGCCTGGAGCCACTGGAGCACCGCCTTCCAGTCCGGGCCCAGTCGGCCGGTGGGTCATGACCTTGAGGTACAGGGCAGAGGACCGGGGGGCTGGGCCTGACCTATCGCACTGCCAAGGTCACCTGCGGCGACGGGCAGCGGCCCCGCACACACACACACACACACACACACACTGCCCGGGAGATTCCGAATGTCCAAGAAACCGATTTATCCCCATGCTCCCCCCTTTTTTTTGGCAAAACAAATCGTGAAATATTTTTTTAAAAAATTCTGATTTTTTTTTTTTTTTAGAAATTGAGATGGCGCCCCACGCCGACGTGTCCGTGGACGAGCAGGGCATGCAGCAGCTGCGGGCCTGGATCGACAAGCAGCCCCACCTGCCCGACGTGCCAGGTAACATTTTAAGAAATATTTTTTGTGTGTGTGTGCGTGTGTGTGCGTGCTGACGGCGCGGTGCCCGCAGACAAGCTGCTGGCGCGCATGCTGCACAGCTGCTACGGCAGCGTGGAGAAGACCAAGATCACTGCCGACAACTACTGCACCATCACGACGCACGCCCCCGAGGTCTTCGGGGACCGCGCCGCCTTCGACCAGCGCTACCAGTCTGGCATGAAAGTCATGTGAGTAAAAAGAATTTTGTTTTTAACGTGGCGCTTATAGTCCTTTGGATTTGGAGCCACAAAACGCCACACCGTCTCGTGAGCTATTGTCTGCACTGTACGATTCGGCAGCAACCTTGTGTGTGAGTGTGTGTGCCGCCGGAGTTCATTGTCTGAGTCATCGCTTCCTTGCGTCGTACAATCCCTCCAAAAAAAAATATACAAAATATCCTTACACAGATATTTTTTGCTTGTTTGTGTGTTTCGAGGAGGAAATGTTGACGGACGAGTACGTCTCTCTCTCCCTTGGCAGGCACATCGCCGCCCTGGAGGAGGTCACCAAGGAGGGCTACCGGCCCATCCTCATCAAGTTCCAGGACACGGACCCCGCCAAGTTCGACATGGCGGCCTCGGTGCACGCCGGCCTCACCGCCTTCTGCGCCGTCATGGAAGAGGACGACCGCATCCCCGGCTACGCCGCCCTCTTCGACTTCACCGGCGTCACCATGGGCCACATCATCAAGATCTCCCTGCCCGTGCTCAAGCAGCTGCTCGTCTTCGTGCAGGTCGGCTCACAAAAAACAAAAGAAAAAAATAACATAATATATGTATAAATTATTTTTTTTAAAAATCGTAATATTTACATATGGGAGAAGTGTACGATGGCCTTGTTGTGACTCGGTACTGCCTAACTTTTTCCCTCAGGAGGGGCTCCCCGTGCGGCTCAGGGGCATCCACTTCATCAACTCGGTGCCGCTGGTGCAACACATCGTGAACCTGGTGAAGCCGCTCATGAAGAAGGAACTCATCGACATTGTACGTGCCTCATTTTTTTTTTTTTGCTTTTGCCCATCTCATACTTTTTTTCACAATAAATAAATAATTGTGAAATTGCTTGACAGTTCCACGTGCACACGATAGAGGACATGCCCGGCTTCTACAAGGACTTTGTTCAGCAGAGCGCTATGCCCGAGGAGTACGGCGGCAAGGCCCCGCCCGTCGCCACCATGCACGGTGAGAGATCGAGATCGAGCTATCGAACAGCTGTCGAGCTTCCGAACTGTCTCTAACGGCCCGTGTGAACTTGTTGTTGCAGCGGACCTGCGGCGCCGCACCGAGGCGAGCAAGGAGTACTTCCGGACGCTGGACAAGCTGCTGGTGGACGAGACGAAGCGCGCCGGCAAGTCCAAGACGTCGTCCGAGATCTTCGGCATCCAGGGCTCCTTCAAGAAGCTCGACCTGGACTAGGAAGAGCCTGCTGCTGTTATGTTGTTGTTGAAAAAAAATAATGAAAATTGTTTGTTAAGTTTGCCAATTTTTTTTTCATTTTTTTTGTTGTGAAAATGAGCCTTTGTTTGGAGGTGCTTTGAATAAATCTTTCTGTGCTGTACATAAAACGAGATAGTGCGTACCTTATTTCGACCCCCTCGGATCAGAATACAATGACCCGCGCGGGAACTGCGACGGAAAACCGGAAACGAAAATAACAATAACGCCGCGAACTGCTGGCCGCGGATACCCCGCGCCACGCGCGCCTCCGCGCAGGGCGGCGCTTTGCGGGGCGGCCCACAGAGGGCGCCACCGGCCCGGCGGCGCCCCGGTGGCTCCTCTATGGAAATCACTGGCGCGCCTTCCACTCAGCAAAACAAAAGTATGATTTTTTTTATTTGTTGTTGTGGTTGTGGTCGGAGCCACGGACGGTCCAGCACACTACACTCTCGATGAGAACATTTCCACGGTCAGCCGCGCGCGGTCGGGCGCCGCCTACCGACCGCGTTGCTCGCGAGTTTTTTTCGTTCTCCTGTTTTGGGCGCCGACGACGGGAACCTCGACGCGGGGGGAGTCCCTGGCGGGGCGCGGGGGGCGACGCCACGACGGCGTTGTGGCGGCGGCCGCTCGGGAGCCGGCCAAACTCTAGAGCGGTTCTAATGGCGGGGAAGGGAGAAGCGGAGCGACGCGGTGTCCACGGGCACGGCGGACATCTGGCGGCGCGGCACGCCACGCCAGATCTGATGAGATCTGATCTGGTCTGATGATGATCAGGGGGCGGCGCAAAGTGACCGGATCGGGAGGGATTTGGGTGGTGCGTGGCGGGGGGGTGTCAGCGTGACATCCCTTTTGCAGGCGGCGGCGGCGGCGGCGGCGGCGGCGGCGGCGGCGGCGGCGGCCCGGCGTGCGCCATCTGCTCCCACAGGCCGCGCCCGGCAGGCTCCAGCCCGGGGGGTAGGCCGGCCCGCCGAGCACGCCGGGCGGCCGCGCGGCCTACCGCCGGCCCGCAGGGGCTCGGCAGCGCAGCGTACACACTCGAGAAACGGAGAGAGAGAGCGACAGAGACGGAGAGAGAGACACAGAGAGAGATGGAGACGGCGCGGCGCACAGAAGGAACGGGCGGGGGCGGATGCGGCAGTGAGCACATAGGCTCCATTTTGAAATGGGTCTAATAGGATTACCGAACAATGGCCGTCACTTTCCCTCTTCTTTTTTTTCCCCTCGGCTCTCCCCTCCTCCCCCGGCCGCCTCCTCGGTTGGTTAGCGCGGACACCGCCCCGAGCCGCAGCAGCAGCAGCCGAGCTTTTCTTGGCGAGCGCTCCGAACTGAGCGTCTTCGCGCGGGACCCCCCGCGGCTCTCTCTCTCTCTCTCTCTCTCTCTCTCTGTCACACACTCTCACACACACGTGCACAAACACGCAGTAGCGGTGTGAGCGGCAAGTACTTAGGACCCTCCGCGTGATACGCGGGTTGTGGCACACGCCCTCTAGGTGGCCTACCCGCGGCTCTGTACGCCCGCTACTGGCGACCACACCCACCTCCAGAAAAAAATATATATGCAAAGTTTGGTAGGTTTGCTGTCAATACAACAAAAAAAAATTCAACAATTGGGTGGGGACGGGGCGAGCCAACAGCACGCTCTGGAACTATGGGTTGCGCTGCCCGACTAGAAATTAGCGCTATGTCTCTCTCTCTCTCTCTCTCTCTCCTGATCCCTGCCGCTCGAGAGGTTCCTCACCTCGCCGCCACGCTTGGCGTTGCGGTGCTGGTTTCTCCTCCTCGCGAGAGAGAGAGCGAGAGAGAGAGAGAGAGAGAGAGGGGAGAGAGAGAGAGCGAGAGAGGTTTCGCTCGGCCCCCCGACGGCTGCGGCGCCGAGGACGTCTGAAAGCTTCCCCTTAATGTCGTTTTCGACAGGCTGAAAGCGCGGCGTTCAGCGAGCGCCCCGCCAACGAGTGTGGTTGGTGGTGGTGGTGGTGGTCGTGGTGGGGGAAACGTACACGCCTGTTGGAGCAGCCTCGGAGCAGCCGTAGAAACGGGAGCGCGGGCGATACTCGTGTGAGAATGTGTGTGTGTGTGTGTGAGTGTGAGTGCGTGTCCAGGAATCACGTAGCAGCCCCCGCAGAGGGGCGGAGGTGAGCCCGCGTCCTTGCAAAGTGTTTTATTTATACTCGCGGAGACTTGGCGCCGCTGCCCGGCGCTGCCCCGCGGCCCCCCCCCCCCCCCCCCCCCCCACGGGGCTCGCAGCAGTGGCACGATGGGGATGGGGCTCTTTCACGCGCACACAAGCACTTCCAACACTTTCCTATTTTTCGTCTTACAAAGGAAGCTCTGCTGCTGGCCGGCGGCGACGGCGCGGCCCCCTGCTTGCCCGACTCGTCTGCAGGGGGCGGTCGGCGGCGGCGGGGGGCCCTGGAGCAGCTCCCCTTCTCCCCCCCCTCTCTCTCTCTCTCTCTCTCTCTCTCTCTCTATCTCTCTCCCTCTCCCTCCCTCTCCTCCCCCGCTGGAAGCTGCTGGCGCCGCCGACGCGGCCATTGCAGCAGCGCACACCGTCTTTACGACCGAGGAGATGAAGGAAGGGTCGAAGCTGGCCAAAGCCGTGAAGAGGGTGGGGGGAGAGGGCGAGAGATAGAGAGTGGGAGAGAGAGAGACGGAGAGAGGGAAAGAGAGACATAGAGAGAGAGACAGAGAGAGTGGGAGAGAGAGAGACGGAGAGAGGGAAAGAGAGACATAGAGAGAGACAGAGAGAGAGAGAGGGAGAGAGAGAGAGACGGAGAGAGGGAAAGTCAGAGAGAGACAGAGAGAGAGAGAGAGAGAGAGGGGAGAGAGAGACTTAGTCGGACGGGGACGGACAAGTCGACGCGACCACGACATTCAGATCGCCATTTGTAAAACCGCCCGGGGAAACGCGCAAACGAACACAAGTAGTTGTTTTTAAAAAGCGTTTCAAATTCCTCTCGCTGGCCATATCATATCGGTGACACCGGTCGCTAAAGATATGCCACGCCAGATGGTGGCGGGGCGGGGCGCACCCTTTCAGCGGCAGCGGCGGCAGCTCGGCGATGTGTTTGCTGATAATGTATCGCATCGCTTTGCCCTCCGGCCAACAACCAGGAGTGGGGGTTGTGTTGTGTATCTCGATCGCAATCGAGAACTCGACCACGAAAGGCGCGGCAGCCTCCAAGTGGTCCTGCGCCGGTGCCGCGGCGGAACGCGCGTACATGCGTCAAGCCTTCTGACAACCACGGGCCTCCTCTAGAGGGGTGCCAGAGCGGAAAATGGTACGGAGAGAGAGACAAAGAGAGAGAGAGAGAGAGAGAGAGAGAGAGAGAGAGGTGTCATAATCGCAACGAAACAGATTATTTCTGTGATATATAATTCAGTGGTGCGCCAGGGGTGTGTTTCTGTCAGGGGAGCGAGAGAGACGGTAAAAGTGCGCTGTGAGGGGTGATCATAGTCTACAAACGGTTTAAAAGCTTTTTATACTGTGTCTTTCCTCCTCTACGGTTTCTAACATTCTAAAGACCAAAGACTGAAATATTAAGAATCCGCAAAAAGCCTGCAAGAAAATCCTTTTGGTTGGCGTTCTAGTGTAAACAGAGCATCGGGTGGAATCGCAGGGGTGTTGTGTCGTGTTGGGTTTTCCTCAACGAGGAAAATATATATATACATACGCACACACACACACACACACACGGTGTGTCACGTCAGCCTGTGCCGCAGCTCCTGCGGGCGGGGCCACGACGCGACCTGACGGTAGCGGGAGAGCGAGAGAGAGGGAGGAGCGGGGCGATATATAGGGGAGGAAAAGGGAGTGGGACGGAGAAGGGACGAATCCGCGCCCGTTCCGCCGCCGCCACCGTCTTGACGTGTTTATGCCTTTGATGTCCGCTAATATCGGACTCAGATCTGGTTCGTTGGCCGCACAGCGCCGCCTAGCACGTCTGTCTGTCTGTCTGTCTGTCCACCTCCATGCACGTCTCTGCTGCATTTCATATTTTCTGTTTGCCATCGTTTGTTTCCCGGCAAGCCCCAGCACGTCAACATTTTGAGATCAAAAACATTTCCTTTAAATTAAAAACAAAACGGTATTTTCTTTTTTTTGCATTTTTTCTAAGGCATACACTTCCACACACGCAAAAAAAAAACGAACAGGACTATCGCAATTTTTTAATGAAAAAAAAAGAAGAAAAAATAAGACAGTAGTGCCTTGTGTATGGCCCCGGAGCGTCACTCTGGGAACCCCGTAGGCACCTTAATTGATCATATTCAATCAGCAGGTGTACGGGCACGATGTACGGGGCACGGTGTGCGGGCACGGTGTACGGGTACGGTGTACGGGGCACGGTGCTCGGCCTGCCTGTGTGCGGCGTGCCAAAGTCCGCCCCCGCCGGCCATGTCGTCGTCGGCCACGTCCGCCCCCCGCCGATCCGTCCCGTTAGCAACTAACCCTCGTCATCAAACAGTGTTCCGGTCGGCGAGGCCCGCCCGGGTCTCGGCGGGGTCCCCGATGAGCGGCACCCCTGACCCCCCTGTCGTCGACGTCGCCGACCCCGGCACCGACCTCCCGACCCCGCCCCGCCACCCGGGGCCGGCGGCGGCGGCGGCGATCCGTGTGGGGTCCACGACGACCCCTGGCCCCCTCCGAGCCCCCGGCCGCGCCCTCCCTGCCCTGAATGCACAAAGGGCGCGTTTCACGTACAACATCATCCCATTACGAGTAGCAACCTTGTTGAGTCTCCCGGGGAAACAAGGGCGGCGCAGAGAGTCCGCCCCCCTCCCCCCACCCCCGCGGCCCCGCCCCGCAAGACACGGTTCGGGGAGCACGCAGCCCCTGGGCCCCCGCCGCCCCCGCGCCCCCCGCAGCGCCTCGGAGGTGAGAGGCGAGGTGTGCGCTCCCGTGTGCTGCTGGGAGCGGGCCCCCCGCGACGATAGACCCGACTAGCCAGGTCGCGGGTTCGAATCCCGCCGCCGACGACGACGAATAGTTCGATATGGGGCTTTTCCTTCCTTAATTCTCGACACGGAAACTTTCTGACGGCCGCTTGTTAAATCCAAATCGGCTGGCTGGCTGCCGGCCGCGGGGGTCGACAGGGGGTGAGGGGATGAAACACACAAATTCAATAGCAGCATCGCGTCGCTCTATGCTTGTACGTACTGGAGGGGGGTGCGGCGGCGGCGGAGAGGAGAGAGATAGAAAGAGGAAAAAAGAGCAGGGGTTGCTTTATGTTAATAGCGGTATAAAGTGGGGATGAGTGGTATTGCCGGTACAGTCCGCGCCGCGCCACCGACCCGCGAGGTACAGTCTGCCCGAAAAGTAGTCGTGGCGCCGCCGCCGCCGCACCGAGCCCGAGAAAGTTATTCATGCAGCTTTTTACTTTTTCTATTTCGCGATGTATTTGTGCGAGCCGCTGCTACATGTACGTCGGTGAAGACGTTCCTTACATTACTTTTTGGGCGAAAACAAATTGTCGAATCATGGTGTTCGCGAGCCGGGCAAAGTCGATCCCCTTTTTTGCGGGGACAACATTATTTTAAGGGGTGGGTTGGTGGCGGCTGCTGCTGCTGCTGCTGCCCCGTCCCCAGCGATCCGTGCGCTGCCCGAGCGAGTCAAGTGGGTTATTAGATACGCGGGAGCAGGCCTGACAACCCTCACGAGCTAATACGGCAATATAGGAGGGAGAGAGAGAGAGCGAGAGCCAGAGAGAGAGAGAGAGAGAGAGAGAGAGAGAGAGATCGGCAAGAAGACCGCGCACATTGGAGGGGTGGGTCTCTGTTGTCATCACCTACATCCGCGACCTTATTCGTTTTTACGATCACAATTTCTCTCTCTCTCTCTCTCTCTCTCTCTCTCTCTCTCTCTCTCTCTCTCTCCCTCCCTCTCTCGCTGACTCGCTTTCTTTCGCTCCGATGACGATAGGAAAATAACGACGCGCGTACACTGACACACACACACACACACTCACATTGCGACATTGCCCTGTGATTGGACTCGGTGGTTGAACGCGTGAGAGACTATCGCCCTCTGTGTTTGCTTGTCTGCCTCTTTAGTCCTCCACGGCACGCTTCGCGCGCGGCGTGAAAATTTGTGACATGCATTCATGATGTGATGACAATTATTTTGCGTAGGGATTTTGTCGCGGATCTTTCACTCGCAAAAATATTGAGTCATCATTGGAATCAGATTTTTTTTTGGGGGTGTTGCTCTCTATATTTTTTTTTGCACGAACTTACATTATGGATCGGGTGCCTAGATGTTTTGCAGTGTAATATAAACCAGCGCCGGCGCCGGAAACGATAATAATAGCGTAATCGGGAGGGGACGAGAGAACAGAAAAAAAAGAAAAAAGATTCCGGCAAAAGATGCGCAATAAAATCCGATTCAGATTCAAACGCCCATGTAGCGTTTGTGCGTTGTGGTGGGAGTCAGGCAGAGATACGGCGATCTAGGGACGCGTGCATCCACCCCCGGGCCTCTATCCGGTGCGCGTGTGTGGGGCTGAAACACACACACACACAGCAATATAGGATGGCAATGTAAATAAGTGTGTACAATGTGGTTGTTTTTTGCTTATTTTTTCCCCATCACCTGTGTCACTATAGTTGGCTATGAAAGCAAAGTGTCTAGCGTACAAACTACAAAAATAAAATAAATTAATTTTAGAAATAGTAAGAGAGGCACGTCTCTGCCCTGCGCGTTTGGGGGCTCGCGGGCCTCCGGCCTCGGCTCTGTATTTGGTGGGCGTCTGCTCCGTGAGTGCGACAGAGAGAGAGAGACGCCGACGTCTCCGGTAATTAAAGTGTCGGTAAAGAGGCGCGCTGGAGAAAGGGAGGGAGAGAGAGAGATAGAGAGAGAGAGAGACAGAGAGAGAGAGGTGGAGGTGTGGCGAGTGAAAATGAAGCCAGAGGGGTGAAGAGAGAGAGAGAGAGAGAGAGAGAGAGAGAGAGAGAGAGATGGCTGCCGCTTCCTTCTAATCAGCGCGACACCTCTCTCTCCCTCTATCCCAATCACCGGCGTGATTTGATTAGTCTGCAGCAGTCGGATTAACTTAACGACGTTATTTGTATCAATAGTGCGCGCGGCGGCTGAGGTGATTACACCGGCAGCCTTTGTGGCCCCTGTCCGTTATCAGCTTATCAGCGAGGCGCCTCGGCCCCGTCTTAAACTACCACCAAAAACTATTTCCCGCATACCGTGTCTCCGTAGCCGCGCGGTTGGCGAGTACGGTCGCCGGGTGGCTGGTCGCGGGTTCGATCCTTCGGCGGTAGGCCCAACTTTTCTTGGGTAAAGTGTATAGGAGGCGCGCTGCCGTCGCTTCGTGGCCGCGCGGGTAAATGAACGGGACGGCGACCGTGAGGGGTCGTGGGTTCGACTCCTGCCGGTTCGTGGGGTACGTTCTTGTTGGGCACGGCACTGCGCACAAACGTGCCGTGAAATATGTGACCACCCATGACCACCTCTGAGAAGGCGGTGCGGTGGCCCGGCCTGCTGTGTGGCTGTGGTCGCGGCTGACCCGTCCCGTCACCCGGTGTGTGTGTGTGTGTGTGTGTGTGAAGTGCGAACGCGCGCGGGCATCTGGTGACACACGGTGGCTGGCCAGTGCTGGCCAGGCGCTGCCCGGGGGCGGCCGCGCTGGTGCTGAATATACATTAGCACGACGTATGAACTCTCACAATGGCGATTAGCCACACATTGATTCCTCCACTCCCTCCCTCCCTCCCTCCCTCCCTGCCGCCGCGGCCAGTACAAGATCGCACCCCTGATAGTAAACCCTCTCCCCCTCCCTCCCTCCCCCCCGGTTTAAATCCCCTCCTCCCCTCCTCTGCCTTCCCTCCTCACACAGTCGTCCACCGCCACCATCATCAACCTTCTCGGTTACTGTTCGAACTGTCATCCCTCTTTTAAAATAAACACGCCGACGTTATAGTAGGGAGTTCCGCTCTGACAGCAATCGGGGAAATCGTCCTGGAAAGGCCTCCAAAAAGGTTGGCTAAAGTCAACGCATTTTTTTTTCAGAAGAATTTTTTTTATTTTTAGATAGAAACGTAAAAGACATCAGTCCTTTTATTTTCAAAAAAAAAAAAGGAAAAGAGTAAGGAGCATGGAAAAGCGAGAGCGAGAGAGAGCACGCGAAGGGCTCCTAATGCGGTATAATGTGAGTAGGGAAAAGGCATAGGCCGCGTGCGTGGAGGCGCGCGGCGGCGACAGCGTGAAGACATCGTATAGGGAAAAAGGGAGAAACGCCGGAAATGGAGAAGAGGAGGGGGCGAGCTGGAGAAGGCTGGAGAAGGGGCCCCCGTGGGGGCTGAGGGGCCGTGGGGCCTCTGACAGTGAGCCCCCCACCCCCCTTATTGTGGAAGCTCTCCAACAATTGTCCCGGATTCCCCGCCTCTCTCTCTCTCCCTCTCTCTTTTCTGCTCTTGCCATTGTTGTTATTGTTGTCTTTGTCATTGTGATTGCGAGGGCATCATCGCACTCCATTACACGATCCGGCACTTTCAGTGTAGTGAGAGCGAGACAGACACAGGGGGGGGGGGTGAAAGGGAGGGTGAGAGAGAGAGAGATGGGGCACATAAAACCCTGCGGCCTGAGGGGGTGAGGTGTGGGGGGACAGATTGCTGACGTCGCAGTGTCCTTATTTTAATAAGGTTTTTTTTCCTTACGAGCGTCACAAAGTCATCACGGCCCTCCTTGACAGCAAAGAGGAGGGCAGAAAAAAATATTTAAAAAGTCAGCCACGTACGTGGTAATTACTCCATTTTCGCGCTGGACTGAAATTTTATTTCTTTTTATATAAACAGTGTGGCCAATAAGACAATTTCAGCAGGATGCGCCACAGCCTCTCACAACAGCCCTCTCTCCTCTCAGCCTTTTTCCGGGGTCTGAAACACGATTTCACCTCCCACTTAAAATGCGAGCTGGTCCCTAAAAGAGTTTCTTCCCTTTTACAGCTCTCTGTCTCTCTCTCTCTCTCTCTCTCTCGCTCTCTCTGCCTCTCTCTCCCTTGTTTCTGTCCGCTTTACCAGAGCATTTCTGCTTTTTATTATAGCATTTTCCACCGCCTCGGTCAAAAGCAACAATAAAGCAAACGAGAAAACAAACCCGGGAAAACTGAAGTGAGAGTTGTTTGTGTGAGACTGCGTGCGTGCGAGACGGTGTGGCTGGGGAGAGTGGAAGAGAGAGGGAGATGTGTGTGAGAGAGAGAGCCATGAAAGGGCAGTTCCCGCTCAGTTTGGGGCGAAAACCACGAGAACGTCCGGAATGAGGGGACAAAGAGGAGAAAAGGGAGAGAAAACGCAAACAAAAACCGTGTTTTCGACGTTGGCGAGGACTCTCGGCAGGGGAAGGGGTTGGGGGAGGCGGTGATGGGGTTGTCACAGCTAGTTGTCACCCCCCCCCCCCCCCTCCGCACCTCAATCTGGAAGCTGCGGCGGCGGAGCTGCGCGCCTCGCAAAAACACAACATTTTCATCCGCTTTCCGCTTCGGTCGGCCATTTCAGAGGGTCTTGGGCGTTCATGCGGAGTACCGAATTCATGACGGGATTGGTTTTTGGCTTTTTGGCTTCGTCACAAATTCTCTTTGCGACCGAAAAAACTGACTTTTATTCCCCATCAAACTTTGACTTTTTACTACCTTTTTCCTGTACGAATTTTATTTGAATAGACGTCCTAACACACTCGATATTTTCAGAATTAAAAAAAGGATGGAAAATGAACTATTCGCGCGGGTTGGTACTACTGGTGGAAAAGGCCGACAAAGTTGGCCATACCGCGTGCCCCACCACTGGACCGCCATGCGCCGCGCCCGGCGCCGCCCTCCTCGGGGCCCTCCCACCCGCGGCCTGCCTCCCGCCCCGCCCAGCGAGCGGCCCTGGAGGCTCCAGCAGAGCTCCAGCGGCCCCGGCGGCCCCGCCCCTCTGCGCCGAAATCAGCTCCAAGGAAATGAAACGTGAAGAGGGCAGAAATAACAATATCACATTTCATTGCCCGTGAGACCACAATGAATGGCAATAAGGGAGGGAGCGAGGCTGGAAGGGTGAGAGTGTGTGTGTGTGTGTGTGTGACGCAGGGAGGGGCCGGGCCGGGGTTGCGGCGCGACGGCGGCAGCTCCACAAGGAGAGAGAGCGAGACAGCTCACGCAAACCGAGACCTAAACGTGCTGAATCGTGGTCTTGAGCGATAAAGTCCATTCAATCGATTTTTATATGTTTTTATTTTCAGATTTACATGCGCAAAACAACGGGGAATTATCGGGACTACCGGAAGACACATATCTGTCTCTCAGTATTTGTATCAATTTTTTTTTATCACAATTTGTCCCTTACTTTCTACCTTGCAGTTTATTTTTCTATCCATTAAAGGAATACCAACGCTCAACCACATAGGGCTAATACACTACACTCCCCTTTCTCTCTTTCTTTCCAAACCTCTCTCTCTCTCTCTCTCTCTCTCTCTCTCTCTCGCTTACTCTCACTTTATCTGTCTCTCTGTCGACATTGGAGTCTCAAAATTATCCGACAAATTGAATTCAACCTCATTCTCTTCGAAGAGGAATACAGAGCGAAGAGAGACAGACATATAGCCAGAGAGAGAGAGAGAGAGAGAGAGAGAGAGAGAGAGTAGTGAGGGGAGGCTACACCCGCCCTCCTTTGCGGTCTATCAATGCAGCCACTCCACCCCAAACTGTTAGATTGCTGGTGTGGCGATCGCCGGTCGAGGACGACATGACAGCGGGGGTTCGCACGGCGCGGCGCACGCACCCCTCTCCGCACCCTCCCTCCCTCCCTCCCTCCCTCCCTCCCTCCCTCCCACCGCACCCACCATACGGCTCGCATCACCGCCCCTCTCCCTCCCCTTAATAGGGTGGCAATTTGGAGAGGCAAGTGGCGGCGGCCCGCTGGGCATTACCGCTGTGAGGACGAATAATACAACCTCATTACTGCCTGCCCGCAGCCGCCCCCGCGCCTATTCGCACTCACGGACCTGCTTCCGGCGCGGCCACGCGGAGCAGAAGGAGGGAAAAATATATACGTCGCTGCGGCGCGGCTCGAATTTGCGTGTGTGTGTGTGTGTGTGTGTGTGTGTGTGTGTGTGTGTTTGGAGGGGGTCTCCGTGCCGAGCGCCGGGGAGGTAGGCAGGCCCGTGGCGTTCGGGTGCGTGGCGCCGCCCCGGATTTGCCTACCCACACGGCAGCGGCAGCAGGCAGCGGCTCCCGGCGTCGAAGTGGCCGCTTGTTTCCCTGCTTCGGAGTGCGACCCTACCTCGAGAGGACACGCGAGGCCACGCGCGCTGCCAGCAGGGGGTGGCGCCCGGCCGACGTGTGTGTGTGTGTGTGTGTGTGTGTGTGAGAGAGAGAGAGAGAGCGACAAAGAAAGTGATAGGATCAAGGTCAAGGAGAAAACGCAAGCTCAAAATCAAATCGACTCCGAATGGAAATTTTTAGTTTTTCTTTCGTGATTTCTTAATCGACGCTCGACTTTAATACTGTACGATCTGAGAAAAATCGTTCTTGCCTGCATCGACAATATTTTTTTTTATTTTGAATATTTTTTGGTAGATTCGGTGTGTGTATAAAAGTCATATGGTTCTTCACTATTCTAGCTGGTGCTGCTGCCTCAGTGTCGCCCGAGGCGCTCAACGGTCTTCGCCGTCGGGACTCCTGCAGCCTCCCCCCCCCCCCCTTCCTCCCCTCCCTCCCTCCGTCTCCTCCCCTCCTCTGCCGGGCAATGGGCCGTGTCAGAGGGACGGACTTGTGCGGCATTGAGAGCCGGCCAAAAGTGGCTAATTTGTGCAATAATAACTGCACGCGCCTGTGAGTTTCTTCCTCTCGCTCGCTCGAGTGCGACAGAGACGAGAAACGTCCTTTGACCACGGCAGTGCAAGAGAGACACCCGGCCGGCCGGGCAACCCAGCAAAACAATGTACTATGTATATGAGAAATAAATAAAATTAAACGCAAACTGTTTTAAAGGAAAAAACTGAAATATACAAACACATAAATAGGAATTTGGTCACGGTAAAGTCCGAGCGACTGCCACGTCGCGGTTCATCGTCACCAAGCCCATCGTCCGCGGCCTCTCGTATCCGCGCGAGGATCTCTCTCTCTCTCTCTCTCTCTCTCTCTCTCTCTCTCTCTCTCTCTCAGCAGCCTCCCCCGTGCGTGCGCGTGCGTGCGTGTGAGTGAGAGCGACAGCCTGTGCTCCGATCGGCCCGATAGGCGGCGGCAGTGTAGCGCTCTGTCTCTTTCGCACCCCCCTACGACACGGCCCAGGGCCCACGCGTGCGACAGAGACAGCCGGTATAAAGTGTTCATCCGGCTGCTCACGCCCCCGGCTACCGGCCAATCGGGCCACAAAGAGGCTGCGCATGAGCTGCATGCAGCCGCGCGGGAGTCGCTGCTCAGCGCCGCTCAGCGCAGCCGGCCGGAAGACGCGGCCAAAACTCCCTCGCTGGCTGCTGTATACTCGCCTGGCGCCATCTGCCGCGGCCGTCCGCGCGTGGCAGTGGTACCCGCACCCAAATGCGGCCAGGGTTTTTAAAATTTTATATAATTTTAAAACGCGCGGGTTGTGTAACTTATCGAATAGAAAAAAAGCCGCTTTCGGCGCAAACACCGAAGAACTTACACACACGCTCTCCCTCTCTCTCTCTTTCCCCTTCTCTCTCTCTCTTTCTCTCCCTCTCTCTCACACACACTTTCCCCTTGGTCGCACGCCGCCGTGGCAGTGTTGTTCTCTCAACCCTCTGAAGGCCGCACGCGGCCAGAAACAGTGTCATGACGCTCGGCCACGCGCCTGCCACGCGCCCGCCACGCGCCCGCCACGTGCCCGCCACGCCACGCTTCTGCCACGCGACCAGGGTTGAGTGTCGAGTCCATGATGCCAGGGGGCCCGCGCACTGCCGCCAACTGCCCGATCACCCATCGGTTTATGTGGTTTCAGCAGTTTAGCCACATTACGTGGAGCCGCGTCGCCACGCGCCAGAGAGAGAGAGAGAGAGAGAGAGAGAGAGAGAGAGAGAGAGAGAGAGATTGATAGGGGTGGTGGAGGGAGAGAGAGAGAGAGAGAGAGAGAGAGAGAGAGAGAGAGAGAGAGAGAGAGAGAGTGCGGCATCGGATCGAGCGAGCGAGCTGCGAGCAATAGCGTTGCAAATTGCAGGAAAGAGGGAGGAGGGGTTGTTACATAGGGCACCGCCGCGGAAGCCCTGCGCGGCTGAGTGGGTGAGAATCGGGCGTCGGCGCGGCTCCCTCAGCCTCGCTCTCTCTCTCTCTCTCTCTCTCTCTCTCTCTCGCTCTCTCCATCCCCTGTCTCTCTCCCGTCCCGTCTCTCTCCCATTGCTCTCTCTCTCTCTCTCTCTCTCTCACTCTCTCCTGACCACGCATCCATCACCCTGTTGACCCCTAATGGCCGCAACACGCCACGTAATGCCGTCCCCACATCATCATCATTCAGCAGAGCGGCCGATCGCATTGTCTCTCTCTCTCCCCTTTGTCCTCTCTCTCTCTCTCTCTCTCTCTCTCTCTCTCCTGCCTGCTCTCTGCCACAGGATACAGTGCACGACCACACTTTTCCAGGTTAGGTCACGTTCCTTGCGCCTCTCCTCTCTCCTCTCCTCTCTCTCTCTCTCTCCCACTCTCTCTCTCTCTGCCGTCCTTGTTGCTCCGGACGAGCAAGCAAGCGAGTGTGTGTGTGTGTGTGAGAGAGAGAGAGAGAGACAGGAAAGTGGTCGAAAAACGACGGGCAGCCCTTCGGCACGTGGCGACAAACTGTTTCCGAACGGCTTTCCGAATTCTCTCGCGGAGCGCTTCCGCGCGCCGAAAAAAAATGGGCCGCTTCGGGCAAAGCGCCGTGTGTGTGTGTGTGTGTTTGTGCACGCGCACGTGTGTGCGTGCCGGCGCGTGCCACTCGCGTGCCGAGTCCATTCGCAGCGCTGTGGACAAATCGTCCGCTGCGCTGCCGCTGTCCAGCCGTAGCCCGTCTCCCCCTATCTCTCTCTCTCTCTGTCTCTATCTCTCTCTCTCTCTCTCTCTCTCTCTCTCTCTACGGCCCCCCTAATCCCTCGCGTCGAATCCTCCACAATACGGTTTTATCGACATTTATTTTATATTTTTATTACTATCACTTATTGCCTTCCCCGCATCGCCAAACGTCCATTAACTTCCAGCAGCTTAAGATTATTCCTTTTAAAAAAATGACGTTGCCAGTGGCGGGGCGAAATGATTCTCTTAGAATAATAAAAATTCAGGTGAGTAAGAAGGTCAAGATGACCAAAAGATTTTTGATCGATTCGAAAGAAAATGAAAAATCACGAGTCGTTTCCTCTCAAAAGCGCCGCTGCATGAACAGGGTGTGTGCGGTTTGCGGACAGTCGTATTCAAACCGGAACCAAGCGGGTCTCAGATGGGTCATTGCTTGAGCTTTAGAGCCGGAAGTGAGTCGGAGAGGGAGAGAGGGAGAGGGCGGGAGAGTGAGAGGGAGAGAGAGAGAGGCGGGCTGAATAGAGACATTGGACGCGGTGGTGCGGACCATCACTCTGCCGGGGGGAGGGAGAGACAGCGAGGGGGGGGGGGGGGGTCTAATGGTCACCAGGGCAACTAGCCATCTCAGCGACCAGGCCGAAGCAGCAGCAGCGGCAGCGTTTCCGAGTCCGGCAGGAATAATGCTTCCGTTAGAATTTCATAGCTCGGCGTGGCGGCGGCGAGATGAGCAGATTATATTCCGTGTCGAGCTGCTTACTTCGACCCCCCTCCCCCTTCTCCTTTTGTGTGTCTTTCCGTATTTCCGGCCATGGCGAATGCGATATCTGCCCTTACAAATGTGTCATATATATATATATATATATATATATATATATATATATATGTGGGGGGGGGGGGGGAGGAGAGAGAGACAACAACAACAATGGCCGTGCGCCATCTGACTACGCCCGGCCGGGCCGCGCTGTGATTGTCCAGGGCAGTGGAGGTGGAGGCTGCGTTGTGGAGCGGGCCTGTTACCGCCTGCTGAAGGGGCCCAAATGGAGGTCAGTCCCGTGGGGTTCCCTCCCCCTCCCTCCCTCCCTTCCTCTCTCCCCCTCCCTCCCCTCCCGCAGCCCCCTGGAGACCGGCCGGCGCTACGCGCCGGTTGACATGTTTGATTGGACACGTTGACCACGCGTCACTCTCAGTCCGTCCATCTCTCTCTATCGCTCGGCTGCTTTGCTCCCCGCCTCTTGCTTTGCTCGGGGGCGGCGGCACACCCTCAAAATTGTATGCTCGAATCACGAATATGTCCCCGAGAATACATCATATGCTTGAATCAATCGTCACCCAAAATATGGATGCACGATTCAAGCATACGCCTTGTATCACGTTAAATGCGTATGCTTGACCCAAGCGTTTCCACATTCTTGGGGACAAATTCTTGATTCAAGCCTACAATTTTGAGGGTGCGGCAGCAGCAGCGAGCAGAGAGCCACCTTTACCACAGTAAAGTTGTATCGATTCTGGTGCTTGTTTGAGACAGTCGTTTGTGCGGTTCGCCCGAGCAAGGAGAAAAGAAAAGCAGTTTCCGACATGATTTTGGTCAAAATAGCATCGTGGAACGATTGTTTGCCGTATGTTTGATCCCTGTTGGTGAGTTTGTCTTTATTTTTATTTTTTTCCTGGGATTCCGGCGGCGCATGTGACGAGGAAAGCAGTCGGGGATTTTCAGAATAAGGCGAGCAGAGGAGGCGTGTAAAATGGGGGAAACCGTGGATGGGAAAAGGAGAAGGGAGGGGGCGGGAGGGGGACACAAAATGGGAGGAAAGCCAAAGCAGTCGGACGGCCAGTGCGGAAAGAGACTCGTACAAAAACACACAGCGAGGGAGAGAGAGGGGGTGGCGGGCGGGAGGGAGAGAGAGAGAAAGTCATGAGAGATGAGCTTTTCGCGCCCCAAAGTGTCATTAATGCGGGGAGAGTGCAGATTTTATCGCCTCCAAAAGCGTGAAGCTGGAAAGCATTGGTCGGGGGCCCCAAAAGAGAGGAAAAGACCGAGAGAAAGAGAGGGTGGTATACAGGGGGGAGGGGGGGGGAGTAGGAGAAGGGGCCGAATCCCTGTCACTTCAAGGGGGTGGAAAGGGGAGGAAAAAGCGAAGGGGAAAACCACAGCAGCAGGAGAGAGAGAGAGAGAGAGAGAGAGAGAGAGAGTGGGTGAAGACTTTGATGAATGGTGGCTGTGGCAGTCCCGCCTCGCTGTTGGTCAGCGGGGACACCACGTGACAGCACGAGCGATCATGACCCCGCAAACGACACGAAAACATTATTATCCTTTTCATATTATTTAATTATTATTATTTTTTTTAGAAAATTATCAACATGTACGTCTATGACGCCTGCATAGCAAATATTTATTATCAGCACAAAAAAAAATGGTATGAAAGAAAGACAGGTCGCAAAAAAAAAAGAAATAAGGGAAAATTTAAGAAACTTAAAATCCTAGTCAAAATGCTCGAGGAAAAGGAAATGTTTTGCGAAATATGGTAAAGGGGGGAATGAGGGGAGCCCGGGACGCGGCACGGAGGACGATGCCGACGTGGATCCCGCGTCGTCGGCGCGGTGTCGGGGCTCGGGTCGGAGCGGCGGCACAGCCAGCCAGGGAGTCGGTTTTAAATAATTCATAGCCCGCTCCGGGTACACGTGGCCGGCCGGGAGGAGAGGGGGGGGGGGGGATGCACTTGCGAGGAACGTGCTGCCATAATTCGCCGCTGCATGCTGATGGCGGTCGGCGACGCTCTCTTCGTTTGATGGAAGTGTGAAAATCCAGATTGGCTTATGTACGTTACATGTATTGGTGCGTCGCCGTCGTCGCCTCGCGGGACCGCGTTTGCGCGGCCGCGGCGGGGTTGACGGGGAGGGTCGGCGCGGAGGGTACGACGGCGAGGACGACACCCCGGCCGGCGGAGATGGCGGCACGGCGATAGCGCCTCGACCCGGGGCGTATCCTGATACATTATTAACGGTGTACAGTTGTAATGAAGAGACGGCAGGAGCTCTGGCTCGGCTCTGGCACCCTCCATTAGTCTTGCTCTCTCCCTCGCCTCCCCCCTTCCCTCTCTCTCTCTCACTCTGCTCGCGCTTTCCAGCCCAAATATCATTTCAGTCCTCCCCCCTCTCCCTCTCTCTTTCCCTCCCACTTAGTGGCTCTGACGCCCCTCTAACAGATGAATTAATTGGGGACAACTTAACACTCCATCGTTACCCCCACCCCTGCTGGCCGCGCCGCCCCCTCGCGCCGCCCCTGGTTCCGCCCCTGGCGCAGCCCCCGCAGGACTCTCACAGGACGAAGTATGACAGCCGCGGACTCACAAGCGTGCGATACGACTCAACGGCTACCACTATCGGCTCGCTTCGTGAGCGTGAGAGAGACGGACTGCGGAAGCGCGAGAGAGATGCCCTCCGTCTCTGTCGCACTAGATAGCGGTGGGATCACTGCTGGACCGGGTGACATAAACGCAAGGCGAAAACATTCGGACAGAAACAGTGCGTTCGCAGCCGCGGA
This sequence comes from Megalurothrips usitatus, assembly GCA_026979955.1. Classification (NCBI taxonomy): domain Eukaryota; kingdom Metazoa; phylum Arthropoda; class Insecta; order Thysanoptera; family Thripidae; genus Megalurothrips; species Megalurothrips usitatus. The sequence goes on from CM049601.1 coordinate 11,907,874, forward strand.
GCGCGGACTGAGAGAGACAGAGAGGGAAGAGAAAGAGAGAGAGAGAGAGAGGGCGGCACCGCGCTCTGCTTTGATGGCACAAAGCCGTATGTTTTACCGCCCGCCTTACAAAGTCATTAACATGATGAATATTAAGGGGAGGCGAGCCCCATAACAACATCATCATCATCAACAACAACAACAGCACAGCGTGCGCCATGACTGTTGTCATCGTGCCGAACAATATCGGCGCGGCGGTGGCGCTGGACTGACCTCCCCGAAACTCTGCTCTCACTGCTACCACCACCACCACCACCACCACCACCACCACCACCACAACAACAACAACAACCCTTTTCCGCTTTTTCCTCTCCGTGGCGCTACTGCGAAAATCTCTCCATTAATTTGCGGTCGTGTCAGCCACTCTCCTCCCTCCCTCCCCCCCCCCCTCTCTCTCTCTCTCTCTCTCTCTCTCTCTCTCTCCCTCTCTCTCTCTCCCTCTCCCCACTTCCCGGCCACTCTTGCAGCCCCCAACGACGGCGTGACCGGTAGCACCGCCCCCTACCGCCCCCGGCTGCGCTGTGTGCGAACCCGGAATAGGAACCAATCTGTTTTGCTACAAGTCCATTACGCTCGGTAATGGCAAAGGCTTTTTTTCCTCCTTACCTCTCTCTCTCTTTCTCTTTTTTGTTTCTTTCCTACATTTTATTTCCTCCGCTTTCTTCAGAGAGAGAGACGGCAAGAAAGAGACAGGGATAGAAGCGACGGAGATACAGCCTGAGTGGGAGTGAGAGGGTCGCTGACGCTCTATGAGAGTTTGGCCACGGTAATGAGGGGTGGCACCTGTGAACCTCGAGCCCTCACGGTTATATTGTCCAACCACCAACCTCCCAAATTCTCTCTCTCTCTCTCTCTCTCTCTCTCTCTCTCTCTCTCTCTCTCTCTCGTTCTTCATGCTGAAGAGAGATAAATTGGGGTGTTTTGGTCGTGGCCGAGGCCCCGGTCGGACGCGCCACTTAGGGGGAAACTTGTTAAAACCGTGCGAAAGGAATCCGGTCGGGTGGCATTTGCAAGTCATGGCCTCATGGCAGCCTACGGCCGCGCCCCCCGAAAAGTTTTAAGGACCTTAATTGCGTGGGCAGGAAGTGATTACAATATTCATAGGCTAATGCGCGGCAGATGGGACGCCCGGTAAGAATTGCAAAAGTCTTTTTCGAACCGAACTGTTTTTAAAAAATATTATTTATTTTAATTTTTTTTTGAAGTCTGTTTTTTTTTTGAGATCTTCCAAGACACCGTCGTCGACTCGCCGATGACGCGTGCGTGGTTCGGACTGCCTCTCTGTCTTTCTCTCTGTCCGTAATTCCGTCCCTCTCTCCCCCTTCCTTTCTCTCTCTCTCTCTCTCTCTCTCTCTCTCTCTCTCTCTCTCTCTCTCGCGGAGTGTATTCACAGACAAAACCCTCACCTGTCACGTGACTGCGGTAAAAGCGCCTTCCCTCCGCCGGATGCATGCACTTTGTTCACTCAGTTCTGTCGTTTATTTTATATACGAAAGCAGCCCGGCCGGGGGTTGGGTCGGGTGGGTCGGATGTGTGCGTGAGCGAGAGAGAGAGAGAGAGAGAGAGAGAGAGACAGAGAGAGGAGAGGGATGGGTCGGTTCCGCAACCCCCGTCGCCGCTCAAACCTGGCCGGGGCCCTGCTGCTTCCCCTCCAACCCTCTCCTCTCGCATCCAGTCTCGTTTCAAGTCGCTCAGCTCCATGTTTGCATAAGCAACGGCCTCAAAGTGGCGCGAGCAAATTTCCATGCGACATGAGATGTGCGTGTGCTTGCTGTGCTCAAGGCCCCCCCGCCCCCTCCTCCCACTCCCGCCCCTGCCTCCCCCTTAACGGCGCGGCCTGAGAGGCGTTAGAAGTGAGGGCGTGTTGTTTTAGCGCCGGGTACACGCGCCACAGTTTTTCTTTGCTCAAAACCCCCCGAAACTCCAATAAAATCGCTTAAAAAAAAAACAAAAACTGTCACTTGCGATCGAAATTGCGGCCAAAATGTACTCCGTTTTCCCTCTGAATTCGTGAACCAAAACTGTGGCCCAGCTCTGTTGTGCATATTCTGATGAGTACGGCGTGCTGTGTACCCCGAGTGGAGAGAGAGAGAGAGAGTGGAATCTAGCCGTCCCCGTCCTCGGGTACGTCCTCGGGGCGTCCTTCGGCGGCGTCCCCCGCGGCCGCCGTCCTCCCCCGCGTCCCCGGTGAGGACGGTCCGGGCAGGAGGCGCCTCCTTCCGACGGCAGGACGAGAGGAGAGGAGAGGGAGGAGGAGACGCATTCATGAGAAATTTAGCCGACAAAGTGGAGGCAAATGGCGGGCCGGTCGTGCCGGCCTTTCTCTAGGTGCCAAGCGAGAGCCTTTGTCCCGCCTCCACCCTTCTTAGTCCCTTTCACCCCTCCCCCCTCCCTTCCTCTCACTCACTCCCTTTCAACACCCCTCTCCCTATCTACTCTCTCTCTCTCTCTCTCCCTCGGCCGTGTCGTTGAAACGGTCTGCCGAAGCTGAACGCCGCTGGGTTCACGGGCCGTTTCAGCAGTGCGTTTCAGCAGCACAGGGCGTCCGGTGACGCTGCTGCGGGGGCTGAAACCGGAGCCCCACAGGAGCGAGAGAGAGAGAGAGAGAGAGAGAGAGAGAGAGAGAGAGAGAGAGAGAGAGAGAGGGCGGTCAGACAAAAGGGGCCAGGTAGATGGCGCTATCAGCTCTGCCTGTTATCGTGGCTCGGCTCGGCTCTGCGGCTGCCTCGGCTCGCCTCGGCTCGGAGGTCGCGATCCGACCCGATCTGCGGTCGCTTCGGCACACAAATGGATGACGTCATTTCGCCGCCTTGGAATAAATTTCCCCCGGCGACGGACAGCGCCTTCCTTGGGCCCTCGTAAATACGGATGGAAAGGGAGGAGGAACGGCTGAGCGAGAGAGAGAGAGAGAGAGAGAGAGAGAGAGAGAGAGAGAGAGCGGTAGAAAGGGTTGGGGCGGGCGGTGGAGGTGGACGGGAAGGCAGACGAGCCCGCCATATTGAGGGGTCCATTACCCTTTCAATAAGCAGGCCCTGCCGGTGATGTATGCCCCCCCGGCCCGCCCCCGCATATCAACCCTATCCTGCCGTGCCGCACACCACTTCCGCGTGCAATCGCCACAATTTCAGCGAGAGAGAGAGAGAGAGAGAGAGAGAGAGAGAGCACGAGACCCGACGATATATATGTGATGTCGTGTGAGGCTGGCTGGTATTCGAACCCGCGCGCGACGCGTCACCTCGTTTGTCCCGTCCACATCCGCTGGCAGACGCGCGCGGGCAGGGGGGGAGCGGGCTTAATTAACGGCATCAATTAATAACAGTTTTGACAGCGGCGGAGGAGGGCGCGTCCAGAAACGAGCAGGTGACAGCGCTTGCGATGTAGCGCCTGTGGGTTCCGGGGTAGGCCGGCCCGCCCGACACGGCCGCGCCGCACGGGCCGCGTCTGCCTACCCGGCAGGCGCCGTTTGGGGAGACCGCCGCCGTCGATTTGGAAAGTTTCCTCTCTCTTTAACCTCTCCCTGCCCCCTTCTCTCTCTCTCTCTCTCTCTCTCTCTCTCTCTCTCTCTCTCTCTCGTCTCGCGGGGGTGGTTTCAGCTTATATTTCCGCCTTTCCGCAGTGCGTAAAAAAAGAGAGAAAAATGCCAAAGTTTTATATTTCCCTGAGAAAGAAGCATGGCAGTCGTAAGCGTGCCGGGGGGGAAAACATCCAGTGGGGCGGAGACAGCGTCGAACGGCAAGCGGCGGGAGGAAATCAACTCTCTCTCTCTCTCTCTCCCGCTCCCGCGGAGAGTTTTGCAAAAGAGTTATGCGGGGCCGCAGCCTTTTAACATCCGTAATATTTCGCCATCGAGATCGCATCGCCCCGCCGTTCATTTAGTGCCCCGCCATCCGCATGCAGAGTGGGCCGCGACGTCCTCCAACCAAAAGGGCTCCCTCCGGGGGGCTCACAGAGCATTTTTTATCGCCTGCTTCTCCTTTTTTTTGTCCTTTTCCGTCTTTTTCTACATTATCGTGTTTTTTTTCCTTTTTCTTTCCTGTCTCTTCTCTCACCATTTCGCCTTTTTTAAAAATCTAAAACTGTCCTCTTTGCTTAATTTCTTTTCCTTCTCTCCCTTTCTTCTTCTTCTGAAAGTAAGTCGACGATTTTTAACTTACCTCTCGCAGTTTGGTTTCTCTTCTCTCTCTCGCTCTGGTTGGCGAGGGCCACTGTGTGACAACTCGCCCCCCCCCCCCCCTCTCTCTCTCTCTCTCTCTCTCTCTCTCTCTCTCTCTCTCTCTCTCTCCGACGGCGCCGACATTGCTCTGCATGTTTTCGTGATCCCCCGTGGAATATATTCATGACCCCATTAAAACGAGGTTTCCTGCGCTATTCCTCATCGTCCGATAACTTTTACCATTCCGCCGGCCTCTAGCACTCTCTGTCGCGGCGCGCGGCGGCGGCGGCGCGCGGCCTCACCCAGTCCAAGAACCCCCCCCCCCCCCCCCCCCCCCCCCCTCCACCCCCACAGCGGCGGCGTAGCCACCGACGACGCATCAATTCTCTTCCGCCTCCATTTCCCTCCCGTGCATCCAAAAAAGCAAGGAGGCGCGTGGGTTTGTCGCACGACAGCAGCTGCCGGGCTCGAGAGCAAGCCGCGGCTCTCGAGCACGGCGGGTTGTCACAAACGGCTGCGTCCCGCTCGGCGGATAAGTCCCCCCCCCCCGCGCGCACTGCACCCCGCCGCCGACATCCCCCCCCCCCCCCCCCCCCCCCCCCCCCCCCGCGATTCCGCCCCATTTGAGTCCTCCGCATTTCCAAGGCTGATTCCACTTCCGTGGCGTATCGGGAGGCCCGGCAGGGGCGGCACAAAAGGAAGACGAACATCATCGGAGGGCGAATAACGTGGCGAGTGAATATTCCCCCTCCGCAGAGCGAGGGAAACTTTTACCCCGCCGCCGCTGCTGCTGCGCCGCGGCTGCGCCGCGCGCGATGCAAATCGCTGCAAATAGTCGTTTTCGGAGGTCAAATAGAGTCGGAATACCAGATTATGGCCTGCGCTGCGGCGGGCGCCGTCGCCGACGCTGGCTGACTGCTCCCTTGCCAAACGGGCGACCCATCGCATTGCACTGCCAGAGAGAGAGAGAGAGAGAGAGAGAGAGAGAGAGAGAGAGAGAGAGAGAAAAAATCGCTGCAAATATCCTCCCTTTAAGACGTTGTTGTCTACGCATGGTGACGGTGGTCGCGTTGTACTTTCTGCAGGTCACTTCCTGTTTGAATGTGGGGTACGTCACGTAATTTTTGTGAACACCCCTCTTTAGCATAGGGAGTAAGAGAGAGGGGGGGGGGGGGAGAGAGGCTGTTCTAGCAATGCGCGTCAAACCGACGCGACGGCCCGCTGGAGCAGAAACAGAGGCGGGATGGTTTTGTCGCCTGGCCTGCCGCTGCTGCCTCCACCCCCCAACCCCTCTTCCCTCCCAGCCCCCGCGAGCGGTTCGTGACCGAGCCGAGCCGGCGACGAGGGGGTGGGGGCTAAAATATGCAGGCTGGACGCGCGAGTGTCGGGCTCGCCTCGAGCGCCCGCTTTCCGTAGGCGCCGCCGCCGCCAGCCCCCCCCCCCTCTCTCTCTCTCTCTCTCTCTCTCTCTCTCTCTCTCTCTCTCTCTCTCTCTCTCTCTCTCTCACACACACACACACACAGCAGCGACAGCAGTCTGTACCAATCTGTTCCCGGTCTGTTCCGCCAACAACTCGACCGGCTAATCCAGTAAAAGTCTGCCGATGAGTGTCGCCGGTCCGCGCCGTTGCCGCGGATTAAGTCCTTAACGCCAGTACTAATGACCGGGATGAACACTGTCTCTCTCTCTGTCTCTCTCTCTCTCTCTCTCTCTCTCTCGCACTTTCTTATGGAGGACCCGACGAGTGCGACGGAGACAGCAGCTGAAAACGTCTAGGGCCGGAGCCCCGGGAGCGTCGGCCGCCCCTCCGACAGGGCCGTGCGGCGGGCTGCCTACCCACCCCGGCGGACCCGCTGCGCCAGCCGCCCACGGACACCGCCGCTACACGTTTTAAATTTTTCTTTATTTCTTCACATTTTTTTTTGCGATCTGATTATTATACTGCAAAATCTGTACGTGATCGTGTAGCCCCGTAGCGGTGCAAAAAAAAAAAAAAAAGCTGGCGGCCCTGTTCGGCCGCGGAGACGGCCTGGTCTAGCCGTGACGGCGCGGGCAGCGCGGGCTCGCCGCCCGCCGCCCGCCACTGCTGCCAACCGCCGCCCGACTCAGGAGCAGAAAAGCAAACGGGCGCCGGCGGTGACGACGGTCCGTCCGTGTTTGGCCAGTCCGGGTCGGCAGTCCAGCACCGGCGTGGCACGCACCGCTCCGCTCCGTGTGGACCGTGCTCGTGATCTCAGCGCGCCGCTGTGGCTGTGCGACTCGCTCCGGGTTGTCATAAATGGTGTCGAGTGTCGTGCGGGTGCGCCTCCGTCACCGCGGCCGGGACCAGGACGACGACAACACGAGCCTGCTGCTGCGGCGGGGGCGCCTAGAAGGAGAGCACCGTGGACGTCGGCGGCCGCCATGCAGCTGCTGTGCCCCAGCGCCACTATCGGCGCCCGCGTCGTGGCCGTGCTTGGAGTGGTGAGGCGCGGCGGCGGCGGCGGGGGCCGTGAGGTCGCCGTCGGGCAGGTGTTGACGGCGGCCTCTGCTTGCAGGTGACGGCGACGGCCGTGGTGTCGCAGCTGATGCGGGACCTGGGCCGCGGGTACGGCGCGGGCCGCCTGGCCGCCCTGCTGGGGCTGGGCCTCGACGAGGTGGACGCGGGCGCCGTCGGCCTGGGCCGCGCCCCCCACGACCACCCACACTCCCCCGCCGAGTTCGGCAAGTGGGCCGAGGAGGCGGCCGGGCCGCGGCCCTTCGATGACAACGGTATGGACGGCGGGCCGGGGGCCGCGGCCGTCGTGTCCGCGACGGTGTTCACTCGGTGATACGCGTGTCTTGTTGTTGTCCCCCAGTGCGCCACGCCCTGGCCGGGTTCCTGGCGTTCGCCGTCCTCTACTTGTCCGCCAGCGTCGTCCTCGCGTACTCCACGCTGGCCAAGGTGAGTAGTTGTTGTTGTTGTTGTCGGTAATGGGTATGGTACGGTCAGCTAGGCGCGTCGGCGGCGGGCCCCGGAGAACGAAAACTAAACGAAATAAAACCGCCGAGTCCGGCGCCGGCCGGCGCCGCCGAACACCGATCGAGAATTGTTTTTGTCGGCAGACGTTACGCTGGGGCGCGCTGCCGTGGCTGCTGCTGCACGGGCTGAGCGTCTCCTCGCAGGTGGCCCGGATCATCATCAAGGTGGGGCGACGTTCCGCGGGCTGTCCGCGAATCACGTAACACTCTCCTTCATGCGTGTGTGTGTGTGTGTGTGTGTAGGTGGCGAACTACCACGCTGCGGTGCCGCCGGAGCTGCAGCTGCAGCAGGAGCAGCAGGAGCAGCTGTTCCAGAACAGCCGGCCCATGCAGGTGCACCCGGACCACGGGGAGGCCGGGAACCGCATGGAGAGGAACTGGCGGGAGCACGTCCGCGAGCACGACCGGGAGCACGCCGTGCAGCTGCAGCACGAGGCCGTCGTGGGCCTCGCCCTCGCCGTCCTCTACTTGGGTAAGTGATAGTGCAGACTTTTTTTCAAAGTTGATTTTTTTTCAAAGTTGATTTTTTTTCAAAGTTGATTTTTTTTTCAAAGTTGATTTTTTTTCAAAGTTGATTTTTTTTTCAAAGTTGATTTTTTTTCAAAGTTGATTTTTTTTTCAAAGTTGATTTTTTTTTCAAAGTTGATTTTTTTTTCAAAGTTGATTTTTTTTTTCAAAGTCGATTTTTTTTTCAAAGTTGATTTTTTTTCAAAGTTGATTTTTTTTTCAAAGTTTATTTTTTGAAAATGTTTCAGTTCTGACTGCGTACGCGTGGCTGGTGGTGCTGGTGGCGCACCGGGAGTGGAACTCGGACTGGAAGCCCCGCCGGCGGCGCTGCGGGCCGGGTGACGACGGCTGGACCATCTCCATGTCCAACGTGTACGACGTGCGCGCCGCCCGCGCCGGCCGCGCCCGCACCAAGGAGGCCGTCGCCCTGCAGGCCCTGGCCCCGGATGAGGTCTGAGGCCACCGCCTCTCGCGTTCACACCGACTTTGTCGCCCTGCCCTGTACCGCCTTTTTTATCTGTGATTCCCGTGTATATATTTATTATTTTTTACTCAGACGATGTAGCTAGGATTTTAAACATAGATTGTAGTCGTCAGTTTTTTTTAAAAATGTGAATGAATGAATAAATTTATCTGATCTCGTAATGAATGCCCTTGTTTATTTTCGATGACGATCACTTTGCCATCCCCTCGCACGTCACCCGAACATAAATTGCCTCCCCGAGGCCCTCTCTCTAAGTTTGGCCGAGTTTGGCTTCGCCCCAGACGCCGCCGCCGCTGCCGCCGCCGCCGCCGCTCGGCCCGCTGACGCCACTGACACTGCTGACAGTGCGGCCGGGCGCTGCGGACTGAGCGATGGCTTTCCGTGAACGTGCGCGATCAGCATTTGGCGCGAATCTATCCCTCCCTCTCCCCTCCCCGCGTTTTATTCTGTGGGCCCAGCGCCGCACAGCGCTGCCGACGCCACCGCCACGCCGGCGCCCTGGTTGTCGTCCTCGCATTCGCGGCAAAGTGGCGACGGAAGCTGTGCGAGAGTCCCCCGAGCCTACCCCCCCCCCCTCCCCTCCCCCTTCCCCGCCCCTGACGCGTCGCTGCTGCTGCGGCCCCGCGCGTTTCGCGTCTCTGTTTCGGACAATTCTTTTTACCCCCTCCCCCCTCTCTCTCTGTCCCTTTCCTTTCTCGGTTTTATCCCTCCGCTCGGCGTACTCGCTCGCACTCACACACGCTGCACTTGCGTTAAGCCCGTTTCTCTATCTCGTCGGATTTACGACACATTTCTTCCACCGCCTCCCCCCCCCCTCCCTCCGTCTCTCTCTTTCTCTCTCTTTTCCAGCAGCAGCGCCGGCGGCGGCAAGCATCCTTCTCCCTTTCCCCTAATGCTCTTCTTGGCGGGAACAGAGAGATAAAAGCCGGAAAAGCTGCGGGAGCGTGGCCAATGGAAAGCGAGGATTTGTCTTGGAGCGGCAGGGCGTCGCCGCCGCCGCCGCCGCCGCCACTACCGGCGCACTGCGTCGCACCCCCGCCAGGGGAGGTACAGCAAAGTGGGAGGAGGGCTGGCGCTGCCGCCGCGGCACGGCAGCATTTTCCAGCAGGAGATGGAGACGCCAGCAGGAGATGGAGACGGCGGGGCGGGAGGAGGGAAGAGAAGAGGAGAGTCTGTCGGCCATTTTCTCCGCGGCGGCGGCGGTGGCGGCACCAACGGAGCGCCACGCGTTTGCTATAAAGCCGTAGTAGGGGGCGGTGGTGGCGCCAAAAACAACTCGGCGAGGCGACACAACTGCCGCGCGCGCCTCGACAACATTTCTCATACCTGCAGACGGAGTCGGTCCCGGCGAGCGCGGTGCCGTTGGCCGTCGGCAGCACCCCAGGTCCGGCACGTTTACTCGCCCACTCAGCGCCGCCAAGTGTTCCCACGTCGCCGCCATTACCTGCACAATTGCATTACGTTTACCGCAACGAGCGACACCGAGCAGAGATCCACCGACAGCGATGTAAAAAGAAAGAAATTAGGGGCAGGGGATGCCTGTGGCGGCGGCAATATCGCTAGTTATTCAAACGATGCACTCAAGCAGGGCGTCAGGGGCCGTTCACAAATCACGCTGGGGCGAGGTTCGCGTGACGGTCTTCCCGTGAAGTCATTTTTGAACGGTCCCGTACACGGTTTCACTTTTTTTTTTGCTTGTTGCCTTGCCACCGCCAAGGTAGGCCAGCCCGCGCGACGTGGGTGCACGCGCGGGACGCAGGGTTGCCTACCCGTCCGGCGGCGGCCGGCGGGGAGCTGTCGTGTTTACGGACGGCCCCCGCCAAGCCGTGGCTCGCGTACGGAGGCAAAACGATGTGGCGCGCGGGGGCTGGTGCTGCTGCGGTGGCAGTAATGAGAAATCCTGCGGAGCGCGCGGCGCAGCACGTGAGAAGATTCGCGCGCCGCAAGTCGGTCCTGGTTAGGGGCTGCGGTCTGCGGGCCGGCCGGGCCGAGCCGGGTGCCGCGGACACCAACACCAACACCACCACAACTATGTAATAAGCTGAAGCCAGCGGCCATTACCGTCCACCCAAAGTCCGCCCTCCCGACCAAAGTTTACACCCTCGGCACGCACGAAGGCTCGGGCACGACGCGTGCGGTGCAGTGCTGCCAACAACTAATTTTTTTTTTTATTTTTCCTGAAAAGATGTTATGGTCATTTCCGACAATACAGATTTTCCTAACAACAAATTATTTTGGAGGTTTCCGGAGTAAGAGGTTGGTGACAGTGCGGCACGTGCGAGGACCGCTGCGCCCGGCCGGCACACGTGGCTGACGAGAACGGTCCAGAGATTAGACGGCCACGGCCACGGCGGCGGCGGCGGGGCCGGGTCTCTCACGTGCGCACAATCTACTCGCACTGGCCACGACTTTCCGAGTACAGAACGCGCCGATACCGACGGGGGGCAACAACGGGGGCGTGCTCAGGTCGGCGGGGTGGTGGCGGCGGCGGCGGCGGCCTCCCCCCCCCCCCCCCCCCACCCCCTCAGCCAGGATATCCATTACTGACCACTAACAGCGTCACACAATTAGCGGGGGACGGCGGGCGTCGTCGCCGCTTCGGAGTCCGAGACCCATTCCCTCCCCTCATCCCCCTCTCCTCTCCTCTTCATCCTCGTTTTGTGGCCACCCTCGCCGTTTCTGGTTGGTGCCCTTTGGACTGACTGACTCACTGCGCTGGACGCGAAATAATGATAAAAGAAGTGGGGGGGGGGGGGGAAACCCCTTTCTTTCTCCTACACCCCCCACCCCCTCTGTCTCGCCCCTGGGCAGTAATATCGCGTTCCTCAAGACACTCGGCTTCCATTAACGCCAACAACAGAGCTGCCCCGCCGGCCGGCGCTGCCCCTGCAATGCCAGTCTGTCTCTCGGTGTTTTGCCGTTTCGAACCGCAGTCTGAGTTGGCGGCTCGCGAGCCACTAGTGACTCGCCCGCCCGGATCGGACACACACCCTACATTTCAGTGAGCCGAATTTTTCGACACTAAACTCTACGCCGAATGGCACTGGTAGCGTGTTGAGAGAACTTACCTCCAGAGAAGATTCCGCTAATCCGCTCCGCCTGGAATGCACTTGGAAGATGGCGTCCATTTGCACAATCGCCACTATCCAAGAGATATCACTCGCATTATCGAACGTAAATATAGCAGCTATTCCACGAAACATTCTATGCGGAACCTTATTCCAGCCGTCGTTTTGAAATAAGTCAAAGAATTCCGAAAATATGAGAGGATTACTGCGACGGTACATAATCGAGCCCGGATCGCTCGCACCCGAGTTTAAACTGTTGCCGTTACGAGCCGACGAACGGATGCCCGATCTGAGTATGGCAAATTCACCGCTCGGTGTACCAGCTGATCCTAAGGGCCGCAGCCGATGGAAAAGAGGTAAGCAAACGGCGTTTTCGATCATTTTGGGTAAAAAAAAAAAATGGAAAGAAATTTTTAAAACCAAAATTGCGTTGCTTTTCGACTATTACGGCAACACGAATAGTTTTCGTACTATTTTCAAAATTCTTTAAAACAGCATTCCGAACATGAAACGCATCAATTTTTTTTAAATGAAATCGCATTTTCTCCAGTGGAATTCCCCTCCCCCTTTCGTTTGGCGAGGCGAGGAGGCTGCTTGGTGCTGCAGAGAGCCGCCCCCGTGGCGCTGCCGTCATAGTGCTCTCTCTCCGAGCCCCGAACCTCCCCCGTGCCCGGCGGGCCAGTTGTTGTCATCCGTCTGGTGCGAGCTCGCGTGCGAGACGCGATATTGTCGTATTTTATGGTTTTTGATCTCATGACACAGTAAGTCGGGCATTTAAATCATGTCGGATCTATTTCTAAACATTGTCGACACGCCGGTGGAGAGGTTCAAGCCCCAGAAGGTTAGTGGAAGTCCGCGTCTGCAGATATGCCGTAGGGTTTAACCTATCTTTTCCGCGTGTGATTTGATGGTAGTAACGTAAAAATTGGTCAGTTCCGTCCTGCCACTTTGTTCCTTCTTGACGTCCAGTTTATCTCTTTGAAAGATTAAAACTTCACTCTGAAGTATTTAAAATTTATTTTAAGTGAATCGCAAGTTAATGTTTGTTTGTTTGTTTGTTTGTTTTTACAGAGGCGGAATAATAATGCTGGACCTTTTGCTGATGGCCCGTTTAAAAAACTTAAAACTGATAGTGATACTAAACCGAAACCTTTTAAGAAAAAAGTGGACCCTTCATGGTGGAGTGCTCCAGCTCAAAATCAAAAGAAAACAGCTGATGAGACAGCCAGCAGCGCATCTCAACCGAAGTCATTCCAGAAAAAAGAAGAAGTGAAGTCAGGGGCAGGATCGAGGTGGCGGTCTGCTCCTCAAATCCAAGAAAGAAAAGTTAATGGGGTGGAATCAAACAGTTCAAGTGTAACCCAACCGCAATCATTCAAGAAGACTGAAGAATTAAAATTGAGTGTTGGGTCTAAATGGTGGGAAACACCAAGTAATGCAACGGTTTCTAAGCCGATTGTATTTCCCACTTTAAAAAAGGTCACTAAAGTTGGAGATAATAAAGAAAAAAGTACAGTAGCAATTAAGAAGGAAATTGTTGCTGAGGAGGATAGCAAACCAAGTTCACCCCAAAAATTAAAGAAAGTTGACAATAAAGAAGATAAAAGCCCAAATTTGTTATTACATCAAACAAAATCTGTTAATGAGGACAAAAAGAAAACATCTTCCTTTAATCAAAAGAAAATGTTGAATGGTAATAGTAATTCAGTGAGTACTGTGAAAAGTGAAGTGGAAGAGGAAACCCCAAGTAAATGGGGTGTTCAAAAGGAAACTACGTCTCCCTTCAGAGGCAAACCAAGGGACAAAACACCTGCTTATGTGGCTGCATTTTTCAAATCAGTTGACGAAATACCTACTCTGGATCACAAAGATGTAAATCCTGTTGCAGAAGATGTGTTTTCCTTGAAAAAAATTAAGGATGCACCCATTCATCCCCATTCTGTGAGTGACAATAGTCTTTGAATATTTCATATGTACTCTCTTTTAACTCTTTTTTGTACTCATCTTAGCCATATTTTTGTTTTTTAGATTGCTAATTTAGAAAAAAATATGGGCATGACTAAAATGACTACTGTGCAGCAGCTATCATTCCCTGTAATAATGAGTGGAAAAGATTGCCTTGTCCGCTCGCAGACTGGAAGTGGTAAAACAATAGCATATGCTTTACCAATTGTCGAGTCGCTGCAGGGGATTAGACCCAAGCTGCAGCGGTCAGATGGAGTTCATGCCGTTGTTATCGTGCCAACCAGGGAACTTGCCCTGCAGACCTTTGAATGTTTTGTAAAATTGGTCAAGGTAACTTAGTTACACATTTTTTCTCCTGTCTAGCTGTTTCACTTCAATTCCTAAAACAGTAAATTTGTATTTCAGCCTTTTACTTGGATTGTGCCTGGGTATTTGGTAGGTGGAGAGAAGAAGAAATCTGAGAAAGCACGTTTGAGGAAAGGAATCACCATCCTTATTGGAACACCTGGGCGTTTGTTAGATCACATTCAGACTACTAAAAACTTAGTTCTTAACCAAGTAAAGTGGTTGGTGATAGATGAAGCTGACCGTCTGCTTGATATGGGTTATGAAAAAGATGTGGCAAGGTAAGCTGCACATATCTTCTCTCTCTTTTTAAAATTTTCTTTGGATTATTGTTCATATCTATTATTGTTCTACAAACCACTAATATTTCAACAGCTTTGTCCGGTCACTCAATGAACAGCAGTATGGCAATCCAGAGGGTGAGAAAGAACGATTCCATCCTTTAGATGTTGATGCCCCAGAGATTGATCCCACGTTGGCATCATCAGATACCAAGGTGAAAAGGCAAACCATCATGCTGTCAGCCACATTATCTTCTTCTGTTGATCGCTTGGCTGGTCTTGCATTGAAGCACCCCAAGTTTGTGGATGCTGCTGCTTCACATGATGATGATAGTGATAGGGAATTAATAGAGAAGGATTTAGTCATACCTGATAGTTTAACTCAGTGGTATTTACTCTGTCCATCAAAACTAAGATTGGTTACTCTGGCATCATTGATTGTTTGGAAATGTAGGGTAAGTGATCCCATTTGATTTTAGATTTTATTTTACAGTTTTATTCTTTTATAATTGTTCTAACTTCTAATTATATTCAGATGTCAAATGAGAAAAAAATGCTCATTTTTATGGCTACACAAGATATGGTAGATTTCCATACAGAACTGTTCTCAAGTGTCCTGGGAACTCGTGAAAAGGCAAAGGATACAGGAGACCTTGATGTAGACTCCGATGTTGAAGATGAATACGGATTATTGGAAAAGAAAGATGATGAAGAAGCTGATGAATCCGACCCTAGTCTCATAGACATTGAATTTTTTAAGCTCCATGGAAACATGGCACAAAAAGACAGAACTGATGTATTCAAATCATTCAGAAGTGCCACATCAGGAGTTCTGCTTTGCACAGTAAGCTACAAACTCTATGTGATTTTTGCTAAAATATTTTCATGACAGTGTGCACGGGTGTGAATAAGTTATAATTTAACATTTTTAGGATGTGGCTGCCCGTGGTTTGGACCTGCCTCACGTGGACTGGATCGTGCAGTACACTGCCCCTGGCACGTCAGCTGATTACGTGCATCGAGTTGGAAGGACGGCGCGCGTTGGCTCTGCCGGCTCGTCGCTGATCATGCTGGCCCCGTCGGAGGCCCAGTTTGTCACCAGGCTTGAAGAGCAAAGAGTCAAGTGAGTACTATTAATTTTTTTTTGAAAAAATTTTGAAAAAGAAAAATAATTAAAAAAAAATTGTTATTTTGTTTTGCATGGCAGAATTAAGGAGCAGCAACTGAACACATCTCTGAAGCACCTGGTGCCAACCATGACCGTCACTGTCCCCGAGCTGGACCGGGTGAGTCACCGCCTCCACCCCTCTCTCTGTCTCTCTCTTTCTCTTTTCCTCCTCGCACTCTCACCCGCTGCTTTCTTCTCCTTTCCTTGTCAGATGCGCAAGGGCAAGACTGAGTACGCTGCCACCAAGCTGCAGCTCCGCTTCGAGGACTCGGTGAAGGGTCGCGAGGACCTGCACGGCCTGGCCACCAAAGGTGCGTACGGACGGAGGGGCGTGGCGGGGCGTGGCGGGGCGGGGCCGCGCGGCGCCGGGCGGGCAGGCAACCCAACCGGCTCGCGCGTGGCGCGGTGCGGCGCCGCGCGGGTAGGCAACCCAACTGACACGCACGGGTGCGTGCGCGGCGCCGCACGGCTAGGCCACCCACCTGACGGGCCGGGCCCCGCCACTGATTCCTGCCCGATCCCGGGTGCCGCGGGTTCAAACACCTCGCCTGTTTGATTGATTTGTTTTTATTCACTGCCCCGCAGCTTACATATCGTTCGTGCGGTTCTACGCCAGCTACCCGATCGACTCCCGGACCGTGTTCAACTTCAAGGCGCTGCACCTGGGCCACTACGCCAAGAGCTTCGCGCTTCGGGACCCGCCCTCGCAGATCGGCGGCCTGGGCAAGAAGCAGTGGCTGGACCGGGACCGCAAGGCGCCCGGAGGCGGCGGTGGAGGCGGAGGCCGGGACTCCGGGCGGGACCGAGGCCAGCGACCGCGGGGGTAGGTGCTCTTGGAGGAGGGAGGGAGAGAGAGCGAGTGTGTGTGTGAGAGAGAGAGAGAGAGAGAGAGAGAGAGAGAGAGAGAGAGAGAGAGAGAGAGAGAGAGAGAGAGAGAGAGAGAGGGAGGGAGGGAGAGAGGGAGAGGGAGAGGGAGAGGGAGAGGGACGGGGTGGGGCGGGGAAAAAGTGAATTATCCCTGACAATGACGACTTTTACGGGGCTTTTTGTTCTGTTTGGTTTATGCACGATTCTCGTCTCGCTCTCGCCATGGCAGCAGCATCGACAATGCAGGGTGGGGGATGGTGGTTCGTAGACAGGACGGGGCCGAGAGCGGGAGAGCAAGCGAGTGAGAGAGACAGAGTGTGAGTGTGTGAGGGAGAGAGTGGGAGAGGACACGCTTTGACGTGGTAATCACCCCGTACATTAATCTGCCCCATATCTGCTGCTGCTGCCGGGCAGACCCGAGGCCGGACCCGGCCGAGACCGAAACGTCCTTGCCGTGCGTCGTCTGCTGTTGCTGCTGCTGCGGTGGTTTCTATGATTGATCGATTCACTTCTTGGGTTTAACGCCCCGTTTTCTCGACTGACTGAGCGGGGGGGGGGGGGGGGGGGGGCACGGCAGACCGGTTGGGGTGGCGGCGAGTGGTGATCAAATTGATTGGATTTAAGTTTTTCGTTACTGGCCGTGCCGCAACACCCACACTCATACTGCCTACACACAGTACACACACACACACACACACACACACACGTGCACCGCTGCGCTCTCGCAGTCTCTGCCCCTCATCGCGAAAGGGCGCATAATAACATTAATGGGAGTACTATAGACTCGTTTGTGGCAGCAATTTGCCAGCCGAGTGTGGCCTGGAATGGTCTTGGGTGCGCGCCGGCACACACACACACACACGCACACGCACACGCACACACACCCACACACACACACGCACACATACAGCTCTCCGAAATCGCAGTGCGGCCCAGTGCTGCCAACGCGCGCGTCGGGCGGCAGCGGCGGCGGCCCGCCTTCTATTAAGTTGATCCACTCGGGTTGCGCCGCGGGGGGGCGTGTCGGGGGCGGGGGGTGGCGGCCTGGACCACTCAGAGGGGAGAGGGAAGGCAGGGGGGGGGGGACGCCATCAGATTTATAATCTCATCAAAGCTGCTGCCGCCGCCGCCGCCGCCGCCACCGCGGTCGAGCTAATTGCTGAAGATCCGTGGCCGTAAGAGCCGGGCCGGGCAGCCAGCGCGAGCTTGTGATAACGGAGAGGGAGGGAGGGAGGGGAGGGAGGGAGAGAGGGGAGGGCAGGGAGGGAGGGGAGGGTAGAGAGAGGCCGCGCCAGCCAATGAGAGGCCGCCGTTCTCACCCGACCTGGACTTCCCCGCTAGGCTGCTGCTAGAGTCCCCTACGGCTAGAGGAGGGCCGCTCAGGGTTCCCACCACCGCCTCGACTGTCCCGCGAGGTGATGTGGTGCGCGGTTCGTCACTGCGAGGCGGCGGTGATTGATACATGCCGGCAGTCCGCGGCGGAAGGCGGTGCCTTTCGGGAGCCCCCGCCCGCCGGCACCCTTCTGCGGCCCTTCGGGTGACCCCCTCCCTAGGCCGCAACCGCACTATTAACACCAAAAGGGCCGCGCGGCCGTGCCGAAGGGCCGGGTCGGAGGGCGCGGCGGCGCTGGGGCGCTGGGTGTGGCCGGCCGGGGGCCTGCACGGCCTGCTCGGTCCGCGGGGGGGCGCGGGCGTCGGCGACCCCCAGCACACTCGGCGGGGGGTCCGGGGGCCCGGTGGTGCGGGACGCTCGTCTGTTTTGGCGCGGTGGCTCCCTCTGGCGGCAGGGCGGGGCGCGGCTCACCTCGCCTCACCTGTGAGTGTGAGACCGGCGCCGCCTGCACCGCCTGCGCCCCCGGGCCCGCGCTGATTGGCTACCTGTGTGGTCATCAATCAGTCCCCGGATTGTTCGAGTCGCTGCCGCCGCCGCCGCCGCCGCCGCCGCCGCCGCCGCTGCCGGACCGCGGACCCTCACCGTCGGCGCCGACTCCCGTCGTCACACTCGCGTCCGACCCCCAACCCCCTCCGACCCTTTGTCTTCGAATTTGGATGGGAACAAACGTCGTCGTTGTCGTCGGCAGCGAGCGGCGCATTGCGGTGGCGATGCGCCCCCCCGGGCGGCGCCCGGGGCGGGGACCTCGGCGATGACGCCCCTGCCCCTGCCGCTGCTGTTGTTGTTGGCGGTGGCCAACATATCTCTGCCCCTTCCAGGCTTTTATCGTGTAATTAAATTAATCTGGCGTGTCTGTATGTGCGTATGTGCGAGAGAGAGAGAGAGAGAGAGAGAGAGAGAGAGAGAGAGAGAGGAGAGGGAGAGGCAGAGGCAGAGAGAGAGAGAGAGAGAGAGAGAGAGAGAGAGAGAGAGAGAGAGAGAGACTCGCGATTGGCTCCACGCCGCCTGCGGGTGTCGGGGTGGGCCGGCCCGCACGACACGCGTGTGCGCGCGCCTGCCGCGGCTGCCTACCCGGCAGGCGCCGCCCGTCGTCGGGCAGGTGCTAGTCGTCGCCCTCGCCGCCGTGCAGGCCGTCGGCTCGGTAATGACTGGTAACGGCTGCAGGCGGCTCCGGCCCGGTCTTCTTGGTGCCCAGCCGTGCGCTAAAGTCGATTTGTGAGGGTCCAGCGGGCTGCGCGGGGCCGGCCGGTGTACCTCCGACGCCGCTGCCTCCGGGCCGCCCAGACCTCTCGGTAGCACGAGCCACGACGGACGGCTCCGGGATCATCCGAGCGACGACTACGGCGGCCCGTCCGAACAAAAGAAGCACGAGAGGAAGAAATTAAAAAAAAAAACGAGGCCGGAGATCGAAACGTTGGAGAGGTTCTGTGTACCCGTGCCCGGGGGTGTCAGCCGGGCCCCCCCGGGGGGGGGGGGGGGGCACTCAGTGTACTTCACGCTAGCTCACACCGGTTCCCTCTAGATCCTGCCGTTCCGCGTCGTTCAAACCTCTGCTACATCCCCTGCTCCGCTACCACAAGCGGGACAGAGCAAAAAAAAAAAGACTAAAACAGTCTGAGATACTTCCCGTCTAATCTCGAATAAGAAAGAAGAAGGATAAGGAACGAAGAGATTGTACGGCCGAAGGCAAGACAATTGTGGAGGCCAGGGGGGAGGGGGGGGGAAGGGGAGAGAGAGAGAGAGAGAGAGAGAGAGAGAGAGAGAGAGAGAGAGAGAGAGAGAGAGACGGGTACCGCACGCGGGCGAGAAAAAAAAATGGAGGCTTCGCGGTCGCTTCTGGTTCGAGAAGTGAGCGGCGCGGTGCTTCATGGCGTTTGATTGAAGACGCCGCTAGTCTGAGCGGCGCTGCGTCTGATGGGCCGTGGCCGGCAGGGCGCGGGCTCCCCGACGGGGACGTGCCGTACGCCGTGCTGGGCCCGTGTCCAACGCGTCAAGTGGCGGTGCTCGTGCGCGGGTCGGCGGCGTGGGCCCCCGCCGGGGCCTCCGGGGCCGCGGGAGCCCCCTCTGGGGCCGCGCCAAGCCCCCCCCCTCCTGACGGCTTCTTCAAACACACCGACAAAATGGGAGGGGGGCGGGCGGGCAGGATGGTAGTCTGACTGGACGGTCATGGGGTGGGTGGCCGCGGGGGCCGCGGGGGCCGCGGGGCCCGCAGTAGTGCCCCGTCATAGCGCGTGCCCCCGGCGGGCCCCCGCGGGGGCCCCCTGACGCCTTCCCTAACGATAATGGAGCCTCTTTTCCTCGTGTTTTGCAGGGGCCCCGGTTCGAGCCGCGGCCTGGCGGGCGGTAGGGGCTCGGGCCGCGCCTACGACGGCAAGCCCGGCTCGGGCGTGCCCTTCTCGGCAACCAACACGTCCAAGCCGAGCGCCTTCAACGCCAAGTACCAGGAGAAGAGGACGAGCGTGATGGCGGCCGCCGAGTTCGCGAGCGGCGTCGAGTTCAAGAAGAAGAAGAAGCCGAGGGGCGAGTGACGCCCGCCGTCCGCGGCATTTTTTGTTGATTTTTATTTAAATTATAATTTTGATGGCCAATAAACTGTCATTGTTACAATAGCCGTGGGTGTTCGTTAATGACCTTGACAACCTTTTGGAAGGACAAAGTGCACACAACGAGCGAGTGCGAGAGCGAGACAGGAGGTAGTGCAACAAGGATGTCTCTCTCGCACCCCCAGTATGGGAGGTGTAATTAGGCTCGGGTGCCACCCTTTGGTGGGGGGCGAGAAACACACCTGGAGGAGCCGCAGAGAAATTAAGCAAAGAAGAGAGAAAACACGGCGAAATGTGGCTGAGTGTGTCCCTGTCTGCGATAAGTGCGACGAATCGTGTCTGGGCGAGTCAACAGCCCGAGGGCCGAGGGGGGGGGGGGGGGGGGGGGGGGGGGAGCGGCGCCGGATCTCCGATTCACACCCGACATGTCGCGTGCTAATGAGCATTTTTGCCTTGCGGGGCGACCAAAAAGCTGCGCGCATTCGACACGGCAACACCACCACCACCAACGCTGCAGCCATCCCCC
Organism: Megalurothrips usitatus; assembly: GCA_026979955.1. Classification (NCBI taxonomy): domain Eukaryota; kingdom Metazoa; phylum Arthropoda; class Insecta; order Thysanoptera; family Thripidae; genus Megalurothrips; species Megalurothrips usitatus. Next base: position 11,928,213 of record CM049601.1, read on the forward strand.
CGAGGCAGACAGGCCCGGGGAGGAGAGGGGGAGGGAGGGGGAGAGGGGGAGGGAGGGGAGAGGGGGAGGGAGGGAGGAGGGGGAGGGAGGGAGGAGAGGGGGGAGGGGTTTGCGACAAGAGGCGCGCCGCCGCCGCTGCACTGCACACTGAGGCGCCAGTAGGCCGACAGTCCGAATACAACATTCTACAGCTGTCCCACTCGCACCCCTACTCGGCCCCGACGCGTGCGACAGAGACAGAGCTTGCGTCCGGACTCGGGCCCACAAAATAGAGGGGGCGTACCTGATTGCGTACAATTAGCGGGGAAACACTTACCGCAGGCGCCTGGCGCCACACAGGGGGCACGCCCTCCTCACGCAGGCCGTTTTGCGATGCCAACCCCGACCCTGACAAATGCACCGAGGGGGCGTGGCCCGGCCGGGCCGAACTTTCGCATTAACCGGACCTCGATGTTTTCCTTCTCTCTCGCGCTCTAAGGCAGAGTAGCGCAGCGCCGCCACCGCCTTCGTCGTCGTCGTCGTCGTCGCCGCCGGTTTTGATGGGTACATGTGAGGAACCGAGCGGTGTGCGCGACTGTACAGCTGAAACGCACTTATACCTTGCGGTGAAGAAATTCTGACCACCGCCTCTCTCTCTCTCTCTCTCTCTCTCTCTCTCTCTCTCTCTCTCTCTCTCTCTCTCCTCTCTCCTTCTCTCTCGGTGCAAAGCGTCGCGTCTAGTGGTACCGCGCCTGATCAGGCGGCCATCAGTACAAAAGGAGTCGAGCAGCAGCCATAGGGCGATACCGTTCCCACGGACGCTGGGGCTCGGGGGCCTCGTGTGCCGGCGGGCGTCGGTGCGCTCTCTGTGAGGTGCCGCTGCCGCCACACCCAGCAGCATCAGTGGCACACACGGGGCCCGTCAGCGGCACCGTCTGTGCACACAGAGAGACCGACCCACACACACACGCGCACACACACACACACACGGCCGCCGCCGCCGCCGCTGCAAAGTAGTCGATTCATCGTCCTTAAACCAACTTTATCGTCCGCCGTATTAAAGCCAAACTCGAGCAAAGCGGGGGCCGACCGCGGAGTGAGGCCCCGGTGGGAGGGGCGGAGAGAGAGAGAGAGAGAGAGAGAGAAGTGGGTGTGGCCAGCGGGCAGCGGCCCGCCGCACGGCAGCGCCCTCCCGGGCCTCACAGGTACCTCACAGGTACCTCACAGGTACCGCCCCGCCCAGCCCCGCCCAGCCTTCTCCGCTGCAGCCGGCTCGGCTCGGGTCCTCTCCCTCATCATTAGCTCTTATTTGCTCTCTCGGACTCGGGAACGCTTTTGAGCGGCTCGCCGCGCAGCGCGTAGCGCCCCACTGCTCGCGGTCCTCGCAGATACCAGATTTCTCTCTCTCTCTCTCTCTCTCTCTCTCTCTCTCTCTCTCTCTCTCTCTCCTTATGGAACACCCCACGAGTGCGACAGAGAACGCCCGCGCCCTCCGCAGCACACGCGTGTCGCGCAGGGCCGGCCTACCCAGACAGGCGCTTCCGGGCTGCCACTAACTAGAGAGACTCAAAGTCTCTCTAGAGTCTCTCTAGAGCCTCTCTAGAGTCTCTCTAGAGTCTCTCTAGAGTCTCTCTAAAGTCTCTCTGGTCACCACTGGCCGTCCAGGCGTAACGCTCCGAGCCCCACAGCGTCTGCGCCCTCTAAAAGTGCGGCAGCGTCACCTTTCCCGGTCACTAGCCACGACTGCCGCTGCTGCCGCACCTCACCTCCTACCACCACCGCAGCAGCGGTATGACTCTCAAGCTTGATGGAAATCAACATCACGATCAAATAGTGGTATAGGAGCCGTCTTGCGCCTGCCCCCGCTGCGTTCCCACGGCATCACACCTTTCTGCGGGCCGAGAGAGACGGACAGAGAAGAGAAAGAAAGGGTGAGATGGATACAGAAGGGCCCGCCGGCACGCAGCGCCACCGCCGCCGCACCGCCCCCTCCACTAACTTAACACCCCGCGCCGCGCACAATACTCTATCCAATTAAGAGATCTGCCGCGCTGACTCGCCGATTCTGCGGCGCCATTGTAACTTTAATCAGCGGTATTGTGTCAATAATCTGGCCGACTGGTGCCGCTGCCGGCGCTGTCACCGCCTTGTGGCGCGGCGCCGCCGCTGCTTGAGAACCGCTCGCGCCGTTTTGATATTGGCAGGCGGTGACAAAGGCGGCGGTGGTGGTTGTTCGCGGCGGCGGCGGCCTTTTGCCACACATCTCTGTCTGTCTGTCTCTCTCTGGTACTGCAGACCCCCAACTCGATCTGATGATCTGAAATTCCCGCCCTCCCGCCCCCCCCCCCCCCCCCCCACCTCCTTTGTAACGGCACTGACGCACACACACGCGCGCACGTGCACGTACGCCCCTATGTTGGCGACACTGAGGCACCGCCATCGCCGCCCCCCGAGCAGCGCACGGAACACAAAGAGTAAAGTAAGCTAAAATAGCGACCACATAGTCGGCCATTGTGCGCGAGGTGGACGCGACAGCGCACCAATAATTGTAGCCTCGGGGCGACGGAGTCATAGAGTCGGAGGAGGGCGGCCAATAACAATACGGTGAAAGGCTAGTTACGGACATTCACTCCGCCGTGGGGCGTCGGCCGTGGCGGGCCGTGCCGGGCCGTGCGCGGCGCCGGGGGGGACATGCGGCAGCGGGGAGCGCACCTGAGAGGAGCGGGCACCCCCGGCACCATCTCCACGTAAAGCATATCGCAGACTTTTGGACAATAATATTAATTAAATTTTTCTTCCGGCACAAAATTAAAATTTTACCAGTAAAAAATTTGTGAAAACTTGTCCCCAATTTTTTGGAAACAATATTTGTAAAACTTTCCTTTTGAGATTTTCTCATTTTCCAACTTAATTTCTGGCGAAATTGTCAAAAGGAGAATCGCACCGGAGTGAGCCCCGTCCTGTTCACCAGAAGGTGCGTCCCATTACTGTGCTATGACCAGGCTCCCGGCCGGCCCGCGCCTAACCCAAGCGTGCTGCGGGCCATGGTCGGGGCGGACGCCGTCACAGCGCGGCACTCTCTGCCATGGGTCCGGGGACTTGCCCCAGGGCGCCGGGCCACGAGGACCCCGTTGTAGCCCCGAGAGGAAAGCTCGGTACGACTCTGCGGCAAGCAGGGCCGCGCCGGGTATATATGGCGCATGGGGTCGTGACGGATCGCCAGCGAGAGCTAACTCTTGACGGCGGCCCCGAGCGGCCGCGGGGGTCGCGGCGGCGCCCGAACCCGCGGGGCCCGACCGGGGACGCGGCCCCACGCACGTCGGCGAAGTCCCTCGGTCAGGAAACCCGCCCGCCGGACCGCCAGGACGCGAAGAACACCCGCGCCGTCGGGTGCGGCCGCGCGGCGGGACGCGTCCGCGGCCGACCAGTGGCGCGCCCGGGCGGCGGCGGCGCGTTTCGGAACTATCAGCCGCTCAGCGGCGGCGGCCGGCCGCGGGGGCCCCCGTTTTAATTCTAGTGTGACCCAAGGGGAAGGGGGACGGGGAAGGGGGCGCTGGGTTAGTTTTCCACTCCGCGCGGCCGGCCGGCCGGTGGGCTGCCTACCCACCAGGCGGCTGCTCCCAGAACAGTGGGCCCTCGCGCTTTAGTGCCGCCTCACATCCATCGCCGCCCCCGCGGCCCGCAGCATACCCCTTCCTGATGAGATGATATACAGAGTCGTCCCTCTTGACACAATGCCTCCTGCCTCAGCGGCAGCAGCCAGCCAGCCAGCCGGCCGGCCGGCCAGAGCATTCTAATTGGTAATTACCCGGAACAAATGAAACTCGTGTAGCAGCAGCAGCAGCAGCAGCCACTCGTGGGGGCCGTAAGGGGCGGGGGACCCAACGCGTCGCGACTGTGCTGCCCTCTGGTGAGCCGCAGCCGCACCGCCCAGTGATGCCAACTCAAACCGCGGCGTCGTCGCCACCAGTACGCAATTAAATCGCCATCACTAAACCGGCCGCGGGGCCTCATGAGAAGGTCCCAAAGCAGTTTGACAGCGCGCCGACAAACAGCGGCGGCGGCCTCTTGCGAAAATGTGCGCCGAGCAACAAAAACAAAACGTTTATGTCGCCAACAACCTCGCTCCCCGCTGCGTGTGTCCCCTGAAGAAAAGAAAAGTTGCTACGTTCTAATTATTTTGGTACACTAATATTATTTATTTTCTAGAAATCTTGTTGGTCTGAACAGGGCTAGAAAAATAAAAATACACAGTAATCTGCCTAATTTGTAGCGCCACGGTTATCTAAATTTCAAAATCGTTTCTAAACGACCTATAATTAATTTCGATTCTGTACGATTGCCCAGCATGCAATTTTTTTAATTTTTAACTTTGAGTGACGACCCCGTCGGACAGGGTAGGCAACCTGCCGGACTGCCTGCAGCACACAGCGGTGCGGCGCAGCCGCTGCCCCCGCAACGGGCAGGCCGGGTGAAAAACGATATCCCTTTCCCCATTCCTCACATTCGCCAGCCAGAGGCCTTCTGCTTCCTCCTCGCTTCTGCCGCTTTATGCGCACGCGCAAATGCGGGCACGCACCGCGGCGCTCCCACACGGCAATGCACACACACACGCACACACGCACGCACACACACCCACACAGGGTGCATATGCCGGCCGTTTTAGCCCCGGCGGAAACAACAACTGATAGGTGCAGATAGCGACCCGGTGCGCGCGTGTAAAAAGATAAATGAGGAAAAACAGGGAGGAATAATAAAAATAATAATAATAACAACAACAAGAGGGGCGATATCATTTAATTACTTGTAAAGCCCGCCGCCGTTCCGTTCCCGCTGGTGTTTATAACGACACACTCCACACGCAGCAGCAGCAGCAGCGTGCACGGCCCATTCGATTCTGTTTACTTTTCGCGCGCGCGCACGGTTTTCTCGGCAGATGTAACGCGAGGCGGCGGTCTCTTTTTGCCCGTTTCTGGACCGCTTTATAAATTAGTGACCGCCGCGCCGTCGCGACCGGCGCAGAAATGGGCCGACAAGGGAGATAAATGTCCCAAAACCCCTTTTGCTGAACAAAGGCGGGCGGCGGTGGACACCGCAGGACACACCTCCTCCTCTCAGGGAGGCTGCGGCCGCCGCCTCTCTCCGCAACCCCCGTGCCGGAGGCCGCCCGGAGGCCGCCCGGAAAGACGTCGTGCAGCGAAACCCGGAAATGGTCCCGGAAGCGGCCAGATCCGGGATCTGGGGCGGCGCTAAGTAGACACATTATGCGTCTTAAGCGCCGTCATTACGGTGCGGGTGGACTCCGCGGGGAGAAACCCCGGTAGCCCCGTCGTTTCCAAGTCCAAGGGACGCGGTCCTGGGAAAATCTGGATTTTTTTTTGCAATTCGGTATTATTTAAAAAAAAAAATTAATACATTTAGTTTTTAATTTTGAAATTTTGTACTTAGAAAAGACTCCAGTCGACAAATCAACGACACTGACAGTCGCTGCGATACGGTAGTTCCAGCACGACACTACCCGGAGGGGCGCCGCGCGGGGTCCGCGGCGGCGGCGGCGGCGGCGGCGGCGCACTGCTCCCATCTCTGTCCCTCTCCTTCCGCTGGTCACCCCTTTCCTTTCAGCCCCCGTGCGCCGTCTCCGGCCGGCCGGAAAGCACTGCTGCGGAAGGGCCGGGTAGCGCTTTCGTGGCGAGCCGAGACCGGCCCAGACTCTCTCTCTCTCTCTCTCTCTCTCTCTCTCTCCCTCACTCTCTATCTCTCTCTCCCTCGACCCGCACACCCTCCCCTATATCTCTCTTTTCCTCCTCAGACCCTTCCCTCTCTCTCTCCCTCTCCCGCCGCCGCCCGGAAGACCGTCCGCTCGGAAGTTGACCGGAAGTCGCCGCGTGGGTCGTAAGTCCGCGATAATTATTCGTCTTAAGTGCAATTAGGTCCGGAGCGTTTCTATTTGTAGCGCCAAGGGAGGGGAGCAGGGGGGAGAGGGTTAGGGGAGGATTGGGGTGGGGAAGGGAGGGTCAGGAGAGGGTCAGGGAAGGGTCGGCGCCCGGCGCCAGCGCTGCCCGCCGGCCCAGGCCGAGGCGCTTTGCGAAAAGAAACAATAAGAGAGCGTCGCCGTTCGATGCCGATAACAGGTAGAGAGACTCAGAGTCTCTCTAATAACGTGGCGAGGGGCGGGGCGCCGTAAACAGTTTATGCAGCGGGAGTGTGACGATGGGGGGCACCGAACTGCAACACAAACACAGCGCGAGGAACAGGCAAGCCAGAGAGAGAGAGAGAGAGATGCTCGGACAGAAATTTAACGCGCCGTTTCCCGCGAATATGGCGCGCGCGCGCAGTTGCACCGAGCAGACACCTGCGCTGTAGCGGGGGTCTTCCCCCTCCCCCTCATCTCCCTCTCTCCCTCTCCTCCTCCTCCTCCTCCTCCTCCTCCTCCTCCTCCTCCTCCTCCTCCGCCTCCGAGGTGTCACGCTGCCCTTACTAGCTCCCTGTTTAGGCACGTTGTTGCATGCAACGTGGCGAGAACAGGAGGGGAAATAACTCGGACGTCGTCCGGCAGCAGAGAGTATGTTGGCAGGTCGCTCGCTCGTCTCGGCTGCATAAGCGGACAAGCAGAGAGGCGATCGCGAACCGGACCCCGGTCTTTATTTTCGCGTACGAAAAAGATTAGCATCCGACTAAAAGAGTGCAGCGGCAGCTGTGGTGGTGGAAGTGGGAAGGGGGGTGGGGGCACACCGGCGCTCACGCAGCAACAGCCCTAATTTAATTTGCCACCAAACGCCTCGCGAGTATTCGGGTGGGAGCGAGAAGGGCGACACGCGGAGAGAGAAGAAAGAGAGAGTGAGGAAGAAATTGAAATTGAAAAATTGTTTATTTCTGTCTCTGAAGACAGAGAGAGAGAGAGAGAGAGAGAGAGAGAGAGAGAGGCATAGTTTTGCTAGATGTGAGGCGTCAGGGTGGGCGTAGTGTTCGGATGCATGTCTGCCACACACTCTGCGCCCCGGCGGTGGCGGTGAAAATAATTTTTGCCGGACGTTATTGGCCGCGGGGCGCTTTACCTACGTGCTACTTACGAAGGACCCAAAAAGTAAAGCGAGACTGTATATAATTATCTCCGCGATGAATAAGAAGTGGAGGCGCTCCGTGCAGCAACGTTTGTGGCGAGTATGTACGCGCTGCTCAATTGAGACGTAATGCATTCAGAGTAAAACGCGCCTGAATTTATTACAGTATAATCGTATGTGCCGTTGGCACGCAGGAATGGAATTGTGTGTGTGTGTGTGTGTGTGTGTGTGTGTGTGTGTGTGGGGGCCGGCGGTCGTTTGCGCGGCAAGAAAAAAGGTTAATGAGGAATTGCATCCTTTTTGAGGAGTTTGGCCTCGGCTCTTCCCCAACCGGCCCCCGGTTTACCTATCGGGTCAGAAGGGCTCATTAGCAAAGGCTCATGGCGCTGCGCAGACCTGCGGCGGCTGGCGAAATTAATTACCGGGAAGCGCTCACTTCCGTTTCCATTCGATTTCTTCTCGCGCACAGATAATATATGCGGCAAGGAGTCGTTTCTTCTCACATTCCGCGCTCAGTTTTGGACGACACTTCCTCCTCTTGTTCCGCCTTTCCACTCCTTTCATCCCGTTTTTTTTTCTCCCTCCCTCTCAGCACCGAGTCACTTTGGAGGAGACCGCGCGCCGGTCAGACTGGTTCACTCCTTTTCATTCTCATTCTCCTACTCTTCTTCTTCTTCTTCGCTGCATACGGAAAGCGTAATTCACGCGGCCGAATATCATGAAGCGAGATTTAGAGGGCCGTGCGTTGCGGGAGCGGCGGCGGCCAGATACGCGGCCGCGATACCGCGTCGGTGCGACAGCCAGAGAAATTGCTCGCATTAAAGCCAGTGGCCTGGAAAATAATTATGACGTGCAGTTTACACTCGTTGGAATTGTATGTATCCAGCAGGCGGTGACCGCGAGCTCCGGCCGCCGCATTCGGGCCCACGTCTCCCACAGGGCGGCGGCAACAGACTGCAGTTACCGTTGTCCTCACAAGGATCAACACTGAGCGTGAATGGGTGAGGAGCTTGGCCCAAAATCAGAGCGCGGGAAACGACCTCTCACTCGAATTTATAGGTTAGGACAGCGACTAATTTTCAGTGAGGAACCTCTCAGGCAAAAGAAGTGAGGTCGCTAACTTTTTTTTTTTATTGTCGACTTATTCATTCTCCGTGAGCCCGACGTATCGAACCTCAGCAGCCTGCGCGAGGAGGAGGAGTGTGTATACATGTAGGTGCGTGCAGGTTCGAGGGGGTCTGCCGCCTAATGGACCACAGCAGCAGCAGCAGCAGCAGCAGCAGCAGCAGCAGTTGAATGGGGCCCCGATCTCCGCAGCAGGGGACGCGCCACCCACACAGCGAGCACGGCCGTGCCCCCAGTCAGCGGGCGAGGCGCAAAGGCGTACCGCGTGGCGAAAGGATTACCTTCCGGGGCAAACTATATTGACCTGAAGGATCTCGTATCTCTATTTGTTCGCGGCGGCGGCGGCGGCGGCGCCCGGCAGGGTTGCCAACGCTGTCTCTAGCACTCTCACATCCGGGTGTCTTGAAGGAATGCGTCGCAATCAAGCCTTTTTTTGTTTTTGTGCGGTTGGCAACAAATTGAATATCGCGCGGCGCAACACGCGAGCGGCGTCGTCTGCTCAAATCAAACGTGCCTTTGTCTCATTTAAAGCAGTCGGACAGCCGAGATAAATGATACCGGGCTACCCGACTAATTTTCAAAAGTTTTTGGTCCACGGATTCAGTCGCTTACATGAGTGGGCTGCCGTGTGTGTATTTGCCGGATAGCTGCTCCCCGTCCGCTTACACGTAGCTGCCCTCCTTAATGACAGCGCTCTGTATCAATTAATTACAAATTCCATCCCGCGGACCGCCCCCTCTGTGTGTCATTAGCTCTCTCCCGCAATTAGTGACATTTACGGGAAGTGTGTTGTGTTCACGAGGGCAGTTTTCTTCCCGCGTCTGTCCCTCTCTCTCTCTCTCTCTCTCTCTCTCTCTCTCCTCTTTTTTCCCCCTTTATTTAGCGTTAATGAGTCTTTGCAGCTTTACATCGCTTAATCTCCGGCGCCATCTAGTGAGTATGGACTTAGCCGCTGCTGGCTTGGCGAGAGTGCGCGAATAAACGCAAGAACATTAGCAGTTGTAGACGGCGCTGAATCTGAGATGAACGCCGACTGAGACGTTGAACGTAGGCGCGTGTTGTGTCCAGCAAACGCTCCAGATATATTCAGTCACTTCTCCAGAACGGTCCCTGGAGGATCATCGGCCCGCGCTCTGCCACCGCTGCCGCCGCCGCCGCTCACACTTTGAGAGGAGGCCTCTGTAATCAGCCGAGAAATGAACTCGCTTCTATTCGTCCTGTAATGATGTGGTGGTGGTGGTGAGGACTGCCGCTGGAGCGGGCTGGAGCGGGCTGGAGCCGCTGGAGGCACGGGGCCCGCGCGTCCCCGACGGCCCCTTCGGCTCGCTCCCTGAAAATGGTGGCACCAGGAATGGTCCGCTTCCATCATTTCGGTGCCCCTCCTCCTCCTCCTCCTCCTCCCGCTCCCCCGGTTCCCCCATGTAATGCGGCGTTTGCGCAAGCAGTTTGATGTCGTTTAGCCCTCACTTAATTCACTGAAGTGAAGTGCGTATCACAGCAATTACATTTTGTTTTCAATGGGGGTCAGCAAACGGTTGGAGGGGGCGCTGCGTAGCCCGGATTTAAACGTACAGCGCGCCACGAAAATGAGCCCGTTGTGCCACAAAAATACTATTTTACAGCGAACCGTTTAAATCGCTCAATTCCCCCCACCCTCCCAAAATGATTGTGCGCTTCCGGGCAGATGCGCCAGTTTCCCTCCCGACTCCGCGGGCGAAACTCCTCGCTCTCGCCTCTGACCGGAACGCAAACAAAAGGCCTTTACCTCAAACAGAAACTGCTCTCCTTAATTTTCACGTAACGCCATCATTTTGAGCGGAACAAAAGTTAACCCCGCGGCGGCGGGGGACGAGCAGACGGAACATAAAGGCACCTTGCTGCCGCCGCTGCCACCGCTGCTGCCGCCGCTGCTACCGCGTGCTGCCGCTATACTGATGCAAGCCGGTATCACAAACTCATTAATCATAGAATTTGCTACGGGTGCGTTTTTAATTTCGAACCTTGGCGCTCCTCGAGGAGCAGCGACCGGGAGCGACCGCCGCCGCCGCCTTGTGGAACGTACCCGCTCCTGTTGTCTCGTCGTTGTTTTTGGAGGGCGGTGTGAGGCTGGTATGAATGCCAGTGTGCTTGTGTGTGTGTGTGTGTGTGTGTGTTTTTTTTTAGTCGGCGAAGAAAATGGAGCGGTGGAAAGATGTATGGCTCCGCTTCTGGATATGAGGTAGCGCCTACCGTGTTTGTTCTCACCTGATTGCCGGCACCCTCTGACCTTTTCCGTAAAGGGTAACGCATCCCTAGAGTGTCTTTTTTTAATTTTTTTTTGAGACTCGCCCCGCTTTGAGATCGAGGCACTCAGGGCTGACGGCGCACAAGTCGTCGTCTGTTTTAATGGGACTGAATAACAACGATATGAAACTGAACCGATGTATCGCCCGGCTCCGGGCCGGCGCGGCTGGTTCCGGACGCGGGGCTGTCATTTTCGCAACGATGATCACGGCCCGCTAGAGAGACTAGAGACTCTAGAGTGCTGTTAGAGAGACCGCGCTTCGCAGCTCTGCCTCCCGCTGGGAGTAATGAGATCATTTAGAAGAGAGACAGATGGAATGAGGTGCGGGGGAGAAGGAAGGAGAGGGGAGGGGGGGGGGGGGTCTGCATAGAGAGGGGTAGCCGCCAGAGGCCCCGCGAGAGAGAGAGAGAGAGATGGAAGCATAGGTGGGGGGGGGGGGGGAAGGGACGTCGAGAGGCGAGAGAAAGAGACGGAGAGAACGGCAACGAATAATCTCCCTTAATGACTAATAATCATTTATATTCCACTGGGCATGACAAAGCTGAAATCGTCAAACGCAACGGCAGTGCCGCCGCCGCTGCGAGCGGTGAACCCGGCCGGGCCGTCTACCATTACCTCCGGGTGCATTGTGTGCGGCGATACCATCGGGTACCGAGTACCACCGGCCACCACCGGCTACCACCGCGGGGGTACCGCCGGGTAACCATAACCATGCCGCCGATCCTGTGTACGCATACGCCTATCGAGGGAAAACTAGTCTTGATGGTACCACCGTCTGTGGAAGGGAGCTATGCAAAATTTGCAGGTGTACACCGACCCCACCCCCTCCCCACCCATAAAATTGCATTCTTGATTTTACACTCGAATTGCACGCATACTTGGTTTTCACAAGTGATTGGTACTTAAGTGAAGAAAACCGAGTGTATTGGTAAGCTGTTTTCTGGGTACCGCGGGTTCCCTGTGTGGCTTCACGTTGCCGCCGCCGCCGCCGCAGCAGCAGCAGCAGCAGCAGCAGCAGCATCAACTGACATGAGGCGCTGTGCGGCGGCGCGGGCAAGAAGGCAGCAGCGACACAAAGAGCGTCATCCTTGTATCGATTATTTAGAATCACTTTTTGTAGCGGCGGTGGCCGCGCTGCCGGGGCTGCAAGAAGAGCAAGAGGAGACGTTAATTATGACAGTCGGCTATATCGCACCGTGATTCGGCAGAAACACGGGCCGCCGGGCCGCCAGACCGCGCGCTCTAAAAGTTCCGTATTGTGTGCCTTAAGAGGTCGTTAATTCCCGGGTGCGTCAAGGCCCCTCGCTGTGCGCGCGCGGCTGCATCTAGGAGGAGGGAGGAGGAGGCGCGGGTTCGAATCCCGCGCGGGCCGCGCGGTGCTCATTTTTCTCTGCCCGTGCGCCGCGCCGCGCCGCCGCCGCCGCCGGATTCGCTGCAGTTGTGGCCCGTGTTCCCCCGGCCCGGCCGACCGGCCGCGCACTCGCCGGCGCTCGTGCGTTTGAATCTCCCGCCGCGCCGCCGCTGTCCGGGCCTTGGGGGGTCTTGTAGGACACGGGCGCGGCCTCGGAAACACGGCGCAGCCGCCGACACCAAATTGGATTACAAGTGCCCGCCGCGCTGGAAATCCGACCCGAAAGAATCCATGAGTCACCTTCCGCTCCGTGCTCCGTGTGTAAAACGGAACGGGCTCGTGCAAGGTCTCTCTCTCTCTCTCTCTCTCTCTCTCTCTCTCTCTCTCTCTACCTGACCTGAAAAACCTATGAAATTGCTTTTCTTTGGTCTACAACAAATTTAAATAAACTTAAAAAAAATAATTGATAAAAAAATAATAAATAAAATTAGAAGAGAACGTAGGGCTTGTATCGGGTGTCAATCGAAGTGCAGTGCCCGGCTCCGCTATGGTCTGCTTCCGCGTGGTCCGGGGGACTGCTGCGGGCCTCGTGCCGTGTGATGGGTGTGGCGGGGCCCCGGAGGGGCCCGGAGGTGCCCGGAGGAGGAGGAGGAGGAGGAGGAGGAGGAGGAGGAGGAGGAGGAGGAGGAGGAGGACGAGGACAAGGAGGGTCCCCGGGGGTCCCGGGGTGTCGGGGCTCAGAGGCTCGGGGCGTGGCGGCGGCGTGGCCGTGCGGCCGTGTGCGGCGGCCGGCCACCAAACAACCCCAACCGCCAGATGAAATGGCGATTACAGCACGGAATTGGCCTTTTCCGGTGGGCATCGGCCCCGAAAACGAGGGCATGTGTGAGTGCGTGTGTGTGTGCAAGAGAGAGAGAGAGAGAGAGAGATATCTGTATAAAGGTGTATAGTTACATGAACTACTTTTTGCGGTTCGGTTTGACAATCAGCGGGCAGAGTGTGTCTCTCTGAGGCTCATGTAAGTCAAAAATATCTCGCTCCCTTAGAAAAATTTTTAAAAAATCGAGAAGAAATAAAATACATGGTGTGTTGTTCACACACATGTCCCTGTAATGACCCACCGCAGCCGGCTATTCGTTACATACGTCCTTCTCGGGTACCGCGAAGGGCGCGCGGCTCGGCGGACACGAACTGTCATCTGGCTCATCTGGGAAGTCCTCCAGGGCGACACGCCAGCGCCGCCGCCGCCGCCGCCGCCGCCGCCGCCGCCGCCGCCGCCACCTGACGCCCCGGCCGGGGCAAACTTCTTAATAAAACGCGGCGTTTACCCTCACGCCGGGCTGCGGGGGCTGCAGGGGCCCGCCCGGGCCGGCATTACTGTGTCATTTCGTGTGATTACGCCGGCAATCATGAGGAGGGGGGACGACGACGCCGAGCCCCCGAGCCCCCCGTCGGGCCGCCGCCGTCAGCAGGCGCCCCGTCGGCCATCTTTTTCCACGCCTAACTAGTAGTGGTAGTATTTCGGGTGTCGTCGTCGGGCAGCTGCACCGGCGGGGTCCCGGGGGGTCCCGGGGGGTCCCGGGGCAGTCCTGGGGTGGTGGACGGGGGCAGCACGACGACGACGGCACGCGGCACCGTCGGGGACCTCGCCCGGAGTGCCCGCCGAGGCAGCAGCCCGGGTGTGTCCGTCGCACAGGTGTCACTGCGGCCAAACACGTATTATTTTATGAAAAGTTTCACCTACCCGGAATAACCCTATCGGTTGCCTCTGGGTGAGTGCGAGAGAGAGAGAGCAAGACAGACCGCGCAGTGGCCTCTCTCTCTCTCTCTCACTCACAGAGCACCGCGCACACTCGCTCCACAATATCGCGCCGTCCGCCCGAATTTCTCATTCTTTTCTGCTGCGGTCTGGTCGCTTTCTAGAGCTGACACTGCACAAGGTAATTTCTTCGAGTGCCACACTCCCAGCGGGACCCGCGCCGCGGTACCCGGCGGGTACCGGTAGCCGACGCCCAAAGATAATACGACTCCCATTGAATTAGTCGAGTCGGAAGGGCCGCCGCCGCTGCCGGTCGGCAGTGATTGGGGAGCTCTTGCCAGCGATCGCAGTGAGGTGTTACTTTCAGGCGGACCGCCCTGACGACTCATTAGAGAGCTTCCCATCTCTCTCTCTCTCTCTCTCTCTCTCTCTCTCTCTCTCTGTTTCTCGTTCTCTCTCCCACTCTCTCTTCCCTCTCCTCCTGCCCCTTTCCCCTCCTCTTCCAGGCTGCAAAGTACGCCTTACACGATATTTCCGCAAGACACGAGAGCCGCTGCAGTGCGCCTTCCAGCCGGAGGGTAGGCAACCACACCGCGCTCATGCCCTGCGGGACTGCATACCCGCGCCAGAGCACGAACTCCAATCGACTCGAACGCCAATCAAACTGGACTTTTAATTCTATTCAGCGTTCTCATTTCCCCTGTGATTTCTATCCCAGCAGAGGGCTTCTATCCCCCGGCGGCGGGATCCACGCGGGATCCACGCGGGATGGCCGTGTTTGTGTGTGTTATTTGTCCGGCGGGGCCCCCGATTCCTGTCATTACCGGTGGGGGGACACTAGAAAGCTACTGTTGGTTTTAATCCGCGCTGTCAGGGGAGGGGCCCGTGGCCGGGCAGCGGGCTGGGCTCCGTGGTCGGTAACGGCAGAAGCTACGTGGCCCGGCGCCCGTGTGCCCGAGGCTGTCGAACAAACGGGAGCGCGCTGGGCGCCGCTTATTCCTGCTCTTTTCCCGTCGGAGTGTACCGCCGGCTCCGGCCGCGCCCTCCCCACCGCCTTAAATTCTCCCAAATCCGCTTTACCTCTTTAGTGCCCCACCCCGTGCGGCGGCTCGGCGGCGGCGGGGACCGGCCGGCTGGTGGGGGCCGCACGGCCGTGGGCGGGGCCTGTGGCTGCGGGGCCCGTGCGCGGCGGGCCCGGGGAGGGAGGGGACGGGCCTCGCTTACCGCCGCCTTTATGGGCCCCTTCGGCTCCATAAGGATTTCAGAGCTGTTAGCGCCCCTCTCGGTGGCGGGGGCCTTGGCTGGCGCGCGCACCTTGGCGGCAAAAATGGCTGCCTTTTGTGTGCCATTTGACTCCCTCTCGCTCGCTGCCCGTTCCCGTCTCTCTCTCTCTCTCTCTCTCTCTTACGAGCCTCACATTCCCCCTAAAAGCATACATATTTCTCGCGGAGGGTGCAGCCGAGGTGCGGCACCGCGCTCGCGGCGCCGTCATAGGCCGACCGCAGATCTATAATTAGCACCAACGCCGACACCGATTGTGGTCTTTGCACAGCGGAGTGACCCTCACGGCCTCCTTTGTTCTCCTCATGGAGCTAATCTGACCGGGCAGGGGAGATTCCTGCGCATCGCACGTTGTTGTGGTGGTGGTGTGTAACACTTGAGAAGCCGAGCTGCCGCGGTGCGCGGGATGCGCCACACCGCCGAGGTGGCCGCCACGGCCGTGGTGCCTCACACTCTGGAAGGGAAAGGCACGAGAGTGATTGATGTGAAGTGAGGCGTACGCCGGTGGCTCGCCGTGTGACACATGATCAGAGACGAATTCAAGTAGGCTGCTGCTGGGAATGTGAGACCCGAGCGAGCAGCGGTGCTTCATCAGGGGCAGTGTACTATACGATGGCAGTCAGCCCGCCCGGTGCAGCGGCACGGCGGCACGCACGCCGCGGCCACGACACGCAGCGCTCTCAAATCTGCGATCACAATTTGCACGAGGGTCGTGCGGAAGTGAGGCGTTGTCTGCGATCGGCCGGCAGCAGGCGCAGCCTCGGTGTGTCTTCATCGAGGAAAAAGCCGCCTTGCGGTTTTCCGGGTTGTTTGTCGCGTCTTCTGCAGCACAAATACGCACCTAGACAAGCGTCTCTGACTGTGAGGTCGAGAGAGACGCTGCCGCATTTGACTGCGGCGGTGCGAGAGGGATGCCGCTTGACCGCGGGAACGCGCGTCTCTCTTGCACTGCCGTAGTCAAATGGGGCATCCCGTCTCGCTCGTACTCACGGCCTTGGCCGCAGCCTTCGGCCCCGCTGTTACGTCCTTTGTGGACCAGAGTAGCAGCAGCAGAAGCAGGGGGCGGATTTGAAACAATTTGAGCACTTTGCGATGGTGAAGACGAGCTGCCGGGCTGAAGAGGGAGAAGGAGTGCGCGGGGAGGTGGGGAGGGAGGGAGAGAGACATAATGACAGGGTATCTCGCACCTTACCTTGCCGCGGTACTGCAGTGTCATACCGCGAGCATCGTGGGAGAGCAATTAGTTCGTCTTTGGCGCCCATCACACGCCGCTGCCGCTGATTGGCTGCCGCGGCCTGAGAACCGGCCCCGCAGCATCCTCTGCGACCAATCAGAGGAGGGGGGAGCCGGTAACTGCGGGCCGTCACGGCATATGCCGTTCGTTTTGGGAAAATGGAACAGTTCCGTCTGTTTCGGGGTGATTGAAATCCCGTGTCACAAGTAACTAGTGGCCCTCTAACGCTAATTCTATACCCGCGTTCCACTTTCCTGAAGCGCCTTATGTTTTTTCTTCCTCTCCTATTTTTTTTTGTGGTCGTTTGTGAATATGTACGTAACCGCAAGACGCGCGAATGACCATACATATACGCACGGCACGTCTTCAAAAAGTCGTCCATTAAAAATTCGACGACCATGATGATGAAGAAAGTCAGCAAGACAAGGTATCTCCCCAGGGAGAGAGAGAGAGAGAGAGAGAGAGAGAGAGAGAGAGAGAGAGAGAGAGGGAGAATCCGCCTGCTCGCGCTTGCCTCTCTAACGCTCGTGGGCTCATACGAGTCGGCGCGGCCCCTCTGTGTGCGCTACGCGGCGCTGTACGGCTAGAGGCAATAGCCACCTCGCCGCGACTGACTTTCCCCACAAAATGAATGATAATGTGGGGCCCGCTAACGCCGCACCCAACGCGGCGCAGCAGCAGCAGCAGGTGTCGGGACCCCACTGATGTGGTACCGCGCGCGCGCATGTGGCAAATACCGCCACCAGTATTCTTCTGAGAAATGTAAAAAAACTGAAAGTTTAGAAAAATTTCCAAAACCAGATGTTTTAGAAAAAATTCAAAAAATGAAATCTTATAAAAATTCCAAAAACTAAAACTTTAGAAAATTTTAATTTTTATCATTTATCTACTGTTAATTTTTTTTTGTTTCAGATGATGTTGGGTCCTGACGAAATCACCTGAAGGCATGCCATTCTTTATCTCCCCCGGTTCATCTCTGTCAATGTCGCCCGCCTGATCACACTACTATATGCCCGCTATGCCAGCGTGATTAAATCTCCCCAACAGCACTACAACTACTGCGAGTCGGCACGACGCCCTAATGCATCGCATACGGCCCCCCGGCGGCGCCCGCGGCCCCCGCGGCCCCCGCGGCCATAGCGCACTTTATTGCAGTCCGGGAGGCGAGCAGTGAGCTACAGTGAACTGCGCGGCGAACTACTATACGGCGCGCAGCCGTGATGGTGCAGTATGAGCCGCAGCAAGTGCGCGGAGAAACCCGCGGAGTAAACCGGGTGCTCTGGTGGTGGTGGTGGTGGTGGTGGTGGTGGTGGTGGTGGTGGTGGTGGTGGTGGTGGTAGGAGAACCCCCGTGCAGCCAGCACCAGCAGCCCGACACCCTTTGATGACCCGGAGGCGGACGGCGCGGCGTCTCGCGCGGCTCGCGTCCAAATGCGTCCGGCAGGACGAGCCGGGAGCGCGCGGCGTCTTTTTTTTTTGCCCTGGGAGAAAAAAAAATGGGCATTGTTTATCACCACGACGTCATGTCAGGAGAGAAATGGGTCCGCGGGCGGCAGAAGCGGGCCGGCCGGCGCGTCCGCTAATATTGTAAAACGACGTCCACTTGGCCGGTGTGGCGCGGAGGTAGAAAGCTTGCGGCAGCGGCGGAGGAGGAGGAAGAGGAGGAGGAGGAGGAGGAAGAGCAGAGAAGGCTTTGCTTTTTACCATTTGTGTTTCGCCGTAGCAGCGCGCGGCGCCCAAGCGATGTGATGACGGCCCAGAGAGTGATGAGGTGAATGAAAAATCAGCCCGTCAGAGGGCGCTGCTGCAGCAGCATCTGCACCGCTTCCAGCAACGCCGCCGCCGCGGGCCCCGTTTGACCGGACGCAGCAGCAACGCGAGCATAAACACAAACGCCACACTGGAACAGGAATAATGTCGCGTGGGATCGGACGTAATCATCTCTTTTCATTATATTTATTTGGTTCTCTTTTTTTTATTCTTTCCCCGTCGTGGACTGCTTCGTCGTCGCTGCTTCGAGAGCTCGAAGTGAATGGGGCGCGCGGCCCGGCCGTACCACCCACGTGCCCAGGCATTGTGTTTGGGTGCTTGGGAGGCCGGAAACACAAGAACCATTACTCGAGAATAATAAACAGTAATCAATAATCAAAGTCTTTTTATTTTATTTCGCATTTCGATATGAGTGCGCCCGACACACACACACACACACGTCGTGTAGCGGCATCCATAATGGCGAATCTATACGACACAGCCACATCGCCGTCGTCACGGCTTTCCCATCAGTGTGAGAGAGACAGAGAGAAAGGCATTAATCATGGAATAAAAGTTCGTGAGGGAAATTAAAGTGACGCAGGAGTCGAGGCGCGTGATGTAGTCGAGAGAGAGAGAGAGAGAAAGAGAGAGAGGAGAGCGAGAGAGAAGGGGCTCAGTAGGCCGCGTTTTTGACACCTAGGATCTCGTTCGTGCGAGTTCTCTAAGAGCGCATTGGTGGCGCAGACAGTGCCGCTCTCTCTCTCTCTCTCTCGTCTCTCTCCCTCTCGGCGTGCCCTACCCTTAGAGCACTATCTCCTCTCCCCGGTTAAGCACTTTATGAATGGGTGGCTGAGCGCGTATACTTTCTGCGCACTGCCGCCGCCAACGGATCAGCCTCTCTCTCTCTCTCTCTCTCTCTCTCTCTCTCTCTCTCTCTCCCTCCCTCTCCCTCACTGTCACTCGCCCGCTCTCACCGGATCATCAGTACATAATGAATTACCAGCACACCCCGCATGGGCTCATACCTCCTCGCTCGCTCACTTTTGCAGCGGCCATACAGCCTTGTGAGTGATGCGCTCACGACGCCGGGCCCACAGAGCCGTCATGTCACTTTGCGGCTACCTCACTTGGTGCGGCGCCCCGCCTAGAACGCTACTCTCTCTCTCTCTCTCTCTCTCTCTCTCTTCCCTGGCGTCTCGCAGCACACGGGAGCCGAATGTTCAGTCACGAGGTCCATTGTCCGCTGCTGCTGGCGGCAGGCGCGGCGGGTACCGTCAATGTGAGGACGGTCTGCGCCCGCCGCAGGTCCCTATCGCCTATGCTGCCCTGTTAATTAGTATATAATCCACCCACACACACGCACACACACACACACACACACGACGCGCTGCGGGATGCATGCCGTCCGTATTTTCCCGCGGCCTCTGACCGCCCCCGACCCGATATTGCCGCACTCATAGGAAGCGGACGACATGTTCCGGCCGCCGCCGTGCACATATACCGCGTTCCGTACATTCCGCTTCGGAAATGTGTGTGGCGCCGCCTGGCGGCCGCGCACCGAAAGCTCTCGCATACCATATTCGGCCATGTCCGCGTCCATTTCTCAGCGGCGGTGGAGAGCTCGTTGAGCGCAAGATTTAGTGTCGGCGGGAGAGTCCTGTGGATGCGCGGCGGCGGCGGGGCCGCTGGATGCACGGATGGCTCAGCAGATGGATGGACTTGATGGCGTCGAAATGACCACGCACCACCACCACCACCACCACCACCACCACCACCACCACCACCACCACCACCACCACCACTACCAACAACAGCAGCGCTACGGGCCGGCAGCGGACCTACGGGTCCCAATGCTATTTCGCACTGTTCTTCTTTTTTCGGTTTTACACCACGTTTTGGACGTGTTTTTTTCCCTTTCCAGGCCAATCTGACGATGAAGGTATCATGGCAGCCGTCGGCAGCCGCGGCGGTCGGGCTCCCCCCCTCCTGGGCGAGTGCGAGTGGGACGGAACGCCCCATTTGACTACGCCGGTGCGAGAGAGACGCCCGGTCCGACATCTCCCTCGCACCGCCGCAGTCAAATACGGCGTGCGGTCTCGCTATCTCTCTCGCGCGCGGCACGGTCCGGTCTTCCCTCTCCGAGACGGCCTCCCTGGCCGTCTTGGGCCCGCGACGACTGGTGCACTTCACCGCGCCGCCGCCGCCGAGACCGCAACTTCCGGAGAAGCCGCCTCGGGACTCTGGGGGGCGCGGGGAGAAGGGACCTTGTTGTCTCAAAAACTGTCACAATCCGTCACGTGACACGCGACCGCAGCTTGTCACAAACTGTCAACGAACTGTCACGGCCGGCGACGGCCGAGCGCGCCCGACGGGCCCCGACGGCCCCGACAGGGCCCGACCCCCCGGCGGGGACCCCGACGGGGACCCGGCGCCCGCCCGGGTGGGCTCGTAAGGATTCCCAACCAGCGTCATTTCCCTCCAATCTCCGCCGCGCCCCGCCAGCCTTGCCTACCTCTCTGCGGCTTCTCCTCGATAAGGCACAACCTGTCACCGCAGGCTTCCGATCCTCCTTTTATTCCCCCGACGTCACATTATGTCGTGTTCTGCTGTCAGCCCGCGCGCCGCCCGCCCGCTGATACCTCCCACACTCACACACGCACACGCGTGCGCGCGCCCCTCTCCGCCATGCGATTACGTTGTCGCGTTGTCGTGTGTACATTCCGCGCGCGCACGCCGCCATTTTCGTGTCTTCCCGCCGTCGTCGTCGACGGAGAGCAGCGCATTGGCCAAAGGAAACGTAAAAAAGATAAACCTTGACCAAAATTTTTTTAAAAAATAAAAACAATGTGTGCTCAATATTTGCTATTTTTGGGGATAAAAAAATATTTTTAGAAATTTTTAAAATAATCTTTAACTTTTTATACGTGTACGTCTTTTTTAAAAAACCTTTTACCTCTTTTGGGAGTGTGCGTCACATTTGAAGCGCGGCCTGCATGTCGCTAAGTATTATGTCATTACCTCGATCCATTTCCACTCCCGGCAACGTTTTACCCGGAAAAAGCCGCCGCCGCACAGTCTCTCTCTCTCTTCTCTCTCTCTCTCGCTCTCTCTCTTCTCTCTCTCTCTCTCTCTCTCTCTCTCTCTCTCTCTCTCTCTCTCTCTCCCGTCCCGCCCCTGCTATGGCCGCTTCTGCCCCCCTGCCGGCCACCGCCACCGCTGCTCTTGCTGCTTCAGGTGACGATAAACGTCACGTAATTAACGATATTGTTGCCGCACTGCGATGTCATTACCCCACCGGACGGGGCCGCGTCCGAGGAGTCGGGTAGGTGCCGCGGGGGCCCACGGGGCCCAGAGGGCTCGGTGTCGGAGACAGCCTCCTGTGCCCTCCGCATTTGTCATTAGCCGCGTGGCTTCCCTGAAGGAGGGAGGGGTCACCCCGGTGTAATGCCAGGGCTGACGGCCAAAACGGTGAGTCTCTTTCATTACCAGAGACAAGAAATTGGTCCGGCAAACGCAGGCGTATATAGGGGTGATGGCGCGGGCACACACCCGTTCGGTGTGTGTGTGTGTGTGTGTGTGTGTGTGTGTGCGTGTGTGCGGGAGGGTTGTCGTCTAAGCTGGACCAATCACAAGTCATGCAATGAGCCTGATATATAAAAGCGCCAAACAACCTTTTTTTTTTCAAACTGTCAATTTTTTTACACTCATGTTTTGTACCTTCCGATTTTTTGTTAACTTGTTGCAATTTGTTTTCAATTTTTTTTCCAGATTTTTTTTTGGGTGAAAATTTTTTTTTGCTGAAATTGCGTTGTGCTGCGATTGTTTCGACACATGTCAATCGCTGCCGCTGAGCCGGGAGAGGAAATGACTCTGCCCCCCCCCCCTACTCCTCCCCTCCTCATCCCGCCCCCGCCGCGCCTCCCGGAGGCAGTAAGTGAGCGGGGCGACGAGGTGAGAGGTCCCGGAAACATACATTATTCATCGGCGTTTGTAATTGGTAACGCGTTGCCATTAGCAACCTACCGTGTAATGCATTCCGGACTCGTTACACGCAAAAGCGAATAGAGAACGGACACGGGGACACGGCGCGCGGGTAGTACCAACTTCCTCGTTTTGCCGTAAAAAAAAGGCAGAGAGAGAGAGAGAGAGAGAGAGAGAGAGAGAGAGAGAGAGAGAGAGAGAGAGAGAGAGAGAGACCACTAAAAATATGGGTTGACGGCTCCGGCCGGGTCATTCCCGATGTCCTACCTGCTCTGCATTTTGTCGGTTACAGTTAGTGCCCTGGCCCTCCCTGCTGCACGCTCGTTCAGCACCCCGGACCGACTGACTAAAGTTAAGAACGACAAGCTTTTTGTATTTTTTTTTGTGCAGCTAGTCAGTTGAAGTTTGGAAGGCCACGGAAATATTTTTGAAGCCAGCCGACTTGTGAGGTCAGGAACAACACTGAGCTATTTTCTTTCTTGCAATTGATTTGGTTCGACAAAGAGCAGGCAGTCCACTGAGATCGTCAACCCGCGAAAAAGAGTTGTCCATCTGCTGAGGAGAGGGCAGAGGCGCGTTCAGCCAAATCTGTCAGCCGTGTGATCCGCCTTCTCTCTGTCTCTCTCTGTCCCTCTGTCCCTCTCACTCTCTCCGGGCATGTAGACGCTGTTTCTCATGCGAGCGACGACGCTCCAGTAACATTACCCGCCTGTCCATATCATTAACTCCGTTTTTATTATTATTCCCCGGGCGCAAAAGGAAATGCAATACGACCGGCGGTGGTAGCGGCGGTGGCAGCGGCGGCGGTGGCGGCCCCTGGCGGAATTACTTTCGGAGCAGTCGTTTCCTCAAAAGTGGAGGAGTGAGTGGCGCGTCCGACAACGCGGCCCGCCCCGCCCCACAACCCGTTGGTGGGAGGGAGACGGCGATAGGGGTCTCCGAACCGAAGGTGCGAACAAACAGTACGCGGGGCTATCGGCGCGAGATCTGAGCGGCGGGGGCGGCGGCGGCGGCGGCGATGGTCGGGGTATAATGATGAGGTGTGTGGCGGCAGGTGCCTCACTCGATTTGGCGCGGGGAGGCCCGGCCCGGCTGCCTTGTGGCGGCTGGCTAGGTTGCGGGGGCTGCGGGGGCCGCGGGGCCCACCGCCCCGTTGCGCCTCGCGGGGGGTCATCACGACGTGAGAGTATGGGAAATTGCTGTTGTTGCTGCCTTCTTTGCCGTTTCGTTGCCGTGTTGCCGTTTTTTCTTGGGATACTGCGCAGAGTTTTCAGCACCCTTCGCTTTTGTGTAAGCCCCCGCACTTGTATACCAGCACGGCGTCGTGAAGGCCACCTCGGTCGCCTCCCTCTCTCTTTCACTCTCTCTCCCTCTCTCTCGCTCTCCTGTCCTTTACCCTGGTGACCGCGCCACATCCCTCGCCTCAGCGGGTCCATTAGGACACCGATTATGTTACAGAGGGCCTCGTTGTGGCTTTGCTGCGAGCCCCTCGGGGTTCGTCGTGGGACGGGGGGAGGGGGGGGGGGCTGACGGGGAGGTGTCACCCGGCCGCGGTACGCCCCGCCGCGGCCCCGGACCTCCGCGACGGCGGCCGTCGGCTCCTCGCCTCCCCCGACACTCTAGCACTACGTTATCCGAGGAGGAAAAACTCGGCACCGCGCTGAAAGTGATCGCCGCGCGGGGCCCGTCCCGTTGTGTTCTCCTGCCGATGTTGCTGTTGCAGAGTGCTTTGCAAGCCGCACGCGTCCCAAGGAAACAGTTCCGAGGCGGGAGGGGCCGGTGCCCGCCGGTGCCGTGCCGGACACCTACCTGACCACTTCCTCGGCACCTGCGCCGCCGTGCTGCGAGCCCCCTCTCTGCGGTCAGCTGTACGCCCGGAAGGAGCCATAATCCTGGAGGAGCTCGGGGGAAGCAGGCAACCTATCCAAGATATTGCAGAGGCAGCTGACCGCCCGGCCCGAAGCATCGACATCGTCTCGAATCTTTAACAATTTGTTGAAGAAAATCTTTAAAAGTAATATTTATAGAATAATCTTTGAAGAGATTAGATACATTGACAACTTTGATTTTTTTACAATGACTTAAAAATACATTAGCACTCAAAATCTATCGTCGAAATTTTTTTTTTGTCAGCCGTGTCGCAAGGCCCTGGTCCAGACCAACAACAACTATCGAAGAAACTGGCCTAGGCGGGGTGAAAATCCGCGCAGTTTTCCAAAATAAACGTCCCCCGTGATTTCTGTTATTGAGATTGGAATGCGAGTCTCTTCCTGCCTCCTCGAGCAGCCCAAAGGTGTCATTTCTCGCGCTCGCGGCGGCCTCCACCGGACGCCGCCGCGCCTAACCGCGACTATTTGGTAACGGAGTGACGATTTCGCCGCGGCTGCCATCGCCCCGGGGACCTGCGGACAGCCTTCTCGCCCTGTTCAGCCGCTCAAACAAATAATCTTCCTACGAATGCGTGAATCATACGGTGTCGGCGAAGATGGAAAGCGGCCCTGTTCTTGATTTGTGATTTGTCGTCTCCAACTTATCCGCTGCCATTTCAAAATGAAATTTTAGGATAGTGTTTTTTTTAACAAATAAATAAATTTGGAAATGGACAAACGCAATGGTCCCCTCTGAAGATATGAAGCATTCCTCTCGTAAAAGAGACTGTTTTTTTTCTCCACAAATAGGAGCGATGCCCCACACCGTCAATTGGACGTAATTCTACGTCTCACATGGCGCAGGCCTGAGGACGCAGCCCGGAGGACCTCACCGGCGCCACCTGGACTGACCCCTGGCCGCAGCCCGCCACCCCACGGCCGCTGTCCTCGCCGACGCGAGACGCCGTCAAATGACCGACTGAGCGGCGCTAAGCGTTGGGCGCCCCCGGCGGGGCGCGGCGGTACCAACGCTGCAGGCGCGTGTCATTATACCAACCCCGCCGTCAGCAGCCGCAGCGCAGCTACGCCACCGCTGCGAGGTTGACATGGCGGCCGCCGAGGCCCCCGGGGCGGTGTAATCTCTTAATGGCGTCGCTTTCCGTGGCGCCTCCATCTCTCTTTCTCTCTCTCTCTCTCTCTCTCTCTCTCTAATGGACCACATTCGACACCACGGGGCCACGTGGGGGCCGCGTGCAGCCCAGCAGCGTCCTCTCTCTCTCTCTCTCTCTCTCTCTCTCTCTCTCTCTCTCTATGTCCCTCTCTCTCTTCCACGTGGCTGGGCGCCGATCATGTCGCGTCGCCCGCATTCCTAGGGGCTCATCGACGCGCCGCAGAGTCGCGTGGCGGCTCCCCCTCCCTCTCCCTCTCCCTCCATCTTTCTTCCTCCCTCTCCCTCCTTGTCAACCTCAGGACGTGCACGAATAACGTAACAACGTCCCGCGTGACCGGTCAGGTGAGCGGGCGGGTTGGTGCTGGAAGGCAAACTGTCGTTGGCACGGGCTCCAGTCGTGTGTGACTGCGAGAGTGGTGGGTTCGATTCCCACTGACGGTCCCTACGCACTTCCCCGCACTAATTTTTTACATCACCACGCCTCTCACTCTCCTCCTTCCCTCCCCCTCCCCTCTCCTTCTCTCTCCGACATCATAATATTCCCAGGCGAACTGCAACGGAAAGAGATACAAAATGGACCGTTCAGGTCGGGTGTCAGTCCCGATGATGGAACATCGTGAGGTTTGAACTGCTGTTCCTGTACGCGCGAGGAGATCGATCAAAACTGGCGCCAGCAGCAATCACAGAGAGAGAGAGAGAGAGAGAGAGAGAGAGAGAGAGAGACGATAAGACGGTGACGTGCGGACGGGGCCCAAAAAGCTGAGCAGGCGGGCAGCCTGCCAGGTCCCCTCAGAGCCGATCGCCCTAAAAAGGGTAAACATGCTCTGTTTTGTCTCGTCCGGCAGATTACACCGAATACATTAGAAAACCATCATAACCTAACAGGGGCCCCGGCGGCGGGCCTCGGGGGTCGTGGCCTGCCGGGACCATCGTCGCCCGAATGCGGCGCCACGGCTTACCTGCCGTCGGGGACAACTCGCGGTCCTTACTGAAAAAAAATAAAAAGTTGCTGCCTGAAGCATTCCCTTTCTCACCAAAATCGATTTGAGGAGCAACATTTCCGAAGAGGTCTCGGGATTCCCGTCTCGCCCCCTCAAACGTATCGGTTTTGGCCGGGGCATCGTCTCTATTTAGGCCCCGTTTGGACGCGGCCTTGAGGGGCGCCCTTTCTTTCGTGGTTGGTCTGGCCGGGGGCTCAGTCGGTGCCACCCAGCGGCAGAGCTAATACCCGCCGAGACGCAACCCGATCCTCGGCCGAGGGGCGTCGGCGGCCCCTGGGCCCCTTCGGGGGTCCGCCGCTGCGGCGGGCGCCGGGGCCCGCGGAGAGCTCAGTCTCCGGCGCCCAAGTCATTCCAGTCTATGAGTTTGATATGAAAATGACAAAATGTAGGCCACACGGTCTCCCTCCTGCTTGAATTCGACCCGTCTAACTTAATAATGATTTCCACCCCGCGATGACTTTCGAGTCGTAAGGACCTGGGCCAGCCCGTGGCGCCGCGGGCACGCACACCACAGCAAAGCCCGCAGGCGCACCGTACCACACCGACACCTCGCGCTTTGCTCCGACCATTTTCCACTCGGCTGGTTTATCCTCTCTTTCGAAGGAGAGCGACTGTAACGTGGTACCCGGGACCACCAGCAAGGCGCACAGCGAGGCGCAGCGTGGCTCACCAGGCGAGGCGAGAGGCTGTGTCGATAATCGATTGGCGTCTTGGGCTGCGACACTGACGCAGCCGATCCGTCACCGCTGTCACCTCTTTACACGGGGCGCTTAGGCCACTTGCAAGCGGCACCACACCGCCTAATTGCTGCACTCGAGCGTCCGGGGAACACTCATCGAACACACATTCCAAACAGTTTGCTGCTGCGGACCGATCGGTGAACACATCGAAAACTTCTCGATGAGAAAACCGATTCAGCAAATGGTTTTTTCGTATAAATCTTTGACGTCCGAGGAATGTGTCAGCGCGGGTTCCGTCGACGCCTCGACGGCCAGCCTACGGCCTTTGTCACAACCCATTAGCGGGCGCACGCAGCGACGCCGAGCCGGCCGAAGCCTCGCATATGCGAATTCCATACTGCTGGCGAGCGTGTGTGTGTGTGTGTCCAACGCCACGCTTGAAACCTTAGCGCGGTTAGCGTATCTCCGGGCCACTCCTTCACCTTGTCACTTGCCTGTCTGTCTGCAGCATGTCTCTCTCTCTCTCTGTATGGAGTATGCATGTCTGTCTCTCGCTCGCGCTCTCTTTCCGGATGAGTAAGAAGCCAGCCGGTGTCGATATCCACCGAAAACGAAGCTCATCGCCCGCAGTTTGTGTGTGTGTGTGTGTGTGGCCGACGCGCTGTTTGTTTTTGGTTTTCACGCTTTCGGAGATTAACCGCGGTTTCTCGCTCTGCCGGTAACCCGACACGCACGCGCCTGCGGCATGGCAACCACACCTAGACAGGAACACATGCGAAAACCCTAACGCTATATTCATGCCGGGCTTCCGCGCAGAGCAACGAAACGAGCCGAGTTCACCCAGTTCCCCCTTCTCGCTCATCAGTGTGTGTGTGAACTGTTGAACACACGGGATGAGAAGGGCTCCAGACAGGCGGAAGGATGCGTGTAAAGCTGCCGTTTGGGCCCGTCTTATGCTGCGGATTACTATACGACATCCGATCGCCCCACCTCGTCGCCCTTCAGCACTCCCACAGCAGCAGCAGCAGACGACGGCCGGGGCCACACACGGCGAATACGGGGCACGGCTACTCGGCTTTTGGACCGACATGTTTTTTCTGTTTTTTTTTTTTAAGCTTCCCTCCTGTCGTTTCGCTTTCTTTCACGCGTTCGCCCGCGTCGCTCATCTTTTCTCTGATTTTCGAATGTGGGTCAGACGGGGCAAAGATCGCGCGGTGAATGTTGGACAATATAAGTGCAGGTTTCTCGGTGGTGTCGCGTCTGCGTCGCCGACTTGGAGAATCTCGACCCAGTTCTGCTGCGCGGCTTCGCTCCTCCGCCGGCGCCGCCGCCGACGAGGCGACGATGACAACTTGTTCGCGGACAGAGATCGCCATCTCCCACTTCCCTGTTTCGTAAAGAGGCTGGCGTAAGACGAGCCGGGACATCGCTCAGGGCGGTGTCAGGTCTGTCGTTGTTTAATTCATTGCTCAGAGAAAGCACGCATGCGGCCGGCTCGGGGGCCAGCTACGGGGGTCTGGCGGCCGGGTGTCCCCTCTCTGCATGCCACCCAGGTCGGGGCTGCGGTCGCGCCGCCCGGCCGCCCGTCACCAGGAGTCAGGGCATCAAATGTTTAATAGGGATCTTTAGGAGCGATTTTCAGATTGAATGTCACGGGCTCAGCCGACCGGCAGCAGCGGAGCCCCCCGGCCACCTCCTGGCCACCTCCTAGCCACCTCCTGGCTGCCTCCTGGCCACCTCCTGGCCACCTCCTGGCTGCCTCCTGGCCACCTCCTGGCTGCCTCCTGGCCCCGGTCATGAGGGCCGGACCAGGGATGACCAGCGGTCCGTCATGCGTGAGGAGGGCTGCGATCGCATCTCCCTTCCTGCGGGCTTCAACCACCACAACCACTACCACCACCGCAACAGTTTACTTCTTATTTTCTGCGTTGATGTGCAGAGGAGGTTCCTGCGTGACATGCATACGAGGGTTGTGCGGATATTCAGAGACGCACACGGCCCGAAGACGTCCTCAACGCTCCGCTCCACAGCCGAAGCTGCTGTACTTCACGACCACAGGGAGCGACCGAACCCTTCCCCGAGTATTTTGGGAGTACAGTTTTCTTGGTAGACACACCCCCCCGCCGGAAACCCCGGGCGACCGAGAGAACCTCGGAACCGGGAACGGGGGTAAGCCCGACCGTGCTGCGGGAATTTTCTGCTTATAGTGACGCAGCGCGCACGGCCGTTCAGACAGCCATACCGAGGAAGTATATTTTACCCTCTGTCTTCCAAACGCAGACACAAGAAAAATTTTGAAGAACTAGCCAGACCCGAACCCACGACCTTTTCAGCCACCCTAGATGATTGCGGCAGCGCGCCCCCCGTTTTATAGGAGCCGAAAGAAAAAACGCACGGACCGGCAAAGAGTTCCCGACCAGCCACCCGCCGGCCGGACTCGCTAACCACGCGGCTGACACTTTTCTGAGAGTCTGAAGAAAAAGCGGTGGGGTACCCCGCTTGAGAGCTCCACCTTTTTCTGTATTTTGGGAGTACAGTTTTCTAGGATGTGCTTTTATAGGACTTGACCCTAGAAAGAAAAATAGCTTTTCTAGAAAGTTTTTTAAAATACCACCTCCTCCCCAACAGCCAAGGTGGCAACGCCGCTGCAACACCGCCGAAGTCGGTGTCACCGTCCAGCTCCGGCTTTCCGGACCAGAGTTTGGCTCAGTTTCGCTCTTCTTCCGGATTTTTGGCAACCACAAGTCGGCTCTAAAACCTCGACAAAAGCAATCTTCTAGATTTTGTTTTTAGAAAAACATTTGACATTTTCATCTAGAAAAAAAATCTTTGTTTTTTAAAGGAAATGTTTTTAAAATACTCTGAGATATGTCAGACTTAAGTACGGTCGCATGCTGCGTCCCCCCGCCCAATTTCTCGGGGGCTCCTTTGTCATTTGGGCCCACTCTTCATTACATCGAGAGCCTCTCTCACGCATTCGCCCCGTAGCAACAATAACTAAGTGACGTCGGTAGAAGAAACGGATTGAAAATAAGAAAAGAAACCACACGCATAGCGGCCGCAGCCAGCGGCAGCGGCGGCAGCCACCCGACGTGAAGTCATTTCCTCCTCTCGCCACAAGAGAGCGTTACTGATAGATGTGTAGGCGGTCATCAGGCACCTGCCCCGGCTCTGACGCCGTCCGAAAGATAGATCTGTTGAGTTTGACCCGCTTGGCCCGCGGCGGGGCTGCTGCCGGGGGTATTCACGGAGGAAGCGCGCGGGACGTGATTTTATTTTGAAATGTTGTGGCAGTAAGACCCGCGCGGTGCGTTCAGTTACGCTCACCTCCGCACAGCGCGGTCGCAGGTGAGGTTAGGGGGCTCCGCCGAGCTCGGTGACAGGTTAGGTTAAGGGACGGCGCGCGTGCCGCTTTCGCTCGGTCAGCAGGTTCGTTTCATCGCCGCCGCCGTCGGACGTCGCCGTCAACAACGTCACCGTCAACGATGCGTCGCCGTCGGATCTTTGACGAGATACTTGACCCCGCGGACCCCGCGGACCCCGCGGCGCGGGCATGGCAACGCGGCAACGCGCTGTGAGAGCGAGCGGCTCCTCTCTGCGTGCCCTCCTGGAGCCCCCCTGGAGGGGGTGGAGTGGAGCAACAACAACAACAACAACACCTTGTGCTCCCATAGCGTTAATACCCGCCATTAGGGGCTGCCCCCTGCCGGGGCCCCCGCCGCCCGCCGCTCGGCCGCTGCGTGCGCGCGCCGTGCCAGATGGATGGGCGCGCGGCCCGACCTCTGACCCCTGACCTCGGAGCCGGTAGCGCGCCCCGGCCATTGCCTGCCGCTCGCGCGCCGCGCGGCTGAGAGGGCGTGCCGTGTAATGAAGGCGGCGGCGGCGGCTCCGAACAAGCCGGCAAAAAGGACAAAATTAAAAGGAACACGGCCGACGAGTTTTACATCCCCTTTAAAAGTATTTTTTTCGCACTCCAAGGTAAAAAAAAGTCACCTCCACTCAAATAGAAAAGTTTAAAGGCCCATTTAAAATATATTTAAAAATTTGAGACGAAAATTTGGTAAAAATTGAACAATGTTAGAAAAATGCTTGAAAAAAATTCTGCACTTAGAAATAAAATAGTCAGAACGATCAGAAGAAAAACTGAAACAAAACGTAAATTAGGTTTTATTTTAAATGATGGTCGGCTGCGAGTCAGCGAGCCTCAGAGCTCTCAGCCGCCGCCGGGATTTGAACCCGTGACCCCCGCGCCGGGCCCCGCCTCCGTAGCCCCGCCCGGTAGCGGCCTCATTAAGGCTGTGTGCTCGCTTCGGATCGGGGTGTGAAGTCGGGCCGCGCCGAGCGCTCTGATCGACAGCGGGGTCCGGGTTCGAATCCACGCAACTGCGAACGCGGCCGCGTGTCTTTTCCGCGGCGGACTTCAGACGCGCCGCTCCAATCAGCGTCGGCGCGGCGGCGCCCCCATTGTTCCGAGGCCCCCGCGCCCCCCGATGGGGCTCGGACCGCGCGTGCCCTCGGGGGGCCCCCTCGGGGGTCTTCGGGGGCAAACTGGGCGAACCGCGGTCGGACGACCACTTCCCCCGCGATGTGCCTAATAAGCATACGTCACTTGTGCCAGAGGATATCGAGTTACTCCCGACTGACGAAGTGACTCGGCGAGTCGGAGGGGAGGGCCCCCCCAGCGGCGGCCGTTGTGGACGATGACAAAATAGTGAACACGACGAAATTATATTGTGAGATTTCTCGAACACTTCCAGTCAATGGAGGTCACGCAGGAAGGTTTCTAAAATAATGCAGAAAATTTCACAGGGTTATAAAAAAATATTTTTTTCCGTGAAAAATTCTCGATTATTTTTTTCAGGAAATTTCATTGAACATTTGGGGGGCTTGAAACACTATTCGTAGGGTGTGCCCTTCTAGCGCGAAGCAGGGAGGTTGTGGTACACCGGAATAATCAAGGTCACCATTGTACGTGTGTGTGTGTGTGTGTGTGTGTGTGTGTGAGGCTGCTCAACGACTATACGCACTAACGCGGCACCGCGGGGCCATTGGCTTTATTCGCACTATGGGTTATTACTGCTGGAGGAGAGCGAGAAACACACAGAGACACAGAGAGCGAGAGAGAAAGAGGGAGAGAGGCCCAAGAGCAAGGGTAACAGTGAGAAAGAGCAGGACAAGAGAGGGGAGGGCGAGGCTTCGTGGCACCATTCACATGGAGGTGTGCGGAGGCTCGCGCAGGTGCTTAGTCGTTGAAAAATGGCGGCGCCAAACAGAAGCACCGCGCCGTGTCATCGTCCACGAAAATGAGCAGGAGGGAGAGAGAGAGACGGCGAGATACAGCGAGTGAGTGAGAGAGAGAGAGAGAGAGAGAGAGAGAGAGAGAGAAGGGGGAGAAAAGGGTCGACGTTTGGCGCGCCGGCCGTGCGCCTCGCCTTCGGTCTAATGAGCAGAAAGGTGAGAGTATTCTCATAGAGCGGGGGCCCCCGTCGTGACCAGGTCGTCAGCGGGGCACTCAGGCGGGTACCGCGTGCCGCGATACCGGACCTGTGCGAGATGTCAAAGTACCCGGTGCTGGGCTGAGGCGGCCTCGCAGTCAATGCTTTTGCAACAAAAAAAAATGCAAAAGAATGGGTGGGCACCACCGCGTTTCAGGTCTCTCTTCCATGTAGGTCATTCCAGGGGCCGGTCAGCAAAATAGTGGGGCTGGGATTTTTAAAACCTCCCGCCATACACACTCGCTCTCTTCTCGCGGCCCGTCGTGGCGACGGTGCATCAATCGTCTCCGTGCGAGAGAGAAAGGGAGAGAGAGAGAGAGAGAGAGAGGAGAGAGAGAGAGAGAGAGAGAGAGAGAGAGACGCTACCGGCCGGTCCTGCCGGTAATGACCCCGGGAGTCCTTTAATAGCGGCCCGGTAATTATGCCGAGTGTGGTGGGGGTGCTTCTGCTTCGGCAGCCTCATCTCCGGGAGTCGCTTCTTCGGAAGTTTTCGGGAGTGACTTCTTCGGGTAGTGTCCCAAGGAAAGGGGTTGGGGATAGGGAGATGGGGGGGGGGGGGGGGGGGGGGGGGGGGGGGGGGGGGGGGGGGGGAGCAATGAGCAGTGGCAGACTGCACCGCGAGGACACACAGCGCTCCGGCAATAACGAGTTCCAAACTGAGTCCGGATCGCTCCCACATTGATGTCATGTCGCGAAAACTCTTGCTGCTCCACCTCGCCGTGGCCGCACGGGCTCCCGGCGAAGAGTCGTGGCCGCGTAGGGGAGGGGGGCGGAGGGGGAGTAGAGAGCGGGCAGCCCGGACCACCCCGCAACCCCCTCCCCTCCCCACTCCCTCCGCACCCCCTGGTCGAGCCAACGCCGCGCGCGGTGGCGGCGGCGGCAACGCGGGGGGATCGGCGAAGACGAAACTCGATGAATATTTCATCTCCGAATTGACTGGAAGCTTTTCCCGAATCGGATCCAATTTTTCTGTCGTCGCGTGTCGCCGAACAGAACACAGAGCGCGCGCGCGGCGAGCTGCAGGCGGGGGCGGGGCCGGGCGGCGCCGGGCCGGGCGCGCTCATGTTTGAGCAGCATAAGCTGGGGGAGGGCGGCTGGGGAGGGCTGGCTGCTCAGGGCGAGCACACGCAACTTCTTGATAACTCGATTACTGAGCCCGGGTCCGTGCCGTTTCCAACAACCCCTCCAGCGGCGGCAGCAGCAGCGGCGGCAGCAGCGGCGGCCCACGTGGTCCCTACTCCACCTCCTCCTCCGGCTTCTCCTCCTCCCCCGTCCCCACTCACCTCCTCATCAACACCCGTCAGAGCGAAATAGCCTGCAAAATATAAATTCAAGCCAGGCGGGCGGCTGCTGCGCGGCCGGCCGGTCCATGGAGATGAGTGTCTTTCCCCGCCTGGCGGGAGGGGAGAGAGTTACCCCCTCCGCGGTGCCGCGGCAGCAGCTTGTGGGCGGGCCGGGCAGAGGAGGGGAGAGGAGGGGAGGGGAGGGAGGGAGGGGGCGGTGCCCTCGGAATTCTCATGAGGATTTCAGTACCTGCTAACTGCATATTCAGCACGTGTTACGGGGAGGAGAGAGGCGGGCGGGCGGCGCGGGCAGAGAGAAGCTTTTCGCTGCCAAGGAAGTGTACATACCCCACGTGCGGCGGGCGGGAGTATAGCGGCAGCGGGGAGCCTTTTGAATAAAACCATCATCAGCAGCGACAACGGGCGGCGAGGTGCGGGGCGAGAGAGACAGAAAGAGAGAGAGAAACAGATACAGCGAGACAGAGACAGAAAGAGAGAGAGAGACACAGAGAGGGAGAGGGATGGAAAAAAAAGGTGGTGCGGAGGGGAGGGCGAAAGTGAAGGTAAAGAGAACGAGTACAAGGAGAGAAAGGCGTCGCGAAATGTTTCATGACGCCAGAGGGCGCAAGCGTTTGCTGTTCGGCGTCGCGGTGGGAAACGCTGCGGGGTTTTTTTAGGTGTGCTTTAGGGAGGGTCATGTGGCAAGTCTCTGTGCTCGTGTGATCAACAGCCACTGACCTATTTGATTTTTATTTTTTTGCTGTCTTTTTCAGTGGGGCGGGTTATTTGCATCGGATGGTGGTGGTGGTGGTGGTTGTTGTTGTGGTGGCGGTGGTGGTGGTGGACTTGTGGCGATTCCGCAAAGTCCTCCAAACTCTCCCGCCCCCACCCGTCCCTCTCCCCCAGCCGCTCGCAGATCGCCGCCGTGCGCCGAACTGACTTTGTAATTCGATAATGACAGCCTCCCGGTCGGACGCCAGTTTTGTCAACATACGAGACAGTCGAATGTATACTGCTCCTCTGTGTGTGTGTGTGTGCCTGTGTGTGTGTGTGTCGTCTGATTGCTTTGTGGTCACAGCCGATGACTGGGTTGGCCGTCGTTCAGTTACGCCCCTCTTGTACTACCATCCTGTCATCAGTGGAGTGATCGCGCCGTGGTCACCACAATTTTTCCTTCTCTCTCTCTCTCTCTCTCTCTCTCTCTCTCTCTGAGAGACAGCGGAAAGCATCGACCAGAAATGTCCCGGCTCCGCGGGCGCCGGGGGGATAGGCAGTGCCGCTACGCACGGCTGCGCCGCCTCGCCGCGGATTGCCTATCCCCCACTTCACAGGCGGTCGCCAAGCAGCCGCGGCCGATTCCGAACACACTGCGTGGCGCTGTCTCTGTCGCACTCGTGGGGTGCTCCATAAGAGGGCGAGAGGGAGAGGGAGAGGGAGAGAGAGAGAGAGAGAGAGAGAGAGAGAGAGAGAGAGAGAGAGAGAGAGGAGCGAGCAGACGGCGTGCGTACCCAGCCCCCGCCCCCCTCGCGGTTCGCGCATCGCTTCCTTCGTGACAAACACGCACCAAAAGGCTTATTATTTTTTTTTTAGTTTTTGTTTCCCCGTTTATGTTTTCGGGAAGTTCATACAACATTGTGCGTGAGAGAGAGAGCGAGATAGAGGGACAGACGGAGGGAACTACTAGCCGGTGCGAGGAGGATGGGACGATGATGATAAGCGGATACGGCCCGGCCACTCGCCATCATACGCCTATTACTGTGTCACGACTCACTCGTGTCGTTGGTTTTTCTTTTTTCGTTTTTTTTCCATGTGCTCTGTTCGCGAAACGAAAAACGGCGACGTGTGTGTGTGTGAGCAGCGCCGTGACGACCTGTCACAATGATGTCATAGTGACAGTGTGTGTGTGTGTGTGTGTGACGCGCACTGCCTATTCTCTTTCCGCTGGGAGTGGGTTACTTCTGTTGTGTGTGTGTGTGTGTGTGTGCAACATCTCGCGAGGGGTCGCGTTGGTGGCGAGGCAGGCACTGCTGGATAGCCTTGTTTGGACAGCTCTGCAATTGTCTGATTTTAGAAAAAAAAATCACAGACGTATGTTTTTTTTTGTTTTGCTTTTTTCAAACGCGTGCCGCGATATCTGCTTTTGTGGCAAACAAGCACACAGTGATACTGGTGTGAAAAGCAAAAGCCAGAGCAGCGGCGCCGCGGTCACCGAAGCGGCCTCGTAGTAGTGTCTGCGGCATCGCGGCCGCGGCAGCGTGCCAATCGGCGGATCGTTTGAATCGCGCGCTCGTTGTGCACGCATTGGGAGAGCTTTTCGTGGGGCGCACAACGCGCCGCAGCTGCCCGCTGCTTGCCGTGTGGCGTGGCGGCGGCAGCGCAGAGCGGCGGAAGCGGCGGCCAGCAGCAGCAGCAGCAGCAGCAGCAGCGAGCGTGTCGACGCAGCCACTGACGCCTGTTTCACGCCGTCTTGAACACTCACCGCTGCCATGCGCCGCCCGGCCATTTTGTCGCTGCTGTTCTGCTGCTGCTGCGGCTGCACGGAGCATGCGACGACCGTGCTTGTGTCGTCTAGCGCGTGTCGAACAAACTGTGAACACTCCCGGTGGTGCAGGGTGGGTGCGACCAATATGAAAAAAAAATATAATTTAAAAAAAAATTTGCATACGAGGAAAATTTTTGCCCAAAGGAATTTATAGTTTTTCAAAGTTTAAGATTCAAATCGAAGTCGAATCGTTTGCGAACAGACGTGTCCGTGACGCAAACCGCGCCCGGCCGCCGCCACCTGTTGTTTGCCCGTCGTCACGGGTAATCAGGACCGACACCAAAACGCCGCTGAATCGCCGGGTCAATATTTGCGCCGAACGTCGAAAATCATGATGGTGTTTGTCGCGGGACAATACGGGAGTTTGCGTCAGTCGACGCGGTGGCGGGGTGGCGGGGGCCGGGTTACTAAACCGACCAGGTGGGGATCTAGCACGCGCGCGGACCGCCTCCGGGAAACTGAACTGTTTGTGACATAGATTAGGAAGAGGTAAAATTATCGAAAACTGTTTTTAAGGGTTGTGGTAGTGACGGGTTGCTGAGTACACGACGCTTTCAATCGTCGATTTTGACATAATTTTTTTTTGTATCTCAGAAATTCTAATTTTTTTAAATAGAAAATATCTAGCAAGAATAGATCGTCTTCAGATAGGTTTAGAGTTACCAGGAATGCCATATCAATTAACCACCAAGATAAGACACTCCGGTAATTTTGTTGGTGGCGTTTAGCAGCAGGTGCTGAGGTGGGGAGCCGCGGCTGTCGTACAGCACACGGACGGTCTCCGCCTCGGCGGCCGCACACGCCCGTCGTAACGAGCACCGGCAGTGAGATGAGGAGGGGCGCCCCCCAGCTGCGGGCCCGCTGGCGCCGACCGCCTCAAAGTTTTGGGACGGGCGCGTGCGTGCCGCCTGCCGGTGCGTTGCTCCATCTCTCTCTCACTCTCTCTCTCCTCTGCGGGGGTTACACTGGAGGGCTGCTAGTTTGGCCGTCGGTAGCGTATGCCGTTGAGCATCGTTTGGCAACGCCGCCCCGCGGAGGGTAGGGGCCCGCGACGGTCCGCGGGGGCCCGCGGGGCGCCGCGAGTTTACCTGCTGGCGCCACCACGTCCACCGCTGCCGATGGATTTGCATATCCCCCTCCAATCAGTTCTGAGCAGAGGTCCGTGCCGCCGGCGCCGCGCCCGGCCCGCGCCCGGCCCGCGCCCCGCCCCCCCCCCCTCCGGCCCCGCCTCTCGGAATGCTATTAAGGTCCTCGGGGGTGATTGCGTCGCGTTGAGGATTTGGGACGCTTTTGGAGAGCGCGCGGGAGAGAGGGCCGGATGGAGTGTGCAGCGTTGGCCCCGTGCACCTGGAGCCTCCAGCCGCCTCCAGCCGCCTCCAGCCGCCTCCAGCCAATCACGGCGCGCGATAACTCTCTTAGCGGGGCTCTCCGCTGGAGCCGCTGAGCTCGCATGCGGGGACGAGCACGGACACATACCGGCAGTGGCACTGCCAACTATTGTGCAAGAAAATTAATATGTCGTCGTCTGGAGCGAGAATTTTTTTTTCAAATTGAAAAAAAATTAAAGTAGAAAAACGTTTCCAGAATTTACTTATTTTTAAACAAAATTCTTCAAATGGGCTGATTTCATTTTATGAATGGGACCACAACGGGCCCAGTGATGTGGCGGTCCACGTTGCTGCGGCCTCGCCGTTTAATGCCCGCCGTTTACAAGGATAGGACATCGAACCGAACTGCTACATCATGACGATCGCGGCTGCCGCTCATGGCGCGGCGGAGCCCCCCCGCCTGCCATGACCTGCCATGAGCTGCCAACGGGCTGCCAGCGGGCTGCCAGCGGGCTGCCATGCCAAAAGCCTCACGGTGTGCTGAGCTCCGAACAAAGGGGAATTAGCATTGCTCAGCGGCGCGCGACGCGGCGGCCCGCGAGCGGCTGCGTGCGCGGCGGCCGCTCGCCTTCTATCTCTCTCTCTCACTGTCTCTGCCAGCAGCACCGGCACGGGTGCGTAGGAGAGAGAGAGAGAGAGAGAGAGAGAGAGAGAGAGAGAGAGAAAGAGAGAGAGGGCGAGAGAGCGCGACACGGGCGAACTTTCGGACGCGTCGGCCGGACCGGCAGTACATTCAATCTGCTACCAGTCAGCGTGGGCCGTACCCGTACTGCGGGCGGGTGCCCCCCCCCCCCACTGTTGACACGATAACACCCCTTGTATTCCGTTTTTCCTATACAGTTAACTGTGGCGTGGGCATCGCTGAGACTGTACGAAACAGCCCCCGTACAACGGGGCGCCTGCAACCCCACATTTAAAAAAAAAAAAAAAATTCGGTGTGTGAAACAGCGCTGGTGGGACATAATGTATGTGTGTGTGTGTGTGTGTGTGTGTGTGTCGCTTGGCGGGGGCGGGTGCGGGGGCATGCAGGCAGTCGGTGGTCATGACCAAAGACTGCGCGCTCTCTGCCCTCCCGCCAGGAGTGCCCCAGGAAGAGGTGACGCGCGACCCGGCGGCCCCGGCGCTGCTGCTGGCACCCGGCCACCGACAAGACAGGCGAATCCGTCTCCTCTAACGTCCAGCTGGAAACAATGGTCCGAAAGCTCTGCGATAATATTTATTATCGGAGAAGAAAGTGGCGACGGTGCACACACACACACACACGGCGGGAGCGCATGACAGGAATGTGCGTGGACTCATCAACCTCTCCCTCTCCCTCTATTTCACTCTCTCCCTCTCTTCCTCTCTCTCTCTCTCCCTCTCTTCCTCTCTCTCTCCCTCTCTCTCTCTCTCTCTCTCTCTCTGACGGGGCCATGATCCCTCCTCGGGGGCGTCGGCATCGTCGTCGTCGCCGCGTCCGGATCCGTGCATGCGTGAAAACTGCTTCACACGCCCGTAATTAGAAGGTGACCGTATCGCCCCCGAAACGCAACACATCCCTCAGCGGGCGCGTCACGCTGTCTGTAATTAGCGTTACATTATGCTAATGCGCCGTCACGTCCAGTTACTGTCACGCCAACGCCGACCCGCGGTGCGGCCCGCGGCGGCCGCGCGAAAGGAGGAAAGGAGCAGCGCAAGCGGGGGTGCCGCCCCCGCCGCAGCGTCCGCAGCGCCCTCTGCCGGACGGCCGCGGTGTCACGCCGTCGCACTGAAGACCTGGCCTCTCTCTCTCTCTCTCTCTCTCTCTCTCTGTATCTGTCCCCCTCTCTCCCTCTATCGCTCTCCCTCCCTCCTCCCATGACGCCTGCGCACAGCGGGGTAGGCAAATCGGCCGGGCGCGCACCGGTGCGCTGCAGGGCTGCCTACCCGGCCGCCGTCAGGCGCGCCGTGTGCGTGCTGACTGCAGACTCCCCGGAGCGACTTCGGAGTTTACTACTGAAGGCGTCGCTACTCGCCGACCTTGGGTTGTGTGTGTGTGCACTTTCTCTCTCTCTCTCTCTCTCTCTCTCTCTCTCTCTCTCTCTCTCTCTCTCTTTCTCTCGTCCCTGTACGCGGAACTGATTAGAAAATCCCCTCCTCCCTACAATACACCGTTCCGTGTTCAAACACACGTACACACAAGCATACACACACATACAGCAACGGTGGCCCGGAACAGTGGTCAAAAAGCTCGATACGATGTGATGCTCTCGATAACTACTATACTGCCGGGCAGCCAGCAACATAGAGACGAGAGTCACGTAAAGTTTGCCACCATTTACCTGGTCTGATAAGAGGGCTTTTATATACCATTTCATACACTGGCGTGAGAGAGAGAGAGAGAGAGAGAGGGACAGAGAGGGAGAGCGTGCCAAGTCTGTGCGCGCCACGACACGGGACATGCAACAAACAGACCCGCGCCGCTGTCGAAACAAAAGGGGATAACAATGATACTTTTGTAATTTCTGGGCCTTCAAAATAAAAAAAAATACAAAAGCCAGAGAGTAATAGATAAATGGTATACAACCCAGAGGGCCCCGTGCGTGTTAAAAATATAGTGCTTTTTGTGCGCGCTTTAGAATATAATGCGGGGCCGCGAATAAAGAGCGTGGCCCGGCACGGGACTCGGAGCGGCGTGTGCGACACTCTGTGCTGGCAGCGGGCTGGGAGAGTGTCCGGAGCGACGCGGGCGGACGCGGGCGCCACGCGTTAGGGTTAGGTCACCGCCTGCCTCTAACTACAGCTGGTCTCTCCTCACTGAGTGCGGAGGAGGAAGGACAGGGCAGAGCGGAGAGAGAGAGAGAGGGAGAGAGAGAGAGGGAGAGAGGGAGGGAGGGGAGGAACCAGGGCGTGACCAGAAAAACGTCGTGCGAGTGCGGCAGGGCCGTCTAATTGTTACACGCGGCGCCTCGCTGTGACGTCACGCGGTGACAAGACGACGCTCGGCGCCGCGGTCGTGGCGGGAAAAACGCTTCAGGTTTGAAAACGCCGCACACCGTGATCTGGCTGCCTAGTCACCCGCTTTACCAAAATCCGGACACAAAATTATTTTCACAATAATTATTTTTGTCAATAAATTTGATTTCGTCTTTTTTCTAAATTAACAAGTTTTTTTTTTTTTTGGGGGGGGGGGTGAGCACTTAGCCTGATTCGGGCATGCTTTTGGCGATGGTGAGATAAGGTCTCCTTGTTCCATGACCGCTCACACATGAAGCTTCAAGAGACGATCGCGCTACCCAAACGGAGCTAACAGTACACGGCAGTAGCGCGAGGTGATTATCCCTATCTCTCTCGCACCTCCGCACACACACACACACACTCACACTCACACGCCGGAGGCAAGACCCATATGGGGCAATAAGCGAAGCACTCCCGATGCAAACTACTAAGTGGCCGACTAATTGGCCACTAAGACTCAATTAGCTGGGCGTATAGGGGCTTAGCTCACACGCGCTCCCAGAGGAGAGAGAGAGTGAGAGAGAGACGGAGAGAGACAGACAGAGAAGAGAGAGAGGGGCCGCTGGTGATGGAAATGCTTATAATGATTTCCGGACTCATGGAATACATATCCATCCTAATTCTCGGTTTGCTCCGCAATGTCTTCCTATACGTGTGTCGCCGTCCCTTAGCCGGCCAGCGGCGGCGGCGGCCCCGGCGGCGCCCCGCGAGAGCTGCCACTCCACCCGCCGGGGGCCCTCCTCTTATGCCCACATTAGCAGGGCACCGCCCGGAAACAGCGGGGGGAAGAGGGGCGCCCCGCTGAGGGAAGGAGCGGGAGAAAGAGATAGAGAGAGAGAGAGAGATGTATCAGGGGCCACCACCCGCGCTGCGGCGGCTGAAGAAGAAGCTGTGCGTGTGTGTGTGTGTGTGCGTTACCCAACTCTAAGCTCGACAATAAAAGGGCTGGTCGAGACACCAAGAGCGGGACTTCCCTCCCTAAAGCAGATTCTTTGTCTTCTTTTCCCCGCCTTCCGGATGCGTCGTCCCAGTCCCTCACACACACACGCACACACACGCACACACACACCGCCACCCACGCAGCAATCCCTCCTTCCCCCTTACAGCCTCTCTCAGTCTCCCTCTATTTCTGTCTCTCTCAGTCTCGCAAGCTCTATACTACATGAAGCAATGCCACGATATGAGGAAGGTCTCGCATTTCTTCACGCGAAAAATAACATAATAAACTATATTACTGTTCCTCCACCACCGCCGCCACCAACCACCCCAACCGCGGCAGCGGTGGCTCTTAAAAATAAACAACAACAAGAGCAGCCCCCCGTCTCGATCACGATTTCCATGCAACATTGCATCGGCCTCCGCCGATACCTTCCTTGTGAAAGAAGCCGCGGCAGTATAAC
Source organism: Megalurothrips usitatus (assembly GCA_026979955.1). Lineage (NCBI taxonomy): Eukaryota > Metazoa > Arthropoda > Insecta > Thysanoptera > Thripidae > Megalurothrips > Megalurothrips usitatus. The sequence goes on from CM049601.1 coordinate 11,969,823, forward strand.
ACTCGTATAAAGGCGCCATATAACGCGAAGCGGCGGCGGCGGCGACTGGCGTGAGGCGCCCCGAACGTAATCAAGGCGCGGAGGAAGCGCTTTCATCAGGTGTGTGTGTGTGTGTGCGTGTGTGTTTGCGTGCGTGTGTGTGTGCGTGCATGTGTGTGTGTGTTGGGCAGAGCAGCAGGGCACGTAAAATCGTTGACCTGAATCATTCAGCGTGCATTTCCTCGCGCCGACCGTTTGGCAGCGTTTCCAAGCGTCGTGACCCAGGAAGGCGCCCGCCTACACTGTCGTTGTCAACCTCACGTTCTCAACGTTCAGATTTTCCCCGCAATTTTTGAGTAAAAAAAAAAGTTCATAGGGGGTCGTTTTTTTGTCGTTGTTCTTGCTGCGTTTTCTTCCCCTCAGCTCGTTCGTGCAGCATGAAAGAGTTGCTACTGATTGGTTACATATTGTGAAGCTCGACGAGGCAAACACGACGCGTCGCGCCGCTGCGCCGACGGTGTTAATTCTTTAACGCGCTTCGGGGAGCGCTAATCATCAGAGAGAGAGAGAGAGAGAGAGAGAGAGAGAGAGAGAGAGAGAGAGGTGATTACGGCCCCATCGACACTCGGGGCGGTGGGAGAGAGAGGGAGAGAGAGAGAGAGAGAGAGAGAGAGAGAGAGAGAGAGAGAGAGAGAGGGGGGGGGGGGGAGGGACGGTGAATAAATGACGAGGCCGTGCGACGGCCGGCGAGCATCAAAACTTGCCCCGCCGTTTATGTATAATGGAGAGCCCCCGCGCGCGCGCCACGCGGCGCTACGCTGCTGACAAACCATTTGATACGAGAGAGCCGCGCGGACCCCCCGCAAAGAGCTCCATCTCACCTCATGGCCCTATCGGAGCGGTGGGAAAAATACAGGGGCGAGAGAGACAGAGAGAGGGACGAAATGAGAGTCAGGGAGAGAGAGAGAGAGAGAGAGAGAGAGAGAGAGAGAGAGAGAGAGAGAGAGAGAGACGGCGTCAAAGTCGATCGATCGGAATGGATGGACGGCTGGAATAGCACCCTCTGGCATTTTGTGAAGCCTAAAGGGCGAATAAAAATTATTAATCACGGTGAGAACGTTTTCCGTGTTTCTTTGTGTTGTTTTTTCAAGAAAAAAATGAAAAAAAAAGTCTACAAAAATTTTTGAAATGTTCTGGAGGAAAATCTATGGAAATTACATAAGTTGACAATTTCCGCCTTTACGAAAAAATGTTGCTTTCTGGATTCGCCCTGGCTGCTAGTGCAGCGGGGCCTTTCGCGCCGCTAAATGAGAGCGACACGATGACAACAAAAGACGATATGGTCTCTGCGGTTGAGGTTCCGCTGGAGCGCCCTGCCGCGCCCTCTGCTGCAAGTGTCGCCTTACGCGCGGCCCCCACGGACACACACACACACACACACACACACAGAGCGCCGATAATCGTCGTCATGCAGGTCCTCATCAAGGAATAAAGGGCGTGAGACGGGCGCCAGCTGAAAGGCGGGAATAAGACGGCGATTCAAATTTCAAATTCAAATTTTTGGAGGGATGGAGGGCGGTGGTGGGGGGGATTGCGGTTTGAAAATGACTTTTGATCCTCGGCAAGCGATTAGGATTTGGCACCTACAGCGCCAAACCAATCCAGGCATCTGCCAATATTTTAAATTTTTTTAAAAATATTTTTGCAGATGCAGAAAAAATCGGAGAACTAAGAAAAAAAGATTTAATTTTATTTGTCAAAAATTGGGATTGCTCTCCGGAGCGACCGCAGGGCAGTTGCCGTGAAGCGGCCGCAGCATGCACCTGATCGGGGCCTAACACTGCTGGCCGCTGGACCACAATAGCAACGCGATCCGAGACGAGCCGAGCGACGCGGCCGGGTGCGCAGCCGGGCCGGGGGCAGCCGGGCGGAGCCGAGCCGAGCCGAGCCGCGGGGGCCGCGCCGCCGTGCGAACCCCACCGACGCGGGGACACGCTATACCTGTAGGAAGACGGCGAGCCAACCATTCCCACACAATCATCGCCTCCAAACGGGACAACAACTCCTGGTGTGACAGCTCGTCATCTTCTCTCTCCCTCTCTCTCCCCCACACACACAGATTTTGTCTCTTGCGCCCTCAGAGCAGACTTCTACTTATGCAACGCAGTGACGGTTTCCCCTCCACAACCTTGCCCCCGTCTGGTACTACTTGGGCACCCCTCCGAGACCCCCCGCCGTCGGCCACGTGGGTGCCGTCGTCGTCGTCGTCGTCCAGACCGTGGGGAGGCCGCCGCCAAGCCGCCATGGGAAGAGGCCAAGTCGTGCAGGAATATTTCACGACATGAAATGAATGCTCAGAGGCCGGGCCGGAGGCGGCGGCGGCGGCGGCGGCGCGGGGGAGAGGGGGGCGGAACAAGCGCCGGGCGCCTCCTGTTTTATGAATTCGAAAATAACGTTATGCCCCGTAGTTTAGCTGCTTGCTCATTGTGTGAGTGTGTGTGCGTGTGTGTGTGTGTGTGCGTGCAGCTCTGAGGCAGCAGCGTGTGCTACATTCGACATGGTTGTGCTGCTCTGCGAACGCGTCGTATAAACTGATGGATTTTTCGGGGGCTGCTTTCAGAACGTTCGAGCCGAGGTTCGAGCGCGGCGGAGGGAATGAGAGAGGGAGGGCTCCTCGGTTGTACCGAATTATGCAGGCAAAAGGTTTCGGGAAAGCAATTTGGTTGATTAATTGTCTGAACAAATCCCTCCTCCGCTTCCGGACTCTGGGCCCCTCCGACGGCGGCGGCGGTGTTGCCTCGCGTGAGAATTACGACTTATCCACCATTTATCGAGCGACCCGCTGATTCATCATGAAACATTCCGCAGGGAGAGTCTAGAGGGGGGGGGGGGGTCTGAGGGGTCTGCGAGGGGTCTGGGGGGTCTGCGGGGGGTCCGGCCCCTCACAACATGATACACAGCCGGCCGGCGGCGCCTAAACGGTGTCGATACCCAAACTGATACCTCCCGCAGAGCAAGTGGTCCACTGTTCCACCCGCACCCTGGATAACATCCATCTCTCTCGCTCTTCCTTTCGACCGCAGCGTACAAATTTTGCCGCGGCCGCGTTTGTCGTGGGCTTGGCGGAGTGCCGCACGTCGAGTCGAGCCGGGAAACACTGGCCCAGTGCGAGGTGTCGGTCATGAGGTGCTTAAGGCCGACGGTCATGAGGTGCTTGTGGCCGACGGTCATGAGGTGCTTGTGGCTGACGGCGGACAGTGGGTGTCGGTCATGAGGTGCTTGAGACCGACGGTCATGAGGTACTTGCGGCTGACAGCGGGGAGTGGGTGTCGGTCACGAGGTGCTTGTGGCTGAGGTGCTTGATGGCGAGTGCTCGTCATGAGGTGGCTGTAAATGCCCGTCATGAGCCGGCCGCTCGCGCTGCCCCCGGCAGGTGTCCCTCCAACAGGTAACTCTGTGGCTAATTAGGCACCACCGTTTACCTGGCGCACTCGGCGTGGCGGCGGCCGCAGCGGGCGTTGCGGTGGGGGAGGGGGCAGGGTGGGGGGGACGACGCGACGGGGCTGCCGCCGCTGCTGCTGAGAACAGAGTGTGCGCTCCTAAACGAAGCATTATATTTTTCTGTGAAGGGTGGCCGTCTCTCTCTCTCTCTCTCTCTCTCTCTCTCGTGCGGTTTTCATAACTCACCGCGATGAAACAAGGAGGCCGAGTGGCCGCGTCTGATCAGTTCCAGGATCAAATACGTCTGCAGCCGAGCACAATGACGACGGGTCGTGCCAAAAACGAATCGCAATCCGTCTCTCTCTCTGTCTCTGTCTCTCGCTCTCTGTCTCTCATTTTATGACCCCGCTCCGCGAACCCATTGTCACCCAGGGATGGGTGCTAAGGAGCCTTACCGAGCCCCCCCCCCCCCCCCCCCCCACACAAAAATGAAAAAGAGTTTGCGGTTTCTGCTTGGACATTTCCCCAAACTGCCGCCGGCGCCGCGTCAAATAATGGTTTGCTTTTGTTTCCGTGACTCCGTGAGTCATCGTACGGTTCCACGTCGTTGTCGGCCCGCGGTCCGAGCGCCTCGAGGATTGAACTCCTCCTCCTCTCGTGCCTCTCGGATCCAGGAAGGGCGGCACCTGCTTGCCCATTCACACGTTGTTTTTTTTTTCTGTTTGCGTCGCGGCCGCACGGAGCCGTGGAGTGACAGCTGTCCGGCCCCGCGGCGGCGGCGGCGGCGGCGCCCTAACCTCACTAAATGTACACGAGTTGTATACAAAACGTCCGCCCGCCGCGCTGCTGTGTGCCGACCCTTGAACTCCTCCCCCCCCCCCCCCCCTCCTCCCCTTCTCACCGCAGCGGTGCACCGATTACTCGGCCCGATAGTCATTTCCTGTGCAAAGTAGCATTTTATCAGCGACACACTCATGGGGAGGCGGATCACCCGACGGCACGGCACGGAGTACTACGTACACACACCGGTCCCGGACGGTCCCGGCCGCGTCCGGAAGCGCTCCGTCCTGCTCGCACGCACGTCCCCCGTGCGGGGGTGCGAGAGAGAGAGAGAGAGAGAGAGAGAGAGAGAGAGAGAGAGGGAGAGAGAGCGGGGGTGTTTCGTGAAGCAGCCGGCCTGCTGGCCGCCGACGCGGACTCGTTTAAACGCTCCGTAGCTCTAATTAGGGCTAAACTGGCAAAGCCGCTCGCGGGTAGGTGTGGAGTCGCGGCCATCCACCCGCGGCATCTAGTATAGTGTTCAAACCATCGTGTGCCGCTGCACCTTCTACGCTCAGACTTCTAAAAATATTCCAAAACAAAACCCGCACAAAATTTTCTCAAAAAAACAAACAAAAAATATGATGTGCATGTTTCTAGCAGTTTGGAGTCGAGTGGGACAGTGGAAAGTATCTCACCTCACCCGCTCGCTCCCCCCTCACCCTCTCTCTCCCTCTCTCTCTCCCTCTCTCTCTCTCCCTCTCTCTCTCTCTCCCTCTCTCTCTCTCTCTCTCTTTCTCTTTCTCTCTCTCTTTCTCTCGGTCAGTGTGTCTGAATGGGCTGAATTCATATTTTTCGCTGGAAGAGGAAATGACCGGCGGGTGGGGGAGTCACAGGACCATGACGATGTGGTCGGACTCTGGTCAATTAAATTTATTTCACCCACGTGTGAGGCGGGAAAGAGAGTGAGAGAGAGAGAGAGGAGGGGGGGGGGGAGGGGGCAGGGGGCAGGGGGCAGGTACAGTTCAAGTCGGAATTAAAAGTAGGGCACCACACCACGATGTATACTGCAAAACGTAGTACAACACTGTTTCAGTGAATATTGAACATATATTTTTTTATTGCATTTATTGGCCAGGGAAAGCCCTGCGCTCGGAAGGACACGGCGCTGAAAAGGCGTTTAGTCGTTAGCACTCTATCTGATGGCCGCCGCCGGCCGCCGCCCCCGCCGCCCCCGCCGCCCCCGCCGGCGCAGCCCCTAATTATCTAAACACTGGTAGCAGTGGCGGGCCCGCTATCTCACCCACATCTCCCGCCACGGCGGCCGCCCGCCGGCCCCTCGCGGCGCTGGAAGTGAGTGCGACAAACTGTCTGACCGGCGATTATACAGACTTTTTAAAAACGCCGCGCGTATGCAAGTGCCGCCAACTGCCAACAACGAGTCCGGTCAGCGAGTGGAGCCGAGAGGTTATTGGCAGCAGAACGGGGCCACGGCAGGGCCGCTCTGTGGCAGAACGGTCCGACCCGACCTGAGAGAGCTCTAGCAGTAGTATAGTGGATCCAGCGGTCCATTAGCCGTGCAAATTGTAGACATGATGCCTTCGAAAGTCGCTGTCTTTCGGCGGCGCCCGGAGCACGGCGGCGCGGCTCATTTGCAAGCCAGGTAGCCCCGCACTACCAGCTAAATGACTGATAATGAGTTGGCACATTTAAATACTGCCCGCCACAAGGCGGGGCCCCTCTGAGAGGCAGCTGACGCGGGAGGCGCCTCTCCCGCTCCGCCCGCCCCGCCCGCCCCGCCCGCCCGCACTCAAAGGCACCGACACCACATTTTCAGTAAAGGGTTCCGGCTTTCACACGCGTTAAAGCATTTATCGCTGTTATACACACTCACGTCTTACTTTTATTTAATTTTTTTAAATGAGTTGGTCAAAATTTATTTTCAAAAACGGCGAAATTCTGCTTCGGCTGACCGTACGAAAAAAAAAACTGTTCCTGGAATTTTTATGAGACGATTTGTCGTTGGCAGCAGGACCTTATCAACGCCTAGCAGCGACCAGGACAACATTGTGGCAACGCCACATGGCTTTGTTCGAGAGCACAGCACTATCTCTCATGCCCATATTTTAATTCGCGACCGTTTCTCCGTTGATATCACAGGCCTGTGGAATGGCTTTTGGACTCCGGGATTACCCGAATCTCTTCGCAGCATTGGCTTCGGCCTCCAAGAAAGGAAAAGGAAGACGAAATGAAAAAGAATGAGGGCGGTGTGGCTGCGAGTGTACTGCTGCATAAGTGCGATTAGTTCTCTCTGAAATAAATCGCAAAACAAATACCCAGTTTTGGTGGCAGCACTGCTCCGGGCCGCACACCTGATACCAGTTTCCGGTGTGGGCCGGTGGCCGGTCCTTTCACATGGATATCACTGGCAGCCCGTCCAGGCGAAACTCCCTAGTTTGGTGGGGGTAAGCTAATCCCGTGGCCGCGTTTGTTTTTCTGCGTCTCTTCTTTCGGACGCGCCGTCGTGCCGCGCCGCGCGGGCCGCCGCCTCGTTGGCTATCAATCCGCCCGATGTTTTTCTGATGTCGTCTAGACGCGGTTTATCTACCGTCGGCGGCGGGCTCGACAGCGGCAGCAGCGGCGGCGGCCAGCTAGTCGGTTCCTCGGACCCGCGGGCCGCGGCCGGGGCAGCAGTCCACTGTCCGACAGAACTCGGATGGGCGCGCTCCTCAAACACGCTCTGGCGGTGGGTGGCCGGAAATGAACGACCACAAATTCTTACAACATTGGGCAGACAATATATCAGACTGTATTTTTCGGCGAGCCTGTATTTTATTTCCTGACAAGCCTTGATGAACGCAATACACTTTCTACATTCAAACGTGAATTTAGTCTGAAAAAAATTGATGTTTGACAATTTTTGTTTTGACGTTTTTCTGTATCTTTTCTATGAATTTTAATGATTGCAGTATACTTTTTAAAGAGCACTTTCAAAATTAAATTAAATTTCTGTCCTTTTTTTTCCTGGCTGTGTGCATTTTGGTAGCGATAGACCTTCTGCACCCCCGCCCGCCCCACCACCGCCACCGCCCAGGTCCCGACTGCCGCGCCGCCGCTCGAATTGAAAGCGGTTCATGAGGCGCTATGTCCACGGCGCAGTCATTACCCCGCCCTTTTTACCCCGAATACATTTTCTTGAGGCATTACCGCTTCGTCATAGGTGCCGGGGGCGGCGGCGGCGGCCGCTTTTTCTTGTGGCGCACTCGCAGTTCGTGCCGCCGCGTCGCCGACGGCGGGGGTCCTCGCCTGCTGCCCTGCGGTGTCTGTCCGGTAAGTGGCCACGCCGCGCCGCGCGGCCGCCGCCCCCCGCCGGACCCAAATGGAAAGAAAATACTACAAAGAACGCGCGGGGCGCTACTGAGAGAGCCGCGCGCCATTTCGCGAGCAGCCAGCACCGCACCGCGGCACGGCCTTTACAGTTACTTCCAAATGAATCACTTTTTTCGCTCTCCTCCTCCTGCTCCTTCTCCTTGTTGTGCGCTGCTGCCGATACTCCGCGCTTCTTTCCCGCTGCCGGCGGCGCAGCGCGTGCCGGAAGGATGGCGACGGTAAAACGGCGCGACTTTTGAATCGTGTCACGTGACGGGCGCCGCCGCAAGAGACGCAGCGCGCGGCGGTATTTGGTTTCCCGCGCGCCGCCGCCACCGCCGCCCAGTTTTGCTCCCGTTTAAACCGGACACGCCGCGCCGCATTCAAATGTGTGCCCGTTATGATACCACCTTTTAATGCGAGCTCTGCCCCGCGTGCGCATGCTTACTTAAGGAATCCCGCCTCAGACACGCAGTTCGTTACCAACGAAGAGGCCCCGACGCCGCCGCCGGCTCGGTTTCGGCTCGGCAGAAGTCTTATGCGCTGCGGTTTCGTCGGCACCTTGTTACGGCCGTGTGCGCCGCCGCCGCTGCCGCTGCCGCCGCCGCCGCTCGTGGCTGATTGGCTGCTCCCTGCACTGCGGTGTGTCTCGTGTCCCATTTGCACTCCCGAGGAGACGCGGCGGGGCCCGTCCGCGAGCAAACACACCAAAGGCTTTAAAGAAAATGAAGGAAATTTTTGATTTAAAAAAAAAACTGGAAAAACTGTCCGGAAAATGTGCGACCCCGGCAATCCACACGTATATAAAACATGTCTCTCGATTTTTTTTCCGATTTTTCGTTCTTGAAATATTATGATTTTTTTGGGGGAAATTTGAACAAGAATGTCTCTTGCTTTCGCCCTCTCCTTATTTATTGTTGTAATTCTTTTTTTAAATTTTTTGTAATGGCCCCTGTGTCTGAGTGTTCTGTTCTGCTTTGGGTGTGGCATACCACACAGGCTCCGTGTGTCACGGTCCGTGGGATAACGCCCCCCCCCCCCTGTCTTTCCGCAAACTAGCCACATGACGCGGGGCGTTGCTCGAGCACCACACTCCCCGATCTTCCCAGAAAAGGGTTGTCGGTCGGTCGGCGTGCTGTTTGCGGGGGGGACACAATTTGTCATCAGCAGTGTGGCACTTTGTCGAGTGCGGCGCTGCGGTGGCGGCCAGCGGCGGCGGCGGCGGCGGCTTGCCGCGGGGTCTCCCTGTGAGAGGGCGGCGCGACATGAAAGCAAACCCTCGGAGGAGGGAGTCGTTACTGTATTGCACGGCGTTGGTCACAATTAATCAGGGAGGTGCGAGTCGTGCAGTTTGTGTGTTCCGCGTCCGACTCGAGCGTGACGCCGGGGCCGATGCCATTACAAATACAGCGTTTATTCCGAGGAGCAGACGACGTTTCTCTCCTATTTCTTTTCATGTTTCATCAAAGGTTTTATTTTGTTGTGAATTCTTTTCGGTGCGATGGAGGTAAGATGGAAATGATAAAACAGGTGGTTTCATAGATTGCACTTCATTCAGGTTTATTCCCAGTGTCAACTCATATATATATAGTCATATACAAAGCTTTGTTTTAAAAGGACATTTGGAAACGACGACAGCCAACAGCTCCAGACTTCGCTGGGGTTTGACACCGTGATGCCCGAGCGGTTACAACCCGCTTCGGCACCACGCTGTCGGAAAGAGCGCAAATTAGCACCTCTGAATTGATTAGCTATACTTTACAGTCATTACAATAAACATACTATATAGAGAACATCTGATCACATATTTACACAAAGAAAAAAATTATAATCATAACAAACAAAAATTAACATGGCAAGAGACTTTGTTCCTGAGTACGTCAACTAGGTTCAGCGTCTCTAAAATATGTTTATAAATTAAAATAATACTGCATTTGTATCTGATCTGACTGTACAATATAGGGCCTATGAAGAGAATTGAGGATCTGGCTTTACATTTCATAGAACTAACATATATAATGTACAACAATTACATTCACGCATTGCAGCACCAGCATTAACAACAACGACCAAAACAAGAATTAAAATACATCATAGGCCCGAACCAATTATAAAGGAGAGACGAGACGATCCGAAATATAATAAATTGCAATTACTATATAAACAATTTTTAATATTGGTTCTGGGCTATGAACAAAAGCTAGTATTCGAACACGCCGCTTAAACGCGACTTTCGCAAACAGAAGCTAAAAGCATGTCTTTTACATTTCCACATAGAAACACCTCACTGACAAATAAAAAATAACAACGTGTTTTTTTAAATTTTAGAAAAACAAAAGGCATAGTATAATTTAACAAATGTTTCACAGAGAGGCGGGTGAGTGTCCTTATCTCACGACAGGCTTATTGGCAGCAAAGGTGTCATAGTCGGCTGCAGGAGGTGGCCCACGCAGGACGTCGCTGTTTCTAATGTCTGTTCCGCTGAATACACATAGACATATCACAAAGCTAGTACTCTCCGCCATACAGGGGTCGCGGGGGCGGCGCGAGGGGGCGACGGGACCCACACAAACTAACAACAACAACAACAGTCTTCAATCACAATAAAGCTTTAAATTAGAAAGGCGCCGTGACCCTTGTGCACGGCACGGCGGGGTGAACGGTAACCAATGTCGCGGCGGGGGGGCGTGGCCGCGGGGGCGCGGTTCCTCTGGGGGCGCGGCCCGGCGCGGCCCTGCCACGGTGCGGGGGGGGCCCGGTTATAGGTCGCCTACCCTCGAGTCGTTGGAGTCCTCCTCGACGTCGACCGAGCCGTGCCGCGACTCCGGGGTCCGCGGGGAGTGCGGCGGCTGCTCCCCGGGGGAGGGCGTCCGTGGGGGCGTCCGCGGGGGCGGGCCGTGCTGGCCGAAGTGGGCGGGCGGCTGCGAGTTGTAATAGCTGGACAGGGAGGCGAGGGAGGAGGAGGCGGCGAGGGCGTGGCCGGGGCCGGCGGGCGGCGGCAGCCCCTGCGGCAGCCCCTGCGGCAGCCCCTGCGGCAGCCCGGAGGAGGACGGCCCCGGCATCAGCCCCGGGATGCCGGGCGGGTACAGCCGGTAGGCGAGCGGCTTCTGCAGCGTGCTGACGGCCGCGGACACGGCGGCCTGCTGCCGGTAGAAGAGCTCCGCCGCGGACGGCGCCGACCTGGCCAGCGGCAGCCCCGCGGGCAGCGAGGCCGGCGACGGGCCCGGGTAGTTGGGCAGGTAGTTGGCGTAGCCCGGGTACAGGTTCTGCAGCGCCACGTAGTTGCCGGCCTCGGCCAGCAGCTCCAGCCCCACCGCCGTCTGCCGCTTCCACTTGGTCCTGCAACAGGCAACGGAAAAGTAGGGTTAGAGTCGCGTTCACGGTGAAAGTAGGAGCGGCGCTCTCAGGACAGTGTCCAGGGGCGGCCGCGGCGCCGACAATGGGTCAGAAGGAAGATTTTATCGCGCGACCAAGGACACCCATGGGCTCATGGCGGAGGCGGCAATGTGCCAAATCACCCACCCTAACGACTCGCGCTGCTGCCGCGCTGCCGCCGGCCCCCCGCCGCGTCTCTCCACCACCAGCACCACCCCCTCTTTTATCCCTATTTTTTTTTCTCCTTTCGGTGTGGCGGGAAATGACAGAAAATTTGTGGGACGGGCGTGCGATCATTCGCACCCACTTCGCCTCGCTCTAATCTGCTTCCGTGTCCGTGACTATAACGCCGACCACGTGATCACACACACACACACAGCGCGCCAACAAAACGATTCCTAAATGCAGAGCTGCCCCCGCACGCGCGCCTCTGTGTGTGAGTGTGTGTTCTCGCCCCACGTTCGTTGTGCTGCCTTTTTTCTTCGGCGCCAGGCAACCCCAACAGCAGACGGCGTGCGCGCGCCCCGTTACCGGCGCCCGGCACGCGAGACACGGCGGCCGCGAGGCCCGACGGAACGACGTAACAGCTGCGCGGCTGCAGGCGGGGCACGGCGAGGACGCCGTCGACGCCGTGGTCCGCACGCACCGCGAGGACGCCGTCGTCGACGCCGTGGCCCACGCACCGGGTGTAGACGGCGCGGAGGCAGGGGTAGTCCGGCCCAGAGGGCCAGCCCGCTATATATTCCTTTCAACGCACGTATCGTATTCACGGCCCACACCTGATGCGGGGCGGCACGTCGCCGGCAACGACAGCTGCGGCTCTGCACCGCCCGCCGCCGCCGCCGTCGCCGCCGCCACGATATGAAACGCGATCGGCCACGATTGAAATTGATCCAGCCTTGAAGCCCGGCGACTCGGACTCGGCTCGGGCCGCCCGGATTTGCTCGCCGTGACGACGCGAACAGCAGCTTCCCTCTCTTGTCCACAGAGCGCGCCCGCGAAGGTTTCGCCGCCATTATGTCGCCGTGTCGCTAAAAGCTCGCGAAGGTCACCCGCTATGCTGCTGTGTTCTACCGCCGCCGTTTGAAAATTCATTACGTCACGCGACGATTTCAAAAGGCGGTGCAATATTCAAGATTTTTTTGCCCCAAACTTTTTGTTGAAAATTTTTTTAATTTCAAAATTATTGTCCTTTTTTTTTGAATTTTCGGGAATCTTTTTGATTATTTTTATTACTACCAAAAAACCTTGAGACCTAAAATTCTTTGGAAATTTCCGATAGTATCCGCTACAGTGTGGTGTCGACGATTAGAGAGCGACCGCCGTCTCTCCTTCCGAGGCGACACATCGCCCACGGTAGCGAGCACACACACACACATATGACGCTCACATGTATATAAATCATATCAGCTTCTCAAAGGGACAAAACCCACACCGCGCACGCACACAGGCGACGATGACGCTGATGCGTCTTTTAAACCCGTTCCGTATCCATTAACTAGCGATCATTTCATGGCCGGATGGAGGCGAGAGCATCTCTCGCATCGGCTGCCGGCGATGTCACAACTACATGCGGTGTGTGTGTGTGTGTGTGTGTGTGTGCGTGTGTGCGTGTGTGTGTCTGTGCGTGTCCTGAGGCGGCGGCCGCAGCGTAGCAGCGCGTCTCAACAGAAGAAAGTCAAGCGACGCAAGGGTGGTATGAGAAATTCTTGGGGACGAACGCGGTGCAAAGCAAGGAAGCAAAAGTAAAAAAAAGAGAGAGAGAGAGAGAGAGAGATTCACACCTGAATGGGTTTTGGCTCTGTAATTTATTCGGCGCGCGCACTCGGGCACGAGTAATGCGCATGCGCTGCCGTCACGTGGGCCAACACCGCGTAAATCTTTCAAGTCTGAAAACCGCACAGCTGATTGCGCGTGTGTGTGTATGGCCAAGGCAAATTAATCATCGTCGCTTCCCTTTCAACAGCGATCACCTCGTTGCTCTCTCTCTCTCTCACTTGCTCTGCTGCATGCCTATCCTTTTCCTCCTCTCGCTGTCCTTGTCGCGCAACGACACAAACAGCTTGGATCAAATTAATATTTAATTGGGACGGGTGTGTGAGAGCGAGAGAGAGAGAGAGGTGGGGTTATAGGCGGCTCTCGCGGTATCCGAGTGGAATTACACAGTTGTGTGGAGAAACTGAAAGGCCAGGCCGGGACTTGGTGTAATGATAAGGTCATATAAAAGTAATGATGATAATAAGACCGCAGTGTGGCGAAAAGGTGCGCACATTGTGCTACACCGCTCCCTGCATAGCGCTGCCGGCTCTCCTCTGTGGTCGCGGAGGAGAAGTCAGCTGTGTGTGTGTGTGTGTGTGTGCGCGCCGACGAAAAACGTGAATGAGCAACAATCCTGGCCAAAGATGTGCGTGTGTGTGTATGTGTGTGCCGGATAGAAGTTGCGTGCGAAGAAGATAGAAGCCAGTATAGTAGGCCACACACACGCACACACTCACGCACGCACGCGCACACATCATTCATATTTGCTTCGCCTTGGCGTCTGCCCAAATTAGTTCCTCGCTCTTAAATCCCCTTCACTTTTTTTTTCCTTCGCTCCCACCTTCCCTCCCGCCCACACCTTACCTATTCGGCCTTGTGGACAGTCGGTCTCCGCCGGCCGGCCGCCGCTCTCTGGGGGGCCCCCTTGACCTACTATTATAGGTTTATTACTCTCATTGAACACGATGGCAGTGCCCTTTTCCTGGCATGACGGGCCATGAACTTTCCTGAAAGTCCCCGCGCAGTTTCTCTATCTCGATTGGTCGCAATTAACGGAGGCGGATTGAGCGAATAGGAAGGCGGGTACACGCGCGCGCCGACGGCGGGGGTTGGATAGTACCCGTGGCCATGGCGGGCTGTGCGAGTGCGAGAGGGATGGGAATCCCCATTTGACTGCGGAAGTGCGAGAGAGACGCCCGATCGGGCATCTCCAGCATTTGTCAAATGGGACGTCCAAGAGGGAAAGAGAGAGATGGGGGTAGAGAGAGAAAGGGATCGCGGTCTCCACGCCGCTCACTGACAACGCCGCGGCGCACAAACAATGATGAGATGGCAAATAAACGGCAATTATTAATGGGGATAATTAATTTCTCAGTGTCCGCGCGCGACGCGCCGCCGCTGCCGCGTTTCCCACCGCCGCCCCGCAGCGCGCCGCGCATGTATAACCTCTCCACTTCCCCGTGTGCATGTAAACAGGGCGCGACATCCATCACACACTACTGTTACATCACAGGGAATAATGTGTTTCCCAGTTTGCCTCCTCCGCCGCCGCAGTTTTTTGTTTAACGACTCTGCTTTGCAACTAACTGTAGGTATACGCACACAGGGCGCGTCGCGGGCTTTTCTGCACCGCCGTCCGGAGGCTGTTGCACACCTAACCTCTCCCTGTCCCTCTCTCTGTCCCTCTCTCTCTGTCCCCCTCTTTCTCCTGGCTTGTTATCGAGTCGTACGTCCGCGACAAACATCAGCGTGGTGCTTACACGGCCGCTAGGGGGGCGTGGCTCCGCGCGTGGAGCCGCGGGGGATCTATGGCACCGTTCTGATAAGAGATACGGCGGCGCGTGACGTGTGAATGAAGGAGCGGGCCGTCACGAATCCCCGCTCCACAACACGATGTGTGCGGGCCGCCGCCGTTAGAGAGTTGTTGTTGTCCATCAGCCGCCTTGTGTTTTTTGTCCGACTTTTGACCGCAGAATCAGAGGCACCCCGCCGCGGGGACTCCGGGGCCCCGGCCGCCTCGCCCCCGCGCCCCCCGCCACGGCGGCGGCTCCCCCCGCCCCCCTCTCTGTTGTACGACAAGATGGATACGATCGAGGTAAACCGCGCGCATCATTAAGAGCGATCACACAGGTGATGGACAGACTCCCAGCGGCGGCAGCGGCGGCAGCGGCTCCCACAAAAACGGGGCGATCGACGCGAAGCCTCGGGGGGTCCAATTACAACATTGTGCGGGCGGCAGAACAGCAGGGGCGGGCCAGGAGGTTAATTTCACGGGGGTGAAGTGGTAGTGGCTTCAATATTTAAGAGGCCCCCGCCACGGTTTTTACAACAAGTCTCCCCCCCCCCTCCCCCCCGCCCGTGGGGCGCAGGGGCGGCCGGCAGAGTGGGTTGTGACACCCCGACGCGGCCATCCATCTTAGGGGCCTAAGGGGGCGTCGGGAGCGACAGGTGAAGTGGCGTCCACGCTTTGATTTCCCATTCTTTACCTCGAGTGGTGCCGCTGCTGCGGGCAGGGTACCGGGGGTGGGAGCGGCGGCGGGCCGAGGGTTGTGGTCGGCGTTAAATAGACATGCCACCTGTAATCAATCAGGGACCCCTGCTGCCGCGGGCCCGTACCGCCACGCCCGGACCCGCCCCCTCACCCGCTCCAAGGTGTGAGAAAAACCCGGCCGTGTCGGTCAGCTCTCCTCGACTGGCCCGACACCAAAATAAAATTTGAAAGAAAAGAAAACGAGACGGAAAAAAAAATTTGCATCTGCCTGGTGTCGAACCGGGGACGACACACAATGTAGGTAGGAAGTGAGCGGGTCCGTCATGGACGCGGCACGCGCGCGGGCGGCGGGGTCGCCCGACCGCGGCGGTCTAATGCCCCAGCTGCCGCAGCTGCCTTCAGCTGCCTTCAGCTGCGCGCGCCGCGAGTCGTCGTGGCGAGCGTCGCGATTCGTTCCGTAAAATGGCCGGCATGTCCTTCCGCGTATTTCACGCCTATCGCTACGAGGAAGCGCCCTCGGGGTCCGCTGGTCTGCAGGTAAAGGCGTGAAGCTGATTAGCGGGGCCGGGCGGCCGGGCGCCGAGGGCCACCCTCCGCAAAAAAATATTATTTATCTTTTTCTGTCTGTCAGTTCCTAGGATTTCCACGCAACGATCAGGGGAGATCAAGCATGATGTCGCCGCGCGACACAGGCGGAACAGGAGGGGGCCAAAGGGGCCGCAGAGACGTGCCCCACTCAAATCCGCATCGAATAAGATTGAGGGGGAGATGAAAAGGAATAGTAGTGGTCTGCGAGGGGTGCGGTCAAACGCAGTTAGCCCCCCGGCAGCAGCGGGGTCAGCAGCAGTCCGCGGACACAATGCACGCCGACAAAACGGCAAAGCGCTTTTCACACTCGACGAGTCGGGCGCGATTCCCGATGAACGCGTCATCAATAACCCTCGGCAAGACCCCGCGCGGCACGTCCCATTTTTCTAACCTAACTTTTTCTTCTGGCGCGGTGGATTTGACCGTGTTTCCAGCAGGTTTGCGGGCCTAATTGACACAAGAAGAGCGCCCCAGATTCTCGCCTCGCGAAGGCAATAATCGGTGCTTTATGGGGAGGAGGATAAAGAGGTGTGGTAAAGCCTTCGGACACGCACACCATCCACCGCCCGGGCCCGAAACGCTTTCGGCGGTCCGTATCGTTGCGTGGAACCGCGCGTGTGCCAAAATATATGAAACGAGGCCGGCGGGCGGGCAGGCAGGCAGGCCCCTCTCCGCGCACTGATGCCCGCGCGGAACATTATCATACATACTCGTGGCGCGAAAAATTCAAACGAACGCGAAGCCCCCGGCGGCGCGCGCAAAAGAGCGGCTAAAACCATTAGGAAGGCGCGGCGCTAGGCCGGCAGCCCGCGCACGCGCGCGCACGCACACGGGTTATGTAAACAAAGGAGAAAGTTGCGTTGGTTTTAGAAGGGACGCTGCTGCTGCTGCTGCTGCTGCTGCTGCTGCTGCTGCCACAGTGCGGCGCGCCGCCGCCGCGTGCTCGTCAGATCTCATCACAAAGTAGTTCTTTCCTCGTTTCCCGCCCTATATTCCGCAGCCGAGCAGACACGGCGGCGGCAGCCCCGGAGGCGCACGGCGCGTGTAAAACACACACCGCCGCCGCGGCGGGGGTCGGCCGCCGAGCTGCGTATAAGCGTCCTGGGGGATTACAGGCACTCAGAGTTTACAGTACCGGGGACGCCTCAGGGACGCCTCTCTCGACACGACAAAACGATACGTAGCGGCCTTCGACACCGAATAGGAAAATTTCTGCGTGACTGTCACGGCGGCCAGCAGCGTCGGCACGCTTCGCACACGCCCGCACGCACGCACGCACGCACGCCACGACGCACGCACGTTCAAACGGGAGGCGGCACTGGTGTCGCGCGCTGCATTTATACCCGTTTCCGTTCTCCCTTGCTGCCCGCCGAACGCAACGAAAGAAACGGCGCCGCCGCCGCCGTGGCCCGCGCCCACTAACAGGTAATCTCATTCGGAAACTAAAAGGTCATAATTAGATTGTCATTGTTTCAGCTGCGGCTGCGGTGGCGGCGGTGGCTGCAGCAGCAGTCGCATGGCCGGCCGGCCGGCGCGGCTGGCCCGTCAATTGCCACCGCAACTGCAGCAACGCACCGGCCGGCGTCGGCGCTGCTCCAGCCAGGCGTGAACCACCAGGGGGTCGGCTGACCGGGGGGTCCGTCACTAAGCCACCACCTGCAGAGGCGTGCTCCAATAATTTTTTTTCCATCGAGTTTAGTAAAAGTCTGATTGTGCTCTGCGTGGACCCTGTTTCGAATTTTATGAATTTTGAAGGCAGTTGATTGATGTACGATTTATCTTTGTAATTGCTTAGAAAAGGATATAACTTGTATGCACCCATCTGATCGGACCATTTGACTGCCGTGTGTCTTTTAAACCTCGCGGCTTCAGAAGTCAGGAGTGAATAAGGCGCTGCCGGTAGATTATTGTTAATAATTATTAGTAACACTAAATATCGAGAGACGTAACTTTGGCAGCGTACTTTGGAAAAGCGCAGCCGAGCATGGCGTTTGCCTCGTTACAGGAGTTAATGGCAGTGACAAAGACAGCGCCCACACTCCGCTGCCTTTCTAATGTTTCCCGGTGGCGGCAGCGGCGGCATTGGCGTTGAGCACAAACGGTGCTGCCGCTGCGGCTCTGCCGTAGTTAGCCAGCTAGTTGAATTAAAGAGATTGGAATCACGAAGAAGGACGACGCTTTGCCGCGCCGCCATTTTGATTGTTTTCGTGCGCGTCGTGGCGATGGCAGTGGCGGAGCACGCGGAGAAAGGCCCCCGATCGCGGCGCCATCTGTCATCCGAAGGGAAGAAAAACAAAACACGAGCGGCCGGAACTGAAAGCTGCGAGCGCGCGGTGACGGTCAGCCGCTTGCGGCGCCGTTGTTGGTTTTTCCTCTCACCCCTACCATTTCCTCCCCTCTTTTCCTCCTATTCTTTTTTATCGGGTAGTTTTCCCGCCGGCCGCCGTGTGTGTGTGTGTGTGCGTCAGCGCACGCGTGTGGGCCCCCCATTCCACTCCGCTCCTGTCCAGTTATTTTCTAAGAAGCACTCATCTGTCTTGCACTTCCTGAGGGGGACCCCTTTTGTCTCTGTTGACAAACATGACACGGTCGGATCGGCAGGTAACATGTCATAGAGATAAACAGAAATGCGTCATCGGCGTCCCCCACCCCGCTAACGCTGTATCGTCTGCTTTCGTCCGCAATTCTTTTTCCTTCCTTCTTTTTGCGATAGGTGGCCGCAGGTGAGGGTGGGGTCCTCGGCCCGCCGCCGCTCCGGCGCCCGCGTCGGCGGCGGTGGCCGCGCACTCCCCCGCCGGCACCGCGGGAGGTTATTTGTTATTGTAGCGTTAATATTCATGACTTCGGTAATACTCTGTATTAGGCGCTGTTACGGCCGCGTTATTGCGGCTATTGCTACTTCGGGCGGGCCGCGCGCGTTGCGCCCCGCCGCTCACAAAGACACTGAAACGTTTTGTGTGCGCGCCTAGCGCCGCGGCGGCGGCAGGATTTCGAGCCCACGCGAACCCGCCCGCCTGCCAGCCCGCCCGGCCCACGCTTCCGAGTGGATTCCAAAGCGTCGGCCCGTAAATGCAAATTTTCGGCGCGCGGCAACGCTGCACGACTGTAGTGTGTAGTGTTAGGGCCGGGCGGTATGGCGCGCCTCGAACACACGGCTCAAACTTCTTGGCCGGTAAAATGCCCCGCCCCGCGCTCTCTCCTCTCCCATCCTCTTTTCTCTGTGTTCTGTCTTTCCCTGTCTCTGTCTTTTTGTGCTGCTGCTGCCTTCGCCATGGGGGCGACGCGCCCATCGAATAAACTCGGCGATGAACCCCTCGACGACGTCGGCGGTAGGAGAGAGAAAGAGAGACAGACAGAAAAAACACAAACTTTATATGGCGTCGCTCCAACTACTTGAAGAGGAGAGGAGAGGGGTGGGGGTGGGGGGGCTGGAGGCAATCCGCCGCCGAGCCGCCATCGCCGTCAACTGAATGGGCGTCGCGCGGGGCGTCGCGGCGAGGGCCCCTCGACTCCACCCACCTACTTTACCGACACCAAAGCTCAGCCACGCCACGGCGGCGGTGGAGGGGGAGCCGGCGGGCGGCTGCGCCCTAAATGCAAGCCCTGTCACTTGAGAGTACGTCCTTACCTGCGGTTCTGGTACCAGGTCTTGACCTGGGTGTCGGTGAGGGACAGCTTGGCGGCCAGCTCCATGCGGTCCTGCACGCTCAGGTACTTCTGCCTCTCGAAGCTCTTCTCGAGCGTCTGCAGCTGGTGGTCGGTGAAGGCCGTCCGCGCCTTGCGCTGCTTCTTGGAGGACGGGCAGATGGACGACGAGGACGAGTTGGCGCTGTGCGAGCCCCCCTTGCCGTCGTCGTCCTTGTGACCTGCAACACGGAGAAGGAGGGAGGGCGTCAGTGCGCGGGTGGTGTCGATGGCTTCCGCCGCGAGATGGCGTCGTCGTCGCCACGGCCGTTGCGCGCGCCGAGTCATCAGCGTGAGCACGAGAGAGACGCCCCATTTGACTGCGGCGGTGCAAGAGAGAGCAGTAAAGGAGTCTGACGACGGAACCTCTCCAGAGTGGCACGCCCCCGCGGCTACCTGAGGTGTCAGCGCGGCCGTGTTGGCCAAACACAAAAGTGGCCACTTTCGGGAATGGGATTAGCGTCAGGCACGGCCTCCCTGAGCCTGTCACACGGACCGATTGAAATGTCGCCCGGCCGGTGACTTTTTTTTGGGTTGACATGTCATCACAATGGGGAGTCAGTCGGCTTAGCAAAGTGGCCAGCCTGATCCGGGCTTTGATCCGGGTCTGACTGACTTCCGGCGGGTCTGCTGAGCACAACACACACACACACGCCTTGAGGCTTCTTGTGTATCCGGCTTCCGTTGGCAGCCGTGGCTGCGATGCAATAACAACAACGGCAGCGCAGGATTACCATCTACTTGATTGGTACTCCTGCGTTCCGTAGCGAAAAAAAGAAGAGAGAGAGAAGGTGGCATATCTCACGGTTATTCTGTGCAGGTTGGACCTGCTGTACAATACACGTTGCAGGTCACACGGCTAACCCTCCATACAATAGCGATATCCGCTGCATTTGGCCAACATCCGTGCACCCGTTTTGCCAAGAGCACGTAACGACTTTGAGAGTATGAAGAAGCTGAGGCAACTTCCATCTCCGCGAGCACCAGGGAGGGGAGAGAGAGACAGGCAGGGAGCGCGAGCGAAAGGGGGAGGGAGAAAGACAAACAGACAGCGGCGCGGTGCGCGGAGAGGGAGAGGCGATGGGAGGAGCAAACGAACCGACTGGTCCATGCTGCATCCACTCCCCACCACTTCCCTCTCACTAACTTGCCGACTTCGCGGCTGGATTGGTCGTTTTTTATTTCTCCTTCCTTCGCCTCACGTCTTCTCCGCTAATGCTTTCTTTCTCTCTCTCTCTGATTTATTTTAGCCCCCTCCATTCTCTTCCTCTCTCACTCGCAAAGTGCTCTACGCCGCGTCTCTCCAAATGGAACGTGATCGTGGCGTTTGATTGCTCACTCTCACGTTTTTCGTTGGCGCTCTTTTTCATTAATTTCCTTTTTTTCCTTCAGTTCCCTCATCTACTTATTTTCACCTCTCCCCCCTCTCTCTCTCTTCTCTCTCTCTCTCTCTCTTTCTATCTACTTCCCGGTTTCGGGAAGGTCTCTCTCTCATTGCGCGGCTCCGACATGAAAGGGACCTTCATTACCGGTGGAGAGTGCCGTAAGGTTGGCCATCCCTGTCACCGGCCCACCAACCGCCCGCCAACAGCCCGCCAACAGCCCGCCAACAGTCCGCCAACAGCCCGCCAACAGGCCCGCCAACTTGTGGTTTCAAAGTGGCCCGCCAGATCGGGGCGCTGAAATATTCAGGGGCGCGGCGCTGCAGGGAGGGTCGCGCGGGCAAAGAGCACCAAGAGGCCGCCCTAGAGGGACGGACCTGAGCCCGATCGCCGATTTCGGCAGTAAAAGGGGAAAAGTAAAAGATGCACCGAGCCAGCGAGCAAGGCAACACACGGACACAGACACACACACACATTCGATACCACTTTAGCCGGTAAGTGGACACCACCTCGGTAAGTGGGGGCAGCGCGCTGCTTCTACTCGATACGGTTTTAGGGGAAGACTCTTTGGGGCGCGTCGCTCCCATGGGAGCACGAAAGGCAAGAACTTGGCGATCGGCCTCTCTCTCTCTCTCTCTCTCTCTCCCTCTCTCGTTCCATTTGAGCTCGAAATCAAGCGAGAAGGTCCCACTGAGAGTGGCCCAAACACACACGCTCGGCTCCCTGGAGAGAGAGGGAGAGAGAGGATCAGAGAGGAGGTCAGGCAGCCCGGGGGGCTCCGCCCCGTCCGGTCGCCGTAGCGGCCCGCCAGCCCGGACTCCGAGGAGCCTTTCCGGAGCCCCAAAGCCTCAAAGTGGCTCCAGTCACGGGGAAAGCACTGCTTGGTTTGACCAGAAACTTCCCCTCGGGGAGTCGGAGTGGCGGCGACTGCTGCATTACAGAAAACGTCTCTCACCCCCACCCACCCCGCAGCCCCACACTTCTTTATTTTCTTTTCGCGTCCTTCTCTTCTTCCTCTACTTTTCGAGGGCACATTAAAACTTTTCTCTCCCGGTGCGGCCACGCCGCCCCGCGGCCGTTACGCAAAACGCCTGTTAAAAAGCGAAACGTAATCTATTGGGACGCACACGACGGCCCTCCGCAGAAGTAGCGAAGCACAGTAGCGAAACCGCCGCCGAGGAAAAGGCATTAATAAGAGGGGGCACAATAAAGGAGAGAAGGCGGTGGAAAAAGGGGGAGAAAACACGCCCCGGCGATGCGACACCGATTTGGATGGAGAGAGAGAGAGAGAACAGAGAGGGCAGCGCTTTTCTACTAGAAACATAATTCCTTGCGGGCGGCGCGGCGGTGGCGGCAGCGGGGCAGCTCGTTGAGAACGTTTCACAGGCCGGAACGGAGAAACAGAAAGAAACACGCCGATAACTCGCATCGCCGAGGCGGAGAGGAGGAGGAGGAGGGAGAGGAGAGAGAGGAGGGGGGTTATACTGCTCGTGCGGCCGGGCGGCGCGGCGCGGCGCCCCCGCAGCAATTAAGTAATTGTTGTGTTAAGATTTCCGTGCTGGAAAAGGCGACCGTTTGGCAATGAATTCCTTCCTGCGGCGGCGGTGGCGGTGGTGGAGGCGGCGGCACTGCGGGAGCGCGGCCCCCGCTGCCACCGCGGCTGCCGTGCATATGCCCCGGGAGCCCCGGCGGAGGGGAGAAGGGGAGGGAGGGGAGGGGGGAGGGGGTGTCGTGACGTTGCGTGTCGACGGCACTTCATTTGAAAAACAACACCCCTCCCGCCCCCCGGCGGCGGCAGCGGCGGGACGGTTTGAATGGGGTGGTGGGGCCGCGGCCGTCCACCGCCGCCGCAAGCGCCCGCTCACCACACGAAGACGACCCAACAAAGCGGGCGGGAGCAGAAATAATATTGTTACTATAATGGTCGGCGGTGTAGCGGGCAGTGACGCCGACCGTTTAGGGGCACTCGTTGGCGGCGGCGGCGGCGGCGTTCTGCTCCGGCAGGTACACACCACCACCACCATGTCCTCTGCGTGCTGGGTGCCCGCCCTGCTGCTGCCCGTGTGCGTGTGTGTGTGTGTGTGTGTGTGTGTGCCACCGTACAAGCGCCCTTCCTACCTTACCCTACCCCTTTCAGCCCTGCCTTGAGACACTGGGGGGTGTTTTGTCGCTCGACTGCTCTCTCGCTCTCTCTCTCTCTCTCTCTGTCCGAAACTGTCTCGGACAGAGAGAGAGAGAGAGAGAGAGAGAGAGAGAGAGGGGGGGGGGGGTCTGTACACTGCAGGTCTTCGCATGCTTCGGGCCCAGCGGCGGCGGCGACGGTGTGTCGTGGCACGCGCATAGGCGTCAAGAGATATTCTCAACAAGGAGGGCCGGCCGGCCGGGCCGCTGCCTGCCGCTTCTACGCGCACGACCGCTCCGACACGCACACACACGAGAAAAGGGCTACTGCCATTCACCTCATCACAGTCTAGCCTCCCCCTCCTCCTCTCCCCCTTCCTCTTGTTTTCTTTCTTCCTCCCTGCGTACGCGGAACCTTTCCCTTCTTGACTTTAGAACAACACAACGCGCACGCACACACACACACACGCACACACACACGCGCACCCACCTTGTCAATTATCGGCGGCAAAGGCGCGCGCCAGCGTCACAACAATACTTCTTATGAAGTTGGCAACAATGGAATTATTATTTCTCTCCCCGCTGCCGGCAGCCTGCCTGCTGCCGCCGCCGCGCTGACACTTGGCGCGCGATTCGAAAAAGCGCGCGCGTTTTAAACGAGCTAAACAACGATGCGCCGATGGCGCCGCCGTCTGCCGCCGCCGCTGATGATGGCGGTGAGAAGTAATGAAGAACGAAACGGAAACAAGAGCGAGAGGGCGGTGGCGGCCGTGGGAGAGCGAGGGGCGCGCGAGCGCCGAGGTGTTGTTGTTGTCCGAGCGCGGCGACCCCGCGCTCCACGTCGTGGAGTAGAGACGCTGTTCGCGACACCTCCCCTCCCCCCGGAAATGTGACCAAAAAATGTTTTTTTGTATCCCCCCCTCCCCCGCTACCCACCAGCTCGCACCTCCTACAACTCGGAATGGGAATCTTGCAGCTACCAAGGGGGCCAGGGAAGTGCCGCACGATAAAGCTGGGCCGCGCGGGGTTGTAAAACGTGGTGTTGTTTTATGGACGTACCCTGCATGGGAAAATAACAGGCGTGCTGGAAATCACTTAAAAGCCGGCCCCGCACTAGTCGGGGGGTGAGGGTGGGGGGTCTTTTTCGAGCCGGCCTCCGCTAGCTCACCGGCAGCCATTCACCCCCCCTATGTGCATGCCCTGTCTCCGTGCCCCACCCCAGCCGTGGAAAGAGAGAGAGAGAGAGAGAGAGAGAGAGAGAGAGAGAGAGAGAGAGAGATAGGGTGGGGGTTACAAGCCTATCGCCTACGCTCGGGGGCGCAAAGCCTCCTAGATTACTGCCACTTGTAACGCAGGCGCGCGGGCGGCGCTGTTGTGTGCACGCAGCCATTTGTACTTGTTATTCACACGTCGAGGTGGAGAGGGCAAATAAGCGACGAAATGGCTCTCGGCACCGAAGCGGCGTCGGCGCCGGCGACGACGGGCTACACGGAACGCGGTCGCCGCGCGCGCTTTACCTGCAAACACATTTTGACCTATTTCCTTCAGAAGCTATTATGTTCCACTGCCACTTTTTCCGACGTTCGAATAATTTTAAAAAGCGCGCGCTTCGCGTGGAAAATGCAAATGGTGCAACACCTTTCCGGTGAGGTCGAGCTGAGAGGGCGGTGGCGGCCGTGCTCGGACCCGCCGCAGCGGGGATACCCCTACCACCAACCGTTACGCATTTCGTCTGTCATATCGATTCGCGAACAGCGAATCGGTGGTGGTGGCTGTGCGTGTTGAGCCTCTCTCCTTGCTCAGATCGGAAGTCCCTCTAACGCAGTTACACG
Organism: Megalurothrips usitatus; assembly: GCA_026979955.1. Classification (NCBI taxonomy): domain Eukaryota; kingdom Metazoa; phylum Arthropoda; class Insecta; order Thysanoptera; family Thripidae; genus Megalurothrips; species Megalurothrips usitatus. The sequence continues at coordinate 11,994,602 of CM049601.1, forward strand.
CCGGGCCGCGCCACGCGGCGACACGCCACTCCACGCCGCGACAAGCCCGCTAATCGCAGCCACTAAACAGGCCTCCCGGGCGTTCCGTTCCGTCGTGCACCCCTCGCGTTTTACACTGGCGCGATAAGGCGGTAGTACCAACCGCACGCCGCCTACACAGCGGGCCTGCCAACCCTGCACACACACACACACACACACGCACACACACACACACACACACAGCCAATTATATCCGCGAAACACACAGTTCAATCGTAATAATAAAGGAGTGGAGAGCGGCGGCGGTCAGACATGTCGAGTGAGTCCTCTGGCGCGTGGGCCTCGACGCCGAGGCAGCGGCTGCCGCCGCCGCCCGCGGCGCTGCGCACCCAACCGGACAATGAGTTAGAGAAGGAACGCACTCTCCTGACGGCGGCGGCGGCGGCGGCAGCAGCAGCAGCAAACAGGAGCCGCCTTTGGGGGGCTTCGCCGTACTTTTCTGCTTCGCTCGCGGGCAAAAGTGTTGTAGCAGCAGCAGCAGCAGCAGCAGCAGCATGTGCTCGGAGCGGTGCGCGTGGCTGTTGCCGCCGCCGCCGGTCAGCCATCCCTCAACTCGGCCGCCCCGAGAAAATTGCATCATATGTTTTTGAGGTTATGTGTCGCCGACCGCACACCGTTGCGCCGCTGCCGGTTCTCTCCCGTTCGTCCCTCTTCTCGCCTCCCCGTTTAGCGAAACAGCTCACTTAAACGAGTGGCGGGCGCATTTCTGCGCCGAAGAAATATAAATGTTTGTCTTGGGCCCAATTATGCAGATAGGAATGGGATGGGCGGGCGATGCGCCGCGCCGTCGGCTAGCGAGGCAAGTGCGCCGTAAACGACCACGTTTAACGAGCCGAGCACATCGTTTTTCATCCCCCCTATTTTTCCCTCATCCTGGAAACGTTAGTGGATCATTAGTTTATTACATTTTCGAGTGTACAATAAGGCCGAGCAGGGGGACGCGAGCGCGTCGTCGATCTCTTTCGCACAGTTTTGCGCGCCTCTTTCGCACTCCCTAATGCCCCTGTCGCGTGAGAGGGGGGGGGGGGGGTGATGGTGATGATGATGACAACGATGAAGCCAAGTTCATTGTTTGACACGGCGCGCCCACGCGGCCGGCCGCCATTGTTTCCAAGACCCCCGCAACTCTCATGTGTAAGGCCCAGCGCGCTGCTGCCGCCGCTGCTGCTGCCTCCGCCGCGCGGAGACTGCTGTCTTTATTGCTCGCTTTCCGACGTTAATGCTGCCGTCGTTACATGAGGGGCCTCTCTCCCTCTCTCTCTCTTCCTCTCCCTCTCTCTCTCTCTCTCTCCCTTCCTCTCTCTCTCGCTCTCCCTTTATGCACCGGCCAGTGCAACAGAATTTGCATGATTGACGGTGTCTGTTGTTTGTACGCTGCCTGTTAATCACCCGCAGCCGCCCCCGCGCCACCGCCGCCGCAGCGCGCGCGCGCGCTCGTGCTTTCTTCCTCTTGTTGTTGTTGTTGCTGCTTCTGGAGGAGTCATCGTGCGTCAAATGGGACACGATCGCCATCATTGTGTGAACAGCGACAGCAACAACAACAAAAGGGCGCGCGTTGTGTGAATGGAGGATGAATGAGTGAGAGAGAGAGAGAGAGAGAGACGGTGGTGTGACGGTGATGAGGTTTGTGACATCTATAAGGGCATTAATCTGAGGGGGGTGTCGTGCCGCGCGGCCCTCTAAGAGAGATTAATAGTGGGGGGAGGGTCCTGGCGGGTCCTGGCGGGGGCGAAAAACCCTTTTACTCCTCAAGGAGAGTCGATTACGGGGCGGAGTGGGCGGTCCGCGGCGGCGGCGGCAGCGGCGGCAGCGGCGTCGGGGTGCGTCCATTCAGGCCCAGCTCGATGGGCCCCCCACCCCTCGAGCAGGGCACGCACAACGGCGTAAGTGCGGCGGGGGACGCGGCACGGAGCGTCATCGTTCCCGGAACGCGTTGGCGGGTCCGGGGCGACGACGGTCCAGGACGATCCGGGACGATCCTGGCGGGGATCATTCCCCCGACTCATCCGGGGGCTGCGGGGGCGCGGCTGCCCCCGTACGCCCGGGCGGCTGCGGCGCACAGATCATGGAGGGCTTCCTGGAAGCGCACAGCAGCGGCGGCAGCGGCAGTCAGGCCTGATTGATATTGGATATGGACAGTCGGAAACGAAGACGTTGTTGTCGGCGGCTTGCATTACGGCGCACTTCGCCAACGTCACCGGCGCGTTATTGGCAAAATAGGAGTGCGAATAATGCGCGCCGCCGCGTGTCGCGTGCCATTGTCGCCGAATAGAGTCCCACAATGAACCCGCCCGCCCCTTTTTCTGCGAATAAGCGACGCGGGGTGAAATAAACGGAGCCGCGTCGGGTAGTCTGCATTGAGCCGCCCATGATGAGCCACTTTCGGCCGGCGACTGTTCTCCTCTCGTCGACGCCGCTTAAAAACACGATGACAACAACGCGCCCCCTTTGACTCGGCGACGCCGCGCTCGGCTGCTTTCAAATTTTCCCGCCGCCACCGCCTTCTCGCAGAGTCACGGCCCCCACAATGCGGCCGGCCGCGGCGGCGACCGGACGGAATATGATATATGGAGTCGCACAAGTTGGCCGCTGAAAGGAGCGTTTACCGAACCGCCCCCTCTTGTACTCTACCGGGCAGTAATTGGGGGAAGGAGGAGGAGGGGTCCTGCTAGGGGACGTCTGCCGAAGGGGGCGGTGCCGCTGCCGCGGCAGCATCGAAAGAGGGCGGTGTGATCCGCCGTGGCGGCTGTTGTATCAAAAAAGGTCTAACGAAAGGTGGACAATGCCCGAGCACACACACACACACACACACACACACGCACTCACTGAGAGGATGACGCGGCGGTCCTCGAGCAAGGATAGTCTGGGCAGTAAGTGAAGGTAGCGCTGCAAAGTGGCGCGCGGCGTGTCCGAGTACAGTCCGAGCGGAAAGCGGCGGGAAGCGACGACGGTGTGACAATATTTATCATCCAATTAGCGGTCGCGGCGGTGACGGTGCCGATCAGTGATAGGCAGATGTGTGCGCTACGCAAACTGTGTGAATGACTGATCGGGCCGGCCGTGGTGAGGGTGGTGTGTGTGTGTGTGTGTGTGTGCGCGAGTCCATGTGGCCGTGCCGCGCGACGCGTGCGGTGCAAGTCCCACGAGGCGGCATAATCAATGGCGTTTACAACATTACGGTCGTTATTCATAAGGGGTCTGCCATGCGGAGGCGAGCCGGCGGCGGCGGCTCGGCGAGGAACCACGCAACCGCCGGCGGCCGACGTGGGCGCCCCCGGGTGCGCCCCGTGCGCCCAGGCCGGTGCACACGGTGACGGAGGGTGAGTACCCGTCAGCAGGTGTTCTCGTGTTTCGTCACGCACGTATCGATTTCCAGAGCCACGACATCCCTCTCTCTCTCTCTCTCTCTCTCTCTCTCTCTCTCTCTCTCTCTCTCTCTCACTGCGCACCCACCCTTCTCTATCTCTGTCTAACCCCGCGCGCGCCCGCGCGGTCAATATAAACGCACAAGTTAGTTAGTCGGGCGCTTCGCGTCGTCCAATTAAGGCGCGGACAGTAACGAGTAGCAGCGGCGGCGGCGGCGCGCTCTGATTGGATGACGTCACGTGACATTAGCGAGGTGTCGTTGTCTGTCATTTCGGCGTGGCGGCGGCGTCGCGCCGAAAAATCCGCGCCGTCGGTCGTCGCCGCGCTAACGACGTCTGTTTTTGTCGTCTGCTAGTCCCATTTGTCGGCGGTCCGGAGGCGCCGGCGGCGGTGGCGAGCCCGACAAGGCCGCGGACTGTCACCACGCGCGCCCGCGGCGACACCACTTGGACGGCTACGACACCACCGTTTGTCCCGCCGTTCCCTTTTTTCTTCGTTCTCTTATTTGGTACCCGCGACGTGTTTTCGTTTGTTTTCAGGTCGGCTGGGTGAGTGATGATTGATTTGAGAAGGCGGTGGCGTGTGGACGCGACGTGTCGTCCGGCAGCGGTGAAGGTCGGGCCCGGGGGTCCCGGAGGGGAAACAAACTGGAGCCAATCGAAGCAATTTGACCACTTTGGCGCGCCGCCACCACCCGGAGTCCGACCGGGGCCCGATCGAAAAATTATCGATGTGAGCGCGCGAGGGGGTCCGGCCAGGGTCCGGCAGGAGGCCCGGAGGGAGAGGCTGGCGGGGCCCCCGGAACGTGGTGGCTCCGCCGGGCCGCTGCGACATCCCATTTTCTACTCGAACACCTCGGCAAAGTGGGCCGCCTCGCTGGCCGCTGCGGGCGGCCACCACGGCCCGCCAGCACCGCAGACCTTGGGAGCGGCGGCGCCGTCGCGGCCCCCTGACCAGGCCACCTCCGGGTCCCCACCACGGTCCCCGCACCATGGTCCCCCGTCCGTGGTCATACCGGCACCCGGCCGCGGCCATTGCCAATCAATATGATGATTTGAATCCCGGCGCGGCCGCGGAACACGTCAGGCGGGGAGGCGAGTGGTGCGGCGACCTGAACGCAGGGCACAGCCGAAACCCCGCCGGCCAGCCGCCACCGCAGGGCGGCGGTGGAATAACATAACGAGACGAGGAGCAGGGAGCGGGCAAACAACGGGAGCCGGCAACACATTAGCCGCTGCGGTTGAAGAGGTTACCGCAGGCCCCGCCGAGCATTCTCGCTCCTGACCTCCGTGGCCACCCGATCGCTGCCCCTGGGAGGAGAGAAATCAAATCAGTGAGAGCGCGAGTCGGGCGCACCACGACGTTACGTGAAATGTGAACACGCGTGAGTCAGTATTTGGTGATGAGCAGCGCGTTTCCGGGGCCGGAAGTGTTCACCGCCTTGTAGCGGCGCCGTAACGCGCCTCGGTACGGCAGGCGGTGTATATTATCCGGGGGCCTTGCGCGGGTGTGTGTAGCCCTGTCAGATCAATACATGACCGAACGGAACGCACCCTGCTCGCCGCCGCCGCCGCTGCTGCCCGGTTTGCGGTCAGATTCATGCGGTGTGTGTTTTGGTAAGGGCCGTGGGAGAAACGTCCCAGGCCATTGTGTACGTGGCAGACCACATCGGGAATGAGAGTAAGTGAATATGAATATGGCGCCGCAACAGTTTTCTCCCCAGGCGTCCAGACAGAAGTTCTGACAATTTGTTTTTCGAATCGTTAACAATAAAAAAAGGATGTATAAAAATGTCAGCCGTACAGAATTACAAAAAGAGGACTTTTGCTCGTTTACACCGCGGTAGCCCTCGAAAACATTTACTTTTTTGACCTTTTGAAATGATTTTTAAAAAAGTCAAGCCAAACGTCGGTTGCTGATGCTTTAACTTTTCTTTTTTTTGCCGGACGTGATGACCCGTTGGCGGGTGAACACGCGCACACACAATGTGAATTCAAACGCCGCCGCCGTCCGCCCGACCGATAGAGAGATACCCATTACGAAGACGCCTTCGCACTTCCCACGCCGAGCCGGTGCGTGGCGGCGGCGGCAACGCGATAAGTACACTGCAAACGTCCGCCCGGCCGCGTGGCTGGGGGGCGGAGGCGGAAGCGGGAGGAGGCCGGTCATCGCGATGCCACAATTAAAAAATCTCTCCTTTTCTCTCTCTCTCTCTCTTTCTTTCTCTGTCTGTCGGATGTTCGGTGAGCACACACATACACACACACATACCGCTTGGTTCTGGGTCAGGCAGGCAGGCTCACATCGCGTCTGCCGACGAGCCGCCGTCAAATGGGGCTGACCAATGTGCATGCGAAGGCGCGCGGAATTCAAATCTTACTTCTTCTTCTTCTACTCCTTCCCCTTCTCCTCCTCCTCCTGTCCTCCTCTCCTTCCTTCTTCCTCCTCTGCACCCGCGGGTGCACGTCGCCGTCACGCGCGGTTGAGCACAATTAGCGAACGCCCCGACCGTTTACGTGTGTCCTTGTGGCCGTGGCTACCGACCGCGGAGACGACCGGCGGCGCGCGCTGCCCGTCTCTCTCTCTCTCTCATCGTCTCTCGCTCCCTCTCTCCCTCTCTCTCTCTCTCGCTCCTCTCCCACATCGAGCCCCCTAATTCGGGCGGCCGTCCTCCGTTTTGTTGTTGCGCGCTCAGCAGCGGAGACACGACGACGCCACCGCCGCAGCGGCGCTGGACAACAGCTTTTGGATGGGAGCGCGCGCCAGACTCTCTGCTTTTCTGTCTCTCAGTCTGCGTGTCTGTCTGTCTGCGAGCGCGGTCCGTTATGTCATGTATTACGGGGCGGCACCACGATATCATGAGCGCATCGTAAAGTGAGCGTGCATGACAATGTGGGGAGAGGTTAGGAGGGGGAGGTGCTTCCCCTTCACAGGCTGCCTGTGGGGGAGGGGGGGGGGGTGTTGCTGACCACCAGGACAAGTGTCATGTGTGTGTGTGTGCTGCTGTTGCTGTACCGCGAGAATAGCGGGCGGGAAATGTCGAGGAAAGAGTCGACGATGAACCAATAGCAGTATGAAGAATTGGAAAAGGAAAGAAAAGCGATAGCGCGTTCGTTTGAGATGCCGTGCTATACACAACAGGTGGGAGGAGAAAGAGAGATGAGGAGAGAGAAAGAGAGAGAGAGAGAGGAGGGAGGCGAAGAGGATTGAAGGGCAGCAGCAGACGAGGAGGGAATGATGCGGTGCGTGCGTGAAGTGGACGTAAATTGGAGTTTTTGAGTCGCAGGACGATAAGTAGCCCTCGGAAGGTAAACATAACAATGGGAGGGAACGTGCGGCGCGTGTGTTGCTGGGGGCGGAGCGTTGCCGCGTTGCCGCCAAGGCGAGCCGAGGCCTAATGCCTCCCCATTGTGACAACGGCTCCAAGGCGCGACGCGCACGCACCAGATTTGGCTGGAAATGTGTGCCGCCGCCGCCGCCGCTGGAACGGGAGCGAAACAGACGGGAGAGAGGCGGGGGGACGTCGGCGGCGAGCGGGCTGCATAGCCAGCGCCTGCCGCGGTGGCGGGCCAGGCGTGAACTAACCGGAAGGGGGAGACGCGAGCCGCGCCGCTGCCTGGCTGCCTGGCTGCCCGGCCGGCCTGTAGCCTGGGGGGCTCGGCTGCGGCTCCGGGCCGTAACCAGCGACTGGCTGCGCGCCCCGCAGCGCTGCGGCGGCGGCGGCGGCGGCTATAGTTTGTTGCTGTTGTTGCTGCTGCGTCGGGTATCCCATCCAATAAAGAAACAAGACTGACGAACACAGCAGCAGCAGCAGCAGCGGCAGCCGGAGGAGGAAGTGGCGGGAAATGTAACTCAGAGCCTCTGCTGGCCGTGCCCGGAAGGGTGCGCTGCGGGCGCCGTCCCAGATATCTCCCCGAAAAGAGGAGAACAAAAATTTGTTCGACTACGGAAATTATTTTTCCATCAGAAAAATGAATATGAATCCGAACCCGCGCGCGCATCAAGATACGAAAGAAAATTAGCGGTGGATTTGAGGAGGAAGATGCCATCAGAAAACAATTAGGGACGGTTCTCCCGAAAAGTACCGCCGGTCGTTTCACTATCTGCCTCAACGTTCACTTGTTATTTTTCTTTTTGTTTTCTGCTCATTGAATTTCTCATCGCGGCCCGTCGGTTCCCCGCGGCCCGGCTGCACACGCACGGGCACAAGCGCGCCATATTTAAAAAGATGCCCCGCAAAACGCAATACAAACGTAATTAAACAATTAGACGATTACCATAAGGAGCGGTGGGTCGGGAGCGAGATAGAGAGAGACAGACAGACAGAGAGGAAGGGGGGAGGGGAGGGGGGAGCGCCGCCGCGTAAGCGCCTCTTGTCTCTTGCTCGTACTCTCTCGCACCCGTGTGCAAGAGGTAATTATTTTTTATAACATAATACAGGCGAAGAGGAGGAAAGGACGACGCGCTCGGTATGCATCAATGTGCGGGTGTGGTTGTACGGGCGTCGAAGCCGTCGAAGCCTGGCAGTCGTGTAGTCCTCCCCCCCCCCCCCCCCCCCGTTCCACCTCTCTCTCTCTCTCTCTCTCCTCGTCCGTGCGAAAGGCTTGTTAACCTCTCGTTTTGTTCTCACCCAGAGGAGAGGCAGGCTGACTAATCAACGATTCATCCGCCTCGTTTCACATAGCTTTTTTAAAAAAAAAATAGACAAAGAAAAAAGAATTAATAAATTGACCTTGCTACATTTTTGCACGATTTTTCTTTTTTTGGGGGGGGGGGGGGGGTGATTTGAAGAAATCTGCTTCGAAAACGATTGATAATAACGCATGTACAGTTAGGGTAGGTATTTTTTTTGTCACAATATTTTGGTGTTTCGTTTCGCGACGTTGGCAGAGGAGCTGCTCGCGCACATCGCGCACTCCGCTCGTATTCCGTCGGTAATAGCACTATTACTCCAAAGTAAATGTCGGAGGCGTCGGCGGGGCCCCGCGTGTTGGACGCGCCTTCAGGTGCCTCCGTCGGGGGCCTCCTGCCGCCCGGACTCCCCCCCCCCCCCCCTCTCTCTCTCTCTCTCTCTCGCGGTGTGCCGGGTGGGCAATTTAGTCCCGGGGCGTCATCGGGGGCCTCGGGGGCCCCGGAGTTCCTCCCCGCGGGGACGGAGTGCTGCCAGCTCCGGGGCCACGCCCGCGGACCCGATTCCAACCTATGATTTCAGGCTCCACCTGTCAAATTAGTGGCATAGATCATTGCGCGGAATGGCGGGAAAAGAGGAGGACAGGATGTGTGTGGCGCGGCGACTGACCGAGTGCGAGAGAGAAAGAGAGAAAAGGTGCGCGAGCCAAAGGACCCGCACCCCGCCCGTGTGTAAGAGTGAGAGGGCTATATCGAGCGCGGCTTCAATCTCCGCGTGACGACGGAGGAGGGATCATCCGCAGCACAGGAGTGGACGATGAATGAGAGCGAGCGAGATCAACAACCTTGTGTGGGGTGTGTCGGTGTGCGAGGGAGAGAAGAGCGAGGGTCCAGCTCACGCATGAATGGCAAGATCAGGTGGCAACATTTGATACGTTTCGTCGTCGTCGAGAATGCAATATATATATATACGCGTACGTATATATAAGTGTGGAGGGCGCTGCTGCGGACGGCTCTCTTGACGGGGACCACAGCAGCGGAGCAGGCCGTGTGATTTCAGGAGTCGCTTATCGTGATCCTGGTGCCGAACGCGGGCGTCCGTCGTGTTTGTTGGCAGGGTGGGTACGCGGGCGGCCGACCGCGGCCACCGCCGCCACCGCGGCCACCGCCGCCACCGCAGCTCCCACCGGAAGTGAACGTTTACCCGTGCGCGGCGTTCAAGAGGCAGCCACAGATAACATGCATTTTCGCGCAGCGGCCGCACAGCACCCACGTACAGACATCCGCTACCCGAAAATTACCATGACTCTGTGTCTGTGTGTGTACGTTCCTATTTTCATTTCCTAACCTTATTTTTTTGTGTGTCATACGCGAGGAGCGCGGTGCCACGTGTTCTACCGTCAAATGGCGCGCGCGCGCGCTAGCAGACGACGCTTCTAGTGAAAACAAAAGGCTGCCGCGCACCGCACACCTTCCGCAGGCCACTTCTAGGGACGTCATTGCACGCGGCGGCGGGGCTGTAGAGGCTCTAGAGCACAGCGGCTAGGGAGGGTCGTCAGCACGCCGCCTGCCGAGGGAACGCGACGGCGGCAGCGGCCGCCACGACTTGTGCGCCTAAACAGCGCAGTAAAGATTATCAGCCGGCACGGTCCGGCCTCCAGTGTGTGCGTGTGCGCGCGCGCGCGAGTGTGTGTGTGTGAGGCGGGAAGCGCACGATGGATTCTCGCGCTGACTGATTTTGGCCGCGTGTGACGGCAGCACGCCCCCCCCCCCCCCCACGACGCCGACGTCAACGCCGTGTGATCCCCGAGGCCTCTCTCCCGCGCGCACTTTCGAGTCTCTCTGTCTCTCTCTCTCTCTCTCTCTCTCCACTATGAATGAAAATGTATCGCTGGAAATTTCCAAAACAGTTTCCAGCAGCAGCAGCAACGGGCCGGAGACGGACGTCTTACTCCGGACGCCGCGGACGCCGCGGTGGAACTCATGCAGTTGTCCGCCGCCGACCCGCCGCGGACGCCGCGCCGAGTAATTAATATAAGCTTTCATGAGCGTATCTGTTGGCATTATCTATGCGTGCATGTACTGCCGGCCGGCCGGGCGGGCGCTCTGCATGTGAGAGAGACAGAGAGAGAGCGAGAGAGAGAGAGAGGGGAAATGCTGAGTACATATAACGGCTGTGTGTGCTACTCTGCCCTATGTGTGTCCCCTTGCCGTGACCAAACGGGCTTCAAATCTCTCTCTCTCCCTCTCTCTCTCCTCTCTCTCTCTCTCTCTCTCTCTCTCTCTCTCTCTCTCTCTCTCTCGTGCCGATATGTATGTATGCAGCATTTCCAGGATAAACTGCAAAGCGGGGGCGCGTCGCCGCCATCGACCTTACAGAGCTGAATCGAAGCTCAATCAGTGGTGGGGGCCAAAGCCTGGCGGGCACTAGGACGCTGCCGCGGCCGGGCGGCGGCGGCGGCCTTGAGCAGGCGGCCGTCCTTGTTCCTACCAAGAGAGAGAGAGAGAGAGAGAGAAGAGAGAGAGAGAGACAGAGAGACAGAGAGAGAAGGGGGGCATCGGAAGGAAAAGGGATACTACTGCACACAAGTGGCAACTAGTGCTTGTGACGTCACTGGGCATAAAGAGAACGGAAGTCAGATTAGATACACACACACACACTTGGCGTTGGTTTTTTTTACCGCGCGCGTTCAGAAGAGGTTATATACTTGGGTTTAAGCGCGGGTACGCTGGGCGAGTCAGCGCGGCGTGGGCGGCGGTGTGCATGAAGGAATCAGAGTTCCGAGACGTCGAGGCGGCCACCGCCTTGCTTTGGAGGTCCTCGCGGGACCTCGCCGAGGCCTGCGGGGGATTGCCTGGAGCAGATAATGAGCCGGAAACAGGCCTGAGGCGTACCGATGCCGGCCTTATCAAGAGAGAGAGAGAGAGAGAGAGAGAGAGAGAGAGAGAGAGAGACGGCCGAAATATAAATGTGAGTGGATAAGCGGATAAGCGTTGTTGCGGACTGTGTGCTCCAGTAGCGGCGCGGTGTGGCAGCAGAGAGAGACAGAGAGAGAGAGAGAGAGAGAGAGAGAGAGAGAGAGAGAGAGAGAGAGAGAGAGAGCCATTGTCCACCGCTGTGCCATGTCTAATTGATGGCAATACGACCCAAAGTGGACAGTATCCATCATGCCACTTCACTTCCGACAGGTGTGGCGGCCGTGCCCGGCCATGGCGCGGGCTCCGGGCTCATGGAGGATGGCCGTCATACGCTGACCATTATGCCTGCGGCCCATGGCCGGGCCTATGGCACTGCTCCGCACCGCATCAGTGACTGGTACACTCTGGCTGCCATCCACGCAGCAGCAGCAAGCTTCACTTTAAAAAAAAAATGTTCTTTCTCCCGTCGTTTTCGTCCCGGCATGAGTCTCTTGCATGCGTGTCCACCCCCACCCGACGACCCCCCCCCCCCCCCCCCCCCCACCGAGGCACAACTGGTGTTGCTGTGCGTGTGCGCGCGGCTGTTCGAAATGGATTATTCGCACCGGAAGCCGGTGCATACTGCGCGACTGTACGCGGCAGAGAACGGTCCACAGAGGTCTGAGCCAATCTCTCTCTCTCTCTCTCTCTCTCTCTCTCTCTCTCTCTCTCTCTCTCTGCCCGACGACAAGCACCGCCTTTGCTGTGCTACCGCAAGACCGTCCGACACGAGCAGCGCATATCGTTTGCACAAGTGTGGGGCCCCCGTTGGTTCTATTTGCGTCGCGTACACGACATGTGTGTGTGTGTGTGTGTGAACAGCGGCCGCCCCCAAAAGGCCGTGTATATCTGACATTGTCGCGTGAGACGATAGACTCTGCTCTAAATGAAGAGGTGCCGTTGATTCCGGCTGCCCCAGCAGGGGCCCCCCCTTGGAGCCGGCGGCTGGAGCTGGAGCTGGAGCCCCCGCACGGCCCTACCGGTCATGACTCAGGAGTTCGTCACGGCCCCAGGAGCGTTGATCGGGGCGGTGGTTGATGGTAGCAGCGGCCGATGCCGCCCCGTGTATTTACACTCAAGTTCCCGCAGCCCGCTTCTCAGTAGCCGGCGCCCGCTGCTGTTTCATCCCAAACAGCCCTCCCCTCTCTCCCCCCCTCTAACCTCCGCCTCATCGGAACGATCGAATTTGGACGTGTATAATCTTTAGAAGGCCGTGGTAGCAGCATTATCGCGAGGTACTGTTCTTCTCTTCACACCATATCCCCCCTCACACACACACGCGCACACACACACACACACGCACACACTCACACACGCGCACGGCCCGTCTGGGCGCACGAGGGGGGGCCGCCGCCGCCGGGCCGCTCGCTGGCCACATGAAAAGAAAACCCCCATCGCGGCCGCCGCCGCCGGCCATCAGACCGTCGTTTTTATTTCTCATACTTCTTCTTTTTGTCCAACTTGCCGAAAATGAGTTTCCATTCCATCGGTGGTGGCGGCGGCCAGGGCCGGGCGCCATATGTGAACAATAACGCTGTGTGACGAATGCTTAATAGCTGAACGCGTCCCGTCTCTCTCGCTCACCGTATCCATCACGCACATGTCGCACGGCGGGCGGCGGTTGCCGCTGCCGTGTGAGAGCGAGAGAAGAGACAGCGGGGGAGTCCTCTCTCTCTCTCTCTCTCTCTCTCTCTCTCTCTCTCTCTCTCTCGCTGCGTAGCGCACCGCCGCCTCCTCACAACAACGTCGTGACGTACGTGTGGCGAAGCGCGGCCGTTCCGGGAAGCTTCGGAAGGCTTCGCTATCGGCGGCGGCGCCACGGCCGGACTTTGACGCGTCAAACGGGTGTCGCGGTGAGTCAGTCACTGACAGAGGGCACCGCTCGGCTCCCGCAGCGCGGCTCGGGCAACGAGGCTCACCACGGTTCGCCCCACATTCCCCGCCCGCGAAGCTCCGCGCTCACGAACAGCAAAATCACAGGATGATATCAAAAAAAAAACGGAAAACGCGAACGCACCACGCCTAGTCACTTGGTGCGTGCGCCGTGAGGGCCGCGCGAGCAACAAGCATAGCAGGCGGTGACGTGACGCCGGACCTACCCGCTCGTCACTCCGCGCAGGTTTTGTTATTTTTTTCCTTTTTTTTCTTTTTTTCCCCTCCTTCCCATTTTACACTCCCCCGCTTCGTGTTTGTGTATACCGTGTTGACGGTCGGATCGCACGCACGAGGCGTTCGACACCTTATATATATTAAATCTCGAGACGTTGTGACAAGGATTTCAATGCTCCCCCTTTTTTTTTCCCGCGGTGCCCAACTGGCAAAAAAAGAAAAGAAACGCCAACTCAAAGCCGATCTCGATCCAAATAAAAACAAAAATTAAATCGCAACACCCTTTGGCTCAAAAACAAAGCGGACGTTTAATTTTATCCTGACCAAGTGCATAAGTGTAGTGTCTTCACATTGTCACCCCGCGAAAGATTTACAATATAAAAGTGAGAGGGTTTCGGTCGACTATGCTTGTACAGCTGGCACGAACCGAAACCGAGCGATTCACACGCACACACACATACACGAACGCACACAAACCGACACGCACACCAACTGGGTTCGAGGGTACAGCACGAGCGACAACCGTGATTTGAAACACCGGGGAGAAATTAACAGCCCCATGCTGGGGCACATTTTTGTCATTTGAAAGAAAAATACATGAAATTTTAAACCCCACCCCCTTCTTTTTGCAAGGAAAGATGTGCTGGTTCCGCCTCTGAGTGACTCATGCCAGCCCGGAGCCCGAGGCCTGCCATCATCTCGATTGAAGGGGTTTTGTGATGCGATTCTAATTGAAAGGCGCGCAGACGGCATGGAGAGAGAGAGAGAGAGAGAGAGAGAGAGAGAGAGAGAGAGAGAGAGAGAGAGAGAGAGAGGTGTCGGGAGTGTCTGACTGCGTCAATCGGTTTGCTCTGCGCGCTGCGCTTTGCGTTGATGTCGTGGCCCGAGGCTATCGCCGCGTCCTGCCACGCTCCCATTCCACCCGGAACCTCGACGACGTCGACCAGCCACGCGCGCCTCTCTCTCTCTCTCTCCCTCTCTCTCGCTGATAAGCGCGACATTCTCGGCATATCCGTGAGCAGGTGGTCACGACACCTTTGCGAGTGTCTTAACGACCAGCCTCGCTTACTGCCCCCGCCGCCGCGGCCCGCGGTGCCGCGAGGGCAGAGGCGAGGGTGCCCGCCGCGGGTGCACTGCCCGGTGCCCCTCCTCCCACGCCGACCCCCCCGGCCGTCCCCACGATTCCGAACACTGTCCCTGTCGCACTCATTGAACGCTCCATGACGGAGCGAGTGAGAGGTCCGAGAAGGCAGTGCCCGGGGGCCGCCGAACCGCAGCGGGGTGACGAATGTTCCAATGACCGGATCACCGGATCAAACGGTCCACCATACATCCGGGGCTCCGGCGGCCCGGGCGGCCCGGTTGCGTGTCCTCCCCTTATGATTACGGTGTGCACTGACCGTTGGAGCAGACGGACGAGGTCTCCCCCGGCAGCCCGCTGTCGGTGCCGGACTCTTCGTGGTCGTCGCTGAGGTCCGCGTCCTCGCCGTGGTCCATGTCCCGGGGGTCCCGCGCGTGCAGGGACAGGTCCCGGGGCCCGTCCGAGGACACGGAGGCCGGCGACGAGCACGGCGACCGCAGCCCGTTGTGGTTGTTGTCGCTGCTGCTGTTGTTGTTGTTGTTGTTGTTGGCGAGGATGTCCGTGATCATGAACCTGGACCGGGGCAGCATGGCCGGGTGGTGCAGCGACTGGTGCATGCTGGTGATGTGGTGGTGCAGGGCCTCCGTCGAGTCGGCGCCGGGGATGCCCCCGGGGCCGGCCGACAGCAGCTTGGAGGAGGCGACGGCGAGGTCGTGGATGGTCATGGCTCCCCCTAGGGTTCCCCGGCCGGCACCCGCCCCCAGAGCCTCCAGAGCGCCCGGCTGCAGTTTCGAAGCCACCTCGGTCACCATTCACACACTGGGGTTTAAGGCTGGGTAATCCTTGTCGCCGTCACACGGACACAGACGCACACGCAGGGCACTAAACACACGCACACACACACACGCACGGTTCACTGTTGCACTGGCGTCAGCATGACGCCCCGGCTCTCGCGCGCTCTCGCACTTCACTGCACACGCTCGCACGCACGACACAGCACGCTCCGACCGGCAGCCGTTCCCTGGGCAGACTGAGCGGGCGGACCCGGGCCGAGGCCGCCGAGCCCGCCGGCCCGCCGGCCTGCCCGCCGCCGGGGGGTCTGGGGTGGGGGGAGCGCGACCAATGGCGGCCGGCCGCCGCCCCCACCCCGCCGCCGCGGGGCCCGGCAGCCAACGGCGTCGCGGCCCGGCCCCTCCCCGCGGACCAATCGCCGCGGGCAGCTGGCCGCCGAGGCGTGAGCCATCGATCGCGTGACGTCACCACTTCATCGGGGAGGTGTTGACAAGGAGGAGGCTGCGGTCCGGGAGCCGCGGACTCCGCGCCGCCCGGCACCGCCCGGCACAGCGCGCCGAGACGTCCGGCGGCCCGCCGCCGACGCCCGCGAGAACAATACATTGTAGCGCTCATCCATAAAAATGAAAAGAAAGGGAACTAAATTGCGGCCGTCTCTCTGTATTAGGAAGTGGCCGCCACCGCCCCGCCCCGCAGCCGCAGGCACGCCGCCTGGAGAGGCCGAGAGGGAGTCTCTCTAACGCCGCCCGGCGGCGGCGGAGCGGCTGCGCCGAGCGCCTGCTCTCGGCAGGGTAGGCAACCCGCCCGCGCCCGCGCACCGCGGCTGCCTACCGTCCGGGCTGGCCGCGCCGCCTCTCGTGGCTCTGCCTCACTCGCACCCTCCCCGGCACGTATCGTCCCATGAGTGCGCAAGAGAGACAGAGCAACGCAGAAGCCCTGCGAATAAGCATTTTTTAAAAGAAAATCTAGAGGAGCACGCAGTCGTCACACGGGCCTCCTGCACCGTGTCGGTGGTCGTCGGGTTCGTCCTTGCAGCGTTCACACACACACACACACACACACACACATATATATATCTATATATATGTATATACACACACACGCACAGAGGTGTGAGGGCGAGGTGTGATTTGAGCAGCAAAGCCGCCCAGCTGCAGAGTCACGCCTTACAATGAAACTGAACGGTCAGATAGCAATGACGGCGGCGGCGGAGGCTCTTGAACGCACTCTGCGCTCTCTGTCGCACTCGAGGGGTGCTCCGTAGGAGAGCGAGAGAGAGAGACAGTGTTGTTCGGTCGGTGGGCGCTCATCATGGGCTCAGCAGAGACAGTAGCCTGGCCGGCCGTGCAGGCAGCCGCCGCGGCGCCCACAGGCCGCCTGACACGCCCCCTCGGCGGCGGCGGCGTCCACGGCAAAGACACCGGCAGGCGGGCGGGCGGACCCGTGCCCGGGCGGGATCACTCGGTTATTTAGTTCCCGTAATAAAGTGTAATACGGCGATGACTGCGCCGCCCGGCCGCTGTTGTTTTTTGGCACCTCTCGAAGCGGGGGAGGGACGGGCGGGCACCGTACAGGGCAGACCGCTCCGATGTGACTTGCCAAATACAACAGAGCAGCGGGGCCGCATTGAGGGAGAGAGAGAGAGAGAGAGAGAGAGAGAGAGAGAGAGAGAGAAGGAGGGAGGGGGGTAGAAGAGAGAAAGAGATAAAAAAAATTGTTCCGTGTTATAAAATTTAAAAATAAAATAAAATTTTAATTGATACCACTGTTTTGATATGGTTGGTCCGAAAATTATCGAGCACGTAGAAGGCACTCATGTTTTCCTTATAAACTTCTCCACGAGCGGGTAGCACTGTGAACGCGCTGCCACTGCAGCGATAATGCCGACCGCTGTTTATTTGAGAAACGCTCTCGAGGCGCCGCGCGTTACGGCGCGTCGCGCGGCCCCCCTTGCTGCTTGCGCTGCCATGCCCGCCTGACTGTATCCTGCCGCTGCGGGGACCCTTGGCGCGGGGCCCCGGGACGCACGGGACGGCGCGAGCGCTGATTGGACGTTAAGAGAACCGAGGATACGGCTGATCGGCGGAGCGTTGTATCGTTTCCGGTTGCTGACGCCGCGCGCGGCCGGCCGGCCGGACGTGCCTCTCGCGATGATTCCGTCTGTTCCTTCACATCGCTTCGTTACACAGCATTTAAAAAGAATACATATATATTTCTTAAAAATAAAACAAATGAAGAATTCTAAATGTACGTGCTGTGTAGGATATTGTCTGGCGACGCGCTCGCATAACCGCCCGCAACACTTGCGAGAGGGCTGTGAGTCATCGGAACCGGCCTGACCGGGGCCCTTGGGGCGCCCTTAGGCCCCACCACGCAAAGCCGTGAGCCGCGCGCATCGTGTCATTTCCTTGTTTTTCTTATTTCTTTTCCGAAAGCGGAGCCTAATGAAAAGTTAGTCGTCGGTAATGCGGGCGGGGCGTGGCACCCCGCCGGACGTGACTGGGGAGCCCGGTGTGTGTGTGTGTGTGTGTGTGTGGGTGTGTGTGTGTGTGTGTGTGCGTGTGTGCGAGTGTGGGTGTGTCCGTCTGTGTGCATGCGTGCTTGCGTTTGCGGGCGCGTAGGTCCCCGCCTCGGGAACATGTAGGGCGGGCGGTTGGAGAGAATGTTTCAGTTCGATTTTCCTCGTTCAATTGCAAGAAATGGCGTTTTTGTTGACGTAACTTTATATCTGTCAAAAAAAGAACCAACGAACCCCCAAAAATATTGTTTGAGCTGAGTTGACCGTCACGGCTTAGACCTACAGACTCAAAAAAAAAATTGGAAATTGCAGGGTTTTTTTTCTTGAAAAATTACTAAAATTATTTTTTGGACATAGACTAATTATTTTCAAAACTTGCTTTGCAAATAAAAAACATTTTTTTTAGAATCCTAGTTTTGACTTGTGGGAAAATCTCCAAAATATTGTTTGTGAAAATTTCTCCCACAAAATCTAGAGAGCTACTACGAGAGCACTGCTTGGCGAGGACGCGGGCCGACGGCGTTGGCGCGTCCACAGAAGAGCTTCTGTGTTAGGTGATTACGACTACTTAGACGTTTCATGTAGCGTGTCGAAATAACGCCACACCGTTCACTCACCTCCGCTGCTGCTGCTCGCGGGGGAAAAACTACGCGGTGCCAATAGTCGTGGCGAGCCCAATGCGCAGCAGCGAGGGAAGCTCGCGCGTGTGTCGTGCGTGTAGCTCCACGCTAGTTTTTTTTTTTTGCGGGCAGTATTTTAGTGCGTTTCGCAGGTGAAGCAGGTGTGAAAAGTAGTAGGAGAGGAGAACAAAAACTACAGCGCATCGCGTTAATCAGGCCTGTTGTATGCATCGAGCGCCTGCCCAGCCGCTGCTGACGACGTGCTGCCCGCCGCGGCCCGCCGCGTCCCCGCCGCCGCTTCCAGAGGAAATGAAGGCCGTGAAAGGCGCGGCCGAACGCACCGAAAAGGTGGCGGCTGCGCGGCGCCAACGCGTGGAGGAAGCTGCTGTAATAATAATTTCAGACAAAGTCGATTTGTTTTTACGAGATGTTTAGCCGCGCGCCCGCGGTGGGTGCTTTGTATGGTGATGCGTCCTATCGCAAGCAAACAGCAACAGCAGTAGCGGCAGCAGCCACAAGGGGAGGAGCAGTGGCAGGGATGTACGAGGAGTGCGAGAGAGAGAGAGAGAGAGAGAGAGAGAGAGGGAGGGAGAGGGAGAGAGAGGGAGAGAGGGGGAGAGAGAGGGGGAGAGAGGGAGAGAGAGCAACTTGAGCGGCCACAACGCGCACCTGGCTCTGTCACCGTGCGCTGTCGCCGCGTTCCACCTGGACCTCATCTCGTAGCGCTCTTTTGTTTCCGCGGCGCGCATACCGCGCGTCGTGCACCGGACACGTGCAGCACACGTGCAGCGCACGCGCAGCACGCGCGCACGCGTGTCGCAATGCCCACACACGGCGACGATACAATATACGCTGCAAGGCGCCGCCGCCGCGGCCGCGCGGCCATCGGGACACGCATGAGTGAATGTCAGTCATGCGGCGGGCCGGGCCGCGGCATCGGAATGCAACAGTGTCGCCCTCTAGTGGCGGAGGAGGGGGTGCTCTCGGGGGGTTGTCGCTGCAAAGTCGTGCCACACGGAACAGATTTTTCAAAAAAAAATCAGTGAAAAAAATTAAAAGTGACTGATGGAAATTTCCAAATTTAGTAACTCAGACGTTTCCTGTAAAATTTTGGACACTGTGATCATAAAGCTATCTGTACATAAAGCCTTCCGACCCTGCGTCTACCTCTTTGTGGGGCAGGTCCACCCAGCAACTTCTTTTCCTTAAGGGCCGCGCAAGAGTCGAGGTAAGCCCCGCGAGTGGTCCTTCCTCCAATCTTATGGGTCACAGTCACCAGGAGTTAAAAAAAAATAATAGAAGTCAAAGATATTTTTTCCCCAGCAAAGTCGCTTTATTTGCAGTTCTTGCATGCAGTGTCGGGTGAATACCAATGGAGTCTTGCACAGCTCACACACACACGCGCACGCCCGCCCACACACACACACACACACACACACAGACAGAGGCCCGCCGCCGAGGAGAGCGAGCAGCCATTTCGAACGAATTATACGACCGAACGGCGGCCCCCTCGATCTCTGCCATGAGGCTCAGATAGGCACACGGCGCACACGATGCCTGATACATCACGCTTCGGAGTCGTTGCATGCACCGGGGAGGTATATGCATGTGGCGTACTCGGAATAATGACAACACACATACACACTCACACACACACACACACCGGCCTCCGCGCAAAGGTAGTCATTACAGCGCGGCGCCGTGCGTCTTGTACAAGTCTTTTTCTCATTTTCTCCCCGGTTCTCCTCTCTTTCGTACCCTCTCGCTCTCCCTCTGTGTCCCCTCCCTCCGCCTCTCTCTCTCTCCCTCTCGTTATTACGAACCGTTTCCAGCCAATCGGCGCGGCGCGGCCGCCGCGCCTTCCTCTCGCCGATGCCGTCCGGCCAGCTTAGAATCGATAATTGGTGTTTAAAGCCCCTCCACGTCCCGCCGCGCCGCGGGGAGGCAGGGAGGGAGGGAGGGAGGGAGGCAGGGAGGGAGGGAGGCAGGGAGGCAGGGAGGGGAGGTTATGCTGGTGGTTATGGGTCCGGCGCGAACGCCCATTGGCCCCCAGCCTTGGACGTCAAACCAATCTCCGGCGCGTGAGAGAAGAGAGGCCCCAGCCGCTGCAGCAGCGCGGCTCGGTTCCACTCCATGGGACCTCCACTGCCAGCGACACACCGGCGCTGGCGGGGCCGCCGTGCTGGGTAGGCAGTCCCGCACGGCCCCGCGGCCAGGCGGGACTGCCTACCCGCACGGCGGCCCCGCCTCTTGGCTCCGTCGGAAATGAGACGACATCGGCGAACATTGCCGTGGCGGCCACGCCGGCCACGCCGGCCACGCCCCCTGGCGGCGCGCCACGCAGTACCGGCAACGCTACGGCACGTAAACTAACCGAAGGCTGAGCCGGCGCAGCCGTGACAACAGAACAGATACGATCGCAGGCCCAATTAAGGTCGTTACGTCGATAATCCTGGCCGTGCCGCCGCGGCGGGGACTCCCAAGGAAGCGAAATTGGCTCAATGGGCCTTTTTTATGATTACATGAATTGCAGTTATCGTCCGTAAAGGGCGCGCGGAGTGCGGACGACGCTATGCGGCCTTGGCTGCGGCCGCGGAACGGAACGCAGCAGCGCGCCGGCGGAAGCCAGCCGCGGGGGGTTCGATACCATCGAATCGATATGTAACCGCGCGCGATGTGTCTCGAGAGAGCCCCTCGCGGTGCCTCCGGTTTGCGAGGTGAAGGAGTGTTGTCGGGGCGACTTATTATTGGCGAATCCGCGAGAAGCGCGCCGCGTCCTTTGACGTCACAGCCGTGGGGCGTCGTGACCCGCTATCGCGGCCGTGCCGTGATTTTCGTGACGGCCGTGTCGTGCTTCTGGACGATTTTTTAATGCCCGAAAAAAGTTCTAAAAATGTAAACACCGTTAAAAAAATTTTTTGTTCTCAAAATTTTTGATATTTTTTAACTTTCAACAAATTTCCAAAACTTAATAGTTTTCAAAATTCCAAAAATTTTAAAAATTTGTATATTTTCAGAAAAATGTGAATTTTGGAAAATTGCAAAGTTCCTTTCTTGAACGTCCATTTTTTGATACTTCCGGCGGATTTTCGCTGCGCCATATAATCCTCTTCATTGCGGCAATGCACCACCACCGCCGCACCACCGCGCCGCCCGGCCGGCCTCGCGCGCTCGCCTCACCACTTCTCGCTCTCCGGCCGTAACAGCCATCAAGCCCCGCACAATGTTGCAGAAACGGATACAGCGCTCCGCCGGCCGCGATCATCGTAAAAGCATTGCGCCGCCGCTGCCGCTGGTGCATCCCTGGGGCCGCGGGACAAAGCAAAAGAAAACTGGCAGCCCGCGACGCGAGGTTCGGCAGCCGCGCTGCACCTCGTGATAATGTCCAATCTCCATATGCAGCCGCTAATGCGTACAAGACCCCGACACGGGAGCAATTTTGTTGTGTTTTGTTGGTGCTGCTGCTTCTCCGCGCGGGGCGCGCCTTTTATGGCGGAAGAAGCGAGGAACTAGGTGGCGGGGCGAGGTCACCTCAAGGTCACGCAGACGTGAGCGCGCCACTTTGAAATATCAGCCGAAAAAGAATTTTAATGCGCGTGCGTGTTTTTTTTTGGGGGGGGGGGAGGAAGGGGAAGGCCCCATGCCCGGCTTTGCGGGACCTGTTGTATCAGCTAAAGCCCGGGCATTTAAAAATCCATAGCCAGCCATGCGGCACTGATGGCTCTCATCAGCATGGATGAAGCTCTCTCTCTCTCTCTCTCTCTCTGTGTGTCTCTTTCACTCACTCTCTCTCTCTGTCTCTTTCGCTCACTCTTTTTTTTTCTCTCTCTCTCTCTCTCCTCGATTTCTTTCCTTCCGAAAAGGTATATAATGCGCAGGGGCGCGCGAGATAGCGAAGGGAATCAGGCCGTCTTCTGCCGGAAATCAAGATTCGGGCATCGAAACCGCGCGGCGCGGTGGGGAGAGAAGAAAGCGTTTAATCAGGGCTAATTAAGCACGTGTCTGCCGGGATTCCTCCAAAACCATTATGAACGGACGGCAAACAGCGCCAACATTTTTTTTTTCGTTCTTTTTAGTGAGAGCCTTCTAGTATGTCGTGCATGAGCCACGACGGTTAACAGCTTGCAGTCGGGTTGGGTTCGAGTCGTAAACCGTCCCTTCGGCGACACGTTTCAGGACAATTGCTAAACGCCCCCATCACTGTACGGCGAACGTCAGGCGGTCAGGCAACGGCGACGGCGGCGGCGGCGGCGTCCGGGAAAGTGTCGACGCCGAACAGGTGTCGAGTGCGGTCGTAATATGCACGAGACGCTTTTCGGGTACGTCGCCGTTGCTCGACAAACATTGCGATTAGGTTAGCGATACACATAAATATGCGTTTATCAGCATCAGTTTAAAGATCACAATGTCTTATTGGCCATCTTAAAAATATTTAAATTGAAGTTCGAAACCGACGACTTTTTGTCGACTTTTTACATTACACGGCTTATGCTGTGCGAACTGATGAACGGCTGCGTGCATCTCGCGCCAACACTTCCCGCGGTAGTTAAACACACCTCGCCACAAAGGGAAGGAGAGAGGGAGAGGGAAGGGGAGAGAGAGAGAGGGGAGAGAGAGAGAGAGAGAGAGAGAGAGAGAGAGAGAGAGAGAGAGAGAGAGAGAGAGAGGGTGGGGGGGATGGGGCCGAATTTTTCCTCTCTCATGCTTTTGGCTGCGCATCGTCCGTCACGAAAGGTGGAGGGGCGCCGAGGGCAGCCGCCCTGTAGACCATCGAACGGCGCGCGCGCGTGTGTGTGTGTGTGCATGCGTGTGTGCGTGTGTGTGTGCGTACGCTCATTAAAGGCGCCGTCACGGCTTTTGGCCGTGTGCCTTGCGGCGCCTTGTGGCATGCGCCAGCAGCGCAAGTGTGTGTGTGTGTGTGTGTGTGTGTGTGTGTGTGTGTGTGGGGCGTGTGCGTGCCCACAGAGGCCTGACCCATGACCCCCTTATGGCCCGCGTGGGTGATCCGCCCTTTTTTCCGATACGCGCCGAAATCAGAGCCAACGTATCACCGTTTGTGTGTCAGTGCGCGCGTGTGTGTGTGCGACAGAGAGAGAGAGAGACATAGAGAACTTTGTTCGCCCCCGTGCGTTTACGCCACGTCGGCCGCACCACCACCATCATATTCGTAGAAGCACACTCGTGCCACGGACTACGCGGAACTCGGAACTTCGACGAATGTCGACTGTCAGTTTTTTTTTCGGTCGTGCGCGGCGTCGTTCGCGTCGTGACAATTGTTCCCTCCGCCACATTTTTGCAAATTCACCATCAGCAGAAGTGGCGCATAGGTCTCCGGGAAGGCGCATGTGTATAACGCCGCCCGAAGCATGAAGCAATGAAAAAAAAAACGAAAAAAAAAGCACAACATCACGAAAACCAAAAGTTTCACGTGTGAAAGGCGGTATATGAGATGGCAATCGCTGTGACATGGCTCATGGCTGGATGTCATTATTTGCAGGGCGCGTCCGCGTGCGGCCATTACATTAATTACCTATTCGCAGCGCGCGGCTCCACGGGGAACGGTCATGTGTACACGGTAGAGCGACACCATCTCCGCCCTGCGCCGCTGCTCGCCGGGTCGCGGTCGTGTTTTGTCGCCAGCAGCAGCATCGAGGCCCGGCATCTGTTAGCGTCCAAAACCGTCGGCGCCACGCTCATGTCGCATTACCGCATTAGCGCCATATAACATTTTCGGCCCGTACAAAGTTGCGGCGCGAAGCTGCAGCGGCGGTGGCGGAGGCAGCGAGGGCCTTGATTGCCACAGCTATGTGCCCGCTAATGCGATTCGTGGTGTCGTCCCTCATTGTAATGAACCTTTCGAAAAAAAAATACGGGATTTAATTTTTAAAATTTTTTTTTAGAAATATTTAGAAAAAAAATATTTTCTTGTTTTTAAATGTTTTAGTGGGCTTTCAGCGGGAGTATCGGATAGTGATTCCATTAATTTCTTGTTTTTAAATTTCAATAGGGTTGTTTCAGAATTTTTTTTTCCTATATTATCTTTACAAGTGTCAACTACTTTTGAATAACAGTAGTTACAATTGCACACAAACGTGCCCCCCCACCGCAAACCGCTAAAATCTCCGGCCTCTATTCGTGACCAAGGCGAACGAGCCGACCTCCCCGCCCACCCGACCCCCTCTGGGAAAGGCGCGTGACGGTTCGACTCTCTTCACCCCTTCCGATAATCAAACTCGGCCCCGCGCACACGTTGCCAAACAATACGGAGCGACGCGAGCCGCGCGCCGCCGCGTGAACGAGCCCGTACCCCCCTCTCTCTCACTCTCCTCGGCTCCCCTCGAACGACCGCGTACTACCTCTCTCACTCTTATATACCCTCCTCGAACGGCAAGTCAAGAGGAAAGAAAGGAGTCGAGTTGCGACTGAAACTGAGCACCGATTGCTGTGCTCTCTCTCCCACTCACACGCGCGCGCAGCGCGGATACATGTCGAGCGGAAAACAACAACTTTGTGTGCTGCTTCAGTTTTTCATTTGAATTTTCGCGCTCGAACCCTACGCGGCGGACGAGGGTGGAGCGAGCCCGGCCGCACTCGAGGGGCCGCCCGGGCGTGGGCTAATGCAGACCGCACCGGGGCAGCCCACGCCGCCGCCGCCACCGCCGCCGCCGCCACCGCCGCCGCCACCGCCGCCGCCGCCGCCAACGGACCGGTCCAGTCCAGTGACTGACTTGCGGCATGTCACACCACCATGGCAGGTGGGGGGGGGGGGGGGGGCTGCCGCTCAATGTACCACTCTACTGTACAGAAATGATTTGATGAGATTTGCAACCGTTCTATATAACCTATCTCTCTCTCTCTCTCTCTCACATTCATATAAATGCTCACTGTAAGAGTCGTCGGATACGAATTATCAGGCTGGTTGCATGTTATTCCTGCACCTGGCCACCGACGCAGGTAACGGTGCGTGCTGTGCTGCAGCGCCTTAAGTGCATGTTTCGGCCCGGTTTGCGAAACAGAATGAGACCGTTAGCGGAACCTAAAGCTCGCAAATAGCCGCTACTGACTGAGTCTGTCCAGCTGTGCACACACACACACACACACACACACAAGCTCCGCTTAACTGTTATCGAGGCTTGTCGATAACGCCTTGCGGCATGTCACACCACCATGGCAGGTGGGGGGGGGGGGGGCCTGCCGCTCACTTCGGGTGCGCCGAAGAAAACGCTTTTGGGCAGAGACGCGGAGGAAAAGAATTGTACCACTCTACTGTACAGAAATGATTTGATGCAAAACTAATACGGTTCTTGGGAAACAGAACGGTTACTGTTGGTGTATTTGCAACCGTTCTACATAACCTCTCTCTCTCTCTCTCTCTCACACACACACTCCACTCTTATTTGTATTGTACTTATTTGATATATCCAGTGTTCTTAAAACAACAAATTACCATCTCTATGCTGATGATACACAAATTTACACCCATTTTCATCTTGAGGATTTAGAAGAGGCACTGTTAACGAGAATTTATGTAAACTAGTCATAAATATTTCTTAATGTGAAGAAAAACACAGCCCATTATAATAGGATCAGGCACTTATGTTAATATGGTGGAGAAGATAGACTTGCCATTAATTACTATTAATGATGTAGCAGTCATATAAGGAGGAGGTGACAAATCTAGGAGTGATTTTTGACAACAAACTCAGCTGGAGCGGCAACAAGCTATTAGTGTTGTAAAAAAGGTTTTTAGTACTGTCGCTCTCACTCTTCTGTGGCACACCCATTAAAGTTTCGCCCATTAAAAGAAACGCGATACTAGTCGGGCAGTACTACACGAACTAACGAAAACTAAACGGAACGAAAAGCGATTATGTATGGGAAAGATAGGCGAGTTGGCTGACTTGCAGCTTGGCCGGCCGCCGCCGCCCGTTTTACATACTACGTTGGCAGCTCTAATTTACACTGGTCGTTCCGTGTGGTCCTTCTCCTAAATCCTGAGTTTACGACAGCCGCTGCCTTTACGCCGCGGTGCGTGGGGCCGCGGGGCCCCGTGCCGCCATGCTCCACGCTTCGGCTCGCCCACGCGCCGCCGCCGCCGCCGCCGCCGGATCCGCGAGCGTTATTTTGCGATTCGAAAACGCGAAAGTAAACGTGGAAAAAAAAAGTTTCCGGTGTTGGTGAGAGTTACACACGACCGCTTGGCTTAAATGGATCGTGGCTCGACCGAAATAATGCCGCCGTAAAGAGAGATCTGGTTGACGGGTGGCGAGGTACGAATCTGACTGGCAGTGCCCCGTAAGGTTACGGGTACCGCGAGCGCAGCGTCAGCGGCGGCAGGAAGGGGAGGCCGGCGTCCGGGGAGGAGAGGCTTTCGGCCATTACAGGCTCCAGATGGCTGGCGGGGAGGAAGGCCGGGTAGCAGGACGCCGTCCAATTTATTATTGTTTTCCGAATGATGATGATCATGATGATGACGACGATCGGCAACGTGATTGACGGAAAGCAGGCATTAATCAAATACGGAAGACGAAGCAAGGAGGGCCGCCTCTGCTCGCGGCCCGCGCAGGCAGATGTCGGAGAGCACCGTCTCAGAAAAATGGCGGCAGCGCTCTGATGAATTCAATTAATCGATGGTGGAAATCGATCATTGAAGTGTTTATTGGTGCGGATTGATCGTCCGTTCAATTGCGGGCCGTCAAATTAGAAGGATGAGTGATGGGCCTGGAGGGAGGGGGTGAGGCTGTTGGACCTGGCCATGTTCTCTGCCTGTGAGGGGGAAGTCGTTTACCTAGAGCGGCATAAAACGATGGACCGTAACATGTCCCATTCTCGCTGACGCAGTCGGCAGCCAGGCTCATGGTGGGGTGCAACAGCGCTCATCTCCTCTCTGAAAACATATAAAAGACAGGAAAAAAAAGTGAGAAGACCGCTGTGTGTGCGCGAGTTGTGGCGATTGTTTGCGAAATAGAGCCAGAGAATAGAGCGCCACCATTATTTGCCATTTCGTGGCCGCGTCGCCCTCCGCGTGCCGCGACCCCCACCCCGGCCCGGATTCACACCCATACTTCCCACTTTAATAACCCATTGTCTCTCGTTTGTCGTTTCTTTTTTTTGCGACCTTTTCGTTCCGTTTTGTTTTGCTGTTCGAGTTTAGCAACAGCCGCTAACCGCGGTGCGGGCGGTCGTCATCCGACTCACACATCGAAGCTCTTTTGTTTCCGCATTTTCCACGTACATTTTTTTTCTTATTTTTCTTTCTCTCTCTCCCTTTCTGTTTCTCTTTCATTTTTATTCTCTTCTCTTTGATTTATAAAGCGCCTCGTCGCTTCACATGTGGCTCCCTTTTTCACAGGGATACAGTAGTGGGTGTTTGTTTTATTCCACGCTCTGTTATGCAGATTCCGTGGAATATCTGATGTGCCCTGTCGCTCCTTCTAGTATTTCACACTTTCTCCCAGAAGTTTGCATCAGGGGGCCCCCCTGTGTGGTACGGGAATTCCCCGCTCGGCGAGTCGAATGCGTCGACAAGAGGCAGGCACTTAAAACAGACCAGGTCATTTATTTAATTTTTTTTCTTTAACGAATCAATCGATAAGTAGTAAGTACGCAGGCGGTGGGATCGCGTTCAAATCCAACGAACGGCGAGATGTGATTCGTCTCGCCGGAGCCACCCTTCCCAGGGCAGGCTGCAGCGCCCCCACCCCAACCCTCCCCTCGCACTCACTTGTCGTAATGGATAATAAATAGCGTGTGAAAGAGGGGAAAAAATACAGTGAAGGGGCTGGCGGCGGCCCGCGGGGTAATGAGTTCTGCAGACAAGGAAGCACGAGTGAGCAATGTTATAACAGAAATTAGTCGCGAATGAATTGGGGCAACGGGGTGGTGCGCCGCGCCCAAAACACTTGCCGAAGCAATAAAGCACCGTACCGAGGCGGGGCGCGCGCGGAGGCCTTGATAACCTCATGGAAAAAGGAAATCAACTAACTTCTTGCCAGGATTGAAAAAGAAGATATCAATCTTGATTGCCCGGTCGCTTAGTCACATCGAGTGGCGCGACCGCGCGTACACGCAAAGTCGAATGGGCCAGCGGCGGCGCGGCTCGGGGGTGCGGCGGCGGGGGCGGGGCGGCGTTGCATGGCCCGCCGCATAACCCCCCCATCCCTGCTCTTGATTTGGGATTTTGTCCGTCGACGCGGCCATCCCGGCTAGAATGATCTACGTTGAGACTACAGTTTGAAACTACTGCATGAAACTACAGTACCCGAACTGTAGTTTAATTGCAGCTGCACTGTAGTCGACGAGAAAAACTACAAGTATGTCTCAATTATCGCGAACTTTCTCTCCGGCTGCAATGTAGTTTTCTGTACGAAAACTACAGTCGTTTCGTGGTGTAGTTCGCGCTGGCGCGTGGCTGCTGCCGGAATGTTTGCTCGCACAGCAGGGCCGGCATGAGCTTGCTGCCCGTGCGGCCTTGCATAAATCGCTGTAAATTGAAAGGGGGCCCATGTCATTAACGAGGAGCAAAACCGCGGCGGTGCATTAGCTCGCTTTAATTGTTCAGCGCCGCCGTGAGTCGCTTGGCTGCGCGGGGGCCGCCGCCTCCGGTTGTCTTGTGCTACCACGGCCACACCCGCTAATTTCAATTTGGAAGTGGGCAGAGGTGAGAAGTATGCGAGTGCCACTCATCTCGAGGTTATGGCTGGTCTAGGAAACAATGACCCCCGCGCCGCGCTTGCAGGGCCGTACAACGACGCCGGCTTCATTCAAGCACTGCTACTCCTCCTGCCGCCTTTTTCGTACGCGGCTCGTTTCCGACTGCCAATTACACCACCACCGCCGCCTTATTCATCTTTCCCGGGAGTAATTGTCTCGATTCCGAAATTCCTCGCGCCGGGCTAACCTCAAACTATTTACTCCTGCCGGCGGCGCCGGCGGCGCTGGCGGCGCTGCTACCGTGCGGCCGGCACAGCGATGACACCGTTCGCCCCGAGGCTGCCTGCTGCTGCGTGCCGAGTCCTGATCAATGGAAGCACTGACCGTTTCATTTGGCTCCATTCAGCGGGGAGCGGGAAGGGTTGCTGGCCGCCGGCCCGCCCCGCCGACCGGCCCCGGGTATTACAGTGATGACTCGGATCGGGAACACGCCGGGCCGCAGGTGCGGCTGCGGCGGTGGACCAGAAAGCAGCGGCGGCGGGGGCCGGGCCGCCGAAACGCCGCCGAAACGCCGCCGCCGCCGCCGGGGGGCACACTACTTACGGGCCGGGACGGGCCAGCCGCCGGGAAATCGGTCCTTATTCCTGGCCCCAGTGGGAATAACATTTTCGCCACGTATCACGGTCGGCTGCTGAGATTTGTTTTGAGGAAAGCCGCGCAAAACACAGTCACACCGCAGCAACAACTGCAGCGCGGTGACGTATTTATTTTCCGCGGGGCGCGCTTGCTGCTCCGCCCTCCCCCCAGCGGCCGCTATGCGACTGTCGCGCGCGTGCAAATGGAGTACGTAATGTTGCCCGGGCAGCCTGAATGGGCGGCGGCGCGGAGCAAAGCGCCCGCTCACGCCATGTCACCATTTTGACATTCGGCCCGTTCCGTGACGCTCCTGCGCACGGTCCCCGCGGGCTCCCGCGGCCTATGATCTGTCACAGCGGTAAAAGGTTGAATTAAAACGGGCGCCGGCGCGGGGTATCCATTGTTTGTCCTCGCGGACGCGCACGCTCCGAGCCGCGAAAAAGACCCGGGCTGAGTTTGACCGCGTTGTGTGTGCGTCCTCCGCGTGTTTCGAAGAGCGTACGCAGGGATAGGGTATTCCGCTCAAACTCAGACTGGATGTCGAGAAGAAATCAAGAATCACAGATGAGGATCCAGTACGGGGGGAACCGCAGCAGAGAGTATCGCCGCCGCGGGTGCCGGCCACGAGCCGACTGACAAATTTGCGGGTCTTGGCTCTCGCTGATGATGTGTCACGACCATTTGGTAGGGTCAGGTCACTGCGAAACTTCTCCGAGCGGCCCCAAGAGCTGCCTCATGAGGCCGCGCGGTGACGGCTGATGTACCGTGTGACCCTACCAATTGGCCTTGACACATCGTCAGCGAGAGCTAAGGCTCGCAAATTTTTCAGTCGGCTCGTGGCCGACGCCCGCGGTGGAGATACTCTCTGCTGCGGTTCCCCCCATGTTGGATTCTTGAATTCTTCCCGTCATTCGGTCTGAGTTTGAGCGGAATACCCTGTTGGGCACCGGGTGTTCCCGCACCTCGGCAGTCGTCGTCGTCATCGTCGGCCAGTTGCCGTAATGACAATAAGTGCTCACCGGTATCGGTAAGTCGTAAGGTGCAATCGACCGTCAAAATTGCCGCGCGACGCCGACGGACACACGTCTCACCGCCGCAGCCGGCCGATGCTGCCGACCGCTCCCGGTCAGACACTAACAAATTGAGGCGAGCGCGGCAGCAAAAGTGTAAGGGTTGCGACCATCATGTGGCCCCGAAACAGAGGTCCTTGCAAGGATGAAAATTGTAGGGCCAGGGGTAGGGTTTGCTGCCGTTTACAGGAATGGGCGACAGGTAAGGCGGGACGACTCACTGGGAAGGCCCGACGAGCGTATATTTCTGCAGCGCTCCCCGTGTTCCTCTGGGATCGTTGAGAGAGTGAATGAATGAACGAAAAAGAGTAAATGCACGAATGAGTGTAGAGTGAGAGAGTAAATGAATGAATGGTAGAAGGTAAACTAATGATTGAGAGGAGGCACGAATATGCATGAGAGCAGGGACCGGATCACGATAGGGCCCCCGCCCGGATGGTCCCGGCCGGCCATTAGGAGCCTCTCTCGCCGAGTCTCTACTCTATTCCCATTGATGGGGAAATAGGGCGGCTCATTTTTTGATCCGCGGCCGCCGCTTATCGGCTCGTATGCATCGCAATGTGAGATAATAACACGAGTGGCATTTCAAAACACGGCGCTCCCAATGCTCGGCGGGCATTTCATTGGCCGCGGCCACGGCCTGCTGATGGCACGGCCCCCGGACACGCGAGTCCGCGACTGTGATCGGAGGACACGCACGCGGCCACGCACCGCGCACGCACCGGCCACGCGGTGCAGAGACGTGATCCACCGTCAGAATAAGGACTCGCCGACACCCTGTACGGGCCTCACGGAGTCCTGTTGTAGTAGCAGCGTCCCGCGCGCCATTTGACCGAGCCCAGGGTCCCGGATCTGTACAGTCGCGCAAAATGCCAAACGAACGTCGCCATCACACATTACAAGTCATTTTCCGTGATTCTGCCGGGAAACCTGGAGCTTTGGGCCTCTGTGTGCGTGCGTGTGTCTGTGTGTGAATTCATGGGTCCTAGTTCTTCCTTTCCTTACTCTTCTCCCTTGCTTCCGCCTCTCATTTCTCCCTCGGCCTTCTCTTCCTCGTTTTCTCACACACACACACACACACAGCATACGCTCCCGTTCATAATAATGCCTGATAATTATTTATGACCGCGATCAACATCTGATTTCATTAGCGCCGTGTGCCCGCTCGCTCCGCCGCAGCTCCGCTCCCGCCAATAGGGGCGCCCCTCCGCCGCGGGCAGGTCTGCCCCTGGCGGCCGCCAGCTACACGAGCCGCCGTCTCGCGGCGCAAAGTCTTTGAATGGATAGTCAGCACTCTCATTGGGAAGACTTTCAACCTCTGAGTGTGTGTGTGTGTGTGAGTGTGTAATTGATGCGTCAGTGATATCGCGAGGCTGAGTCTGCAAGATGCAGCGCGGTTGCAGGACCCGCAGTGTATGAGGTCGTTGTGGAGCACCTCCTCCGAGCTCAACTGCAGCACGCGGTACATTTTGAAGGCTGTTTCGGTCATGAAGACTGATCCGAATCAGCGATCGATTCGTTCGTTTCCTGCCACGGGGCCGCACAGAAGACCCTAGACTCCACACGCACCCGCGTGGCCGCGTCGCTGGGCAGGAGTGCAAACAAAACATTTTCCCACACTTTCTCCGGCAGATTGACGACTGACTGTGTGTGTGTGTGTGTGTGTGTGTGCGTGCTGTGTTCAACTGTGGTAATGGCCACCGTGGCCTTCCTCGTTGGTGGCATTAGCAGTCTTGCAAACCCGATGAGCGGCTTGTGTGCGTGTGAGCATTGTCCTGCGAAAACACCATGGTCCCGAGTCCTGCTCAACAGCGAGAGCCCTTCCTTGATCTAGTTTCCTTCTCTATCATCTTCACCGCTCCGCTGTTTTTGTTTATCTCCATCTCTCTCCCATCCACAAGCAGGGCGGTCTTGTCTCGGGGATTCAATTTTGCCTCGTAAATAATGAAATGCGCGAGACCACCTCTGGTTTTCTCGCCTCTCGCCATTAGAGATAGTCTCCGTTTAGGTGGCGTGTTCCCCATCTGCCTCGGTACATCGCGGCTCCGTCGGCGGATGCGAGGCACCTGCTGCCTCCGGAAGACCCTACTCCCCCTTGGCGACGTGGCTGCTAAACCTAGTTGCCATAGTCGCCGCCAGCGGCGCCACCGTCGAGGACGGCCAGCAGCGCGGCTCTCGAATTAAAACGCCGTTTACACGGAGGCCCTGTCGTCTAACGACAACGTCGTTTGTCGAAGAATGTGCGACAGCGTGTAATTGGCGTATTGTGCTCAGTGTCCTACGCGGACGTCACACGTCGCCGTGTGAGCGCGACCCGGAGAGTCGCCGTCACAGGGTTCCAGATTTTCGGCTTCGCTGAAGAGCGGTGGTTTGCCTCGGGTCCTTCTGAGCCACACTGACTGCTTACGGTACAACCGTCGGCTGACCCGCCCCACCCGCTTCTGTCTCACTTCGTCACATCGTTAACTTTTACGAACGGGCACCTGAGCGGCCCGGTGGTGTCCGGCACCGGCCCCGCAGCCACGACCGCGGCCAGTAAACTGCCGGGACACCCCGGCGGAACTGTGGGCTCCCACAAGGGAAGTCATCGCACGGAATGGCCTCACCTCCGCAGCTCTTCGCTGGCTTCGCCCCGTTTCCCGCCGATGTCTCGGTAGTTAGCGGGGCCCCGCAGAGGGGGCGTGTCCCCACCAAGATTTTGCTTTTGAACCGCGCCCCTCTAACTAACGCTCTAGCTCCTCCGACATGTTTAAAGAGCTGGTGAGGTTCGTCCGGCTAGAGAACCAGCCGCACACAAACGCACACAACGCTCGAGTAAAATCAAATTTTCAGAAATAATTGCGCCGAAATAACAATCGTTTATAGGTTGGCGAGATGGTATCGCTGGCCGCCCCCGCGCGCTCGCCGCGCAGTGTTAGTTCTCTGCCGTGCGCGCGGCCCGTTACAGTTTCGGGGGTCCTGCTGCCACTGGCCGCTAGCCCCGCAGCCGCCTCCACTTCTCGGTCGTTAGGGAGCTAATTGCAGACTCGAAAACCTGGCTGCTCATCCCCGCTACCACCTTCCATCGTTGCTGACGAGTGCCTTTTAGCTCTTCTCCGCGCTCCACCCGTTGCCGCCGCCGCCGCCGCCTTCGCTCGCGGTATCTCTCTCCGCGCCGTGAATATTTCCCGGCCCCAGACTTTTTTGTACATTACGCGCTTCCTATCCGAAGCATAGAGTCATCCTTAAGAGTCTCTATAGCTAAACAAAGTACCCCGCACCACGGAAAAGGCGTTAATTACTGTCCATGGGGGTATTCTGACACCCCCTCAGAGCCGAAAAATGAAATTATTTCATCGGAGTTTTTTTTTGCCGACCGCGAGGGCAACACAATACCTGGTGCGGCAGCGAAGGGGAGGGGGGGGGGCGGTTCTGAAGGACAAAGGTGTAATGACACATGTCCCAGCGGCCCGCGCGGTAACCACTCGATACCTACAATCAATCCACGGCCCGATATAGTGTCTTTACATTCTGTAATGAAGCGACAGTGCGGGGTGCGTACCAGAAAATTGGAAGGGGGAGGGGGTCATTCCGGGGCTGTGCGTCTCCGTCACCGTGGGACAGCGGCAGAGCCGAACGGGTTTCATCTCTCTCTTTATTTTTCTTACCCCACAAAGATGCCGGGTCCGTTGCCCCATTTGATTTCTCCCCCTCCGTCGCCTCCGTATCGGTGGCCGTTTTTCGTCCCAAATTAAGTGTCTCTGCGATGGGGCACTGTGCGTGAGGCCCCCCCGTCATCAGGGGGCTGCGTCTGAGGGCGGCGCGCTGACGGACGCAGCCCGAGGCCAGACCGCTACTCGGCTCGCTGCCGCCGCCGCTGCTGCCGCTGGTGTGATTCATAGAAATGAGAGATGATCATGATGGAGTCGATGAGGCCCGTCACGACCTCGCGAGAGGGAAAATACGAAAGGCACGATGTGTGCATTTGCGGAAATGTGAGGCACAGTCGCAGCCGCCTTGTTTCTCTCTCTCTCGGCGCTGCAGTTAGGCCTCTCTGCCTACATTCGCCGCGTAATCTGATCAAAGGGCTCTAGCGGAAGGCATTACGGACGGAAAGGGAACGCACATATCACACACCATTGTTCTCTCTCTCTCTCTTTCTCTCTGTGACCGGTTTGGTTTTTTGCCCGTGCCCCACCACCCTCCTGGAATAACAACAATGATTCACAATTATCCCGGGGCCCTGGTCGTCCTTTTGGGGCAGAAGGATATGGGCTGCATAACGCCCTACCCGCATGGCTCCTCCGGGGCGGATCAAGTGCGACGGTCACCGGGAAGGAATACCATTATGTACCCGAGTGGGAGGGGCCGAGGCGCGTCCTGTCCTCACGCCCTGCGCCCCCCCCCCCCCTCCCCCCCGCCCCCCGACGCGGAGTGGACGCCATCGCGTCTGGGCCGATCCGGTCCTAGCACCACCGGTCCGAACGAACGCCATGCTGGAAAGTTCAAGGGGCCGTTGGGTGGTTATCATAAGGTCAAGGGAGCCATCGGTTTGTGTGTTTGTTTGTTGTTGTGTTTTTGCAGGACAATTGTAGAACTGTACAACAAAATGTAGCGCGCGAGGATCTTTACCCGCATGCTCCACCATGCAAAAACATTTTCCTCTCAATCGCCCAAAAAAAAAAAACTCAGATAAATCCTAACTCAGAGCCCGTTTGGCTTGTTGTCGATGCGCACTGCATGCACTCTGGGTAAGTTATCGTAGATGTGGCCGCGCATCCGGCAACATGTACACGTCAGGGCTGCAGGAGGGTGCAGCCGCGCGCACCGGCCGTACCCGGCACACTGTGTTTATCAACCAATCGCACCGCAATTATCGTCAATTTCCTCCACAATAAAATGGCATTTTATTTGAAGCGCGCTGCGCCCCTCTCGGCCCCTCCGGAGGCGCGGACGGGCCGCGTCCGAACACGCCCCGCTGCCGTCGCGGCCCATTCGACTGTCGGACGGAGAGGCAGCCCCGCGCCGCCGCCGCCGTTTCGTACGCGGAGCGTTGGCCTCGGAGGGAACACACCCACGTCCACGTCCGACCAATCAAAGCCCATCCGAGCCGCGCCGTGCCGTACGCGGCCGAACGCGCCGATCGGGCGAGATCGAGTTATAGCCGAGAGGAGGAATACAAAAAGGCGAGGCGGGGCGCGGAGGGCGTGGAGGGAGTGGAGACAAAGGCACGGAGTGATGGAATTAAACAGCGCACTGACGGAGCGATGAGTGCCCGAGCACACACGTCTGCATGCAGTAAGATTGTGATTGAGCAATATGAAAACAGTCCGCACTCATCTCTCTGTCTCTGGCGGCCGTTTTAACTGCGAACGGGTAGAATAAAAAGCGCGCGCGCCGCACGGAAGATTATTCTTTTGTCCGCCGCATATTCCACCGCTTGCACCCTGCGCCTTTTCTTCTGCTGCGCCGCCGGCCGCGCGTGGTTCGAGACGTAACAAATGACTGCCGCGGCGCGCGCGCGCAGCCTCATCATGGCGCCTTATGATTTCTGGAGGGCTGCGCTTTTGTCATTGCGGCCGGCGTCGGGCGCCGGGGCCCTGCCATTACATTACGGGGCAGCAGCGAGAGTAAGTGCTGACGCCGGGCACGTTCCCGCTTACCGCGCCGTATGTACCAATTGGTTATTGATTTTCATTTGTTTTTGTGTTTTAAGGGGGCGTCGTTCGAGAAGAATTCAATGTACAGTTTTTTAAAAAAAATATTTAATCTCTACGTTTTCATAAAAGTCAAAGAATTTTTATTTTTAAGAACACTGGAGAGTCTGACTCTGGACGCAAATGAAAATTCTTCCCGTGCAATTTGGTTGGAAGATGCTGGAGAAAGGTTTCTCTCTTCCAGCGTGTCGCGGTGGACGGGGTGCCCCCCGCGCTCCATGATCGCAAATTGGAGCACCTGTTACACATGAGCCAATACGGAAGGCCGCCGACCAGGCGCGCGGGTGTGCAGAGCCGGTCAGGTGGGTTAGAAAGGGACAGGTGGTGCAGCGCCGCGTTGGAGGGACAGAGTCGCCGCGAGGTCTGTTGTTGCCGGCGGCCCACCAACAGGTGGCGGCGGTCGGCGGTGCGCCGGGGGACCCCACATCTCGCATCGCGATGTGAGAGTGAAGGCTTGCGGTCGTTCTGCTCCATCTCACATCCAGGAGGGGGATGGGAGGCGGCGGCACCGCGGCATCGGAGGGTCGCCGTCAGAGGTCGCCGTCAAGGGTCAGGCCGCCGCGCGCGGTCTCCTTTCACCACCGCACGTGCGATGAGCCTCTCGCTCATCTGCAATTCGAGTCGGGGGAGAAATAGAGAGAGACGGAGAGGGGAGGAAGAGAGATGGAGAATCGCGGGTAGCCCGTTTCGAAAAGTGGCGCCGCCGCCGCCGCCGCCTGGAAGAAGAGGCTCTTGGAGGCGGCCGCGAGCGCCACACTGTCTGCGGCCGCCGCCGGCCGCCGCGGCCACTCTCCCGCCGTGTCCCCGCCTCCTCTTCATGACTCACCAGGTCCTCTCACCCTCCGATATCCTTTCGGTAAAAACGAGTATTTTTCTTGCCGCGCCTCCGCCGCCGTCGCCGCGCGGAGTGGTGGCCTTTTCTCACAGCTCCATGATATGCATCAATTAGGTGCATTAGAGATTACGGGGTACGTGTGAGTCATGCTGCCGCGCGTCCCCGACGGCTCGCCACGCCCCGCCACGCCCCGCCACGCCCCGCCACGCCCCGCCACGCCCCGCGCCTCCAGGTCTCCGCTGGACACCACCACCACCACCGCCCAGCCGGCTGTTCACGATTTATCATCTAAGGGAATCGAGTGGCGAGGACACGGTGTCAGAGGCGCCCGCGGGCGGTTATTGGCAGGACCACGCGGCCTGCCAATAATGCGCGGCAGGCGTACCGGCAGTCAAACGGGGCGGCCGGAGACGTGTCCAGTGGACGGCGCTCTCAATGAACGATCCTTCTGCGTGGGTATACGTTGCTTGCGGTCAAGTTCGAGAACCGTATGCTGCCGCGAGGACTTACCCGACGATTCCCACGGGCTGGCTTCCATATATTGAATCAAACACAACGCGCGCGCGCACACACACACGGGAGCCCGCGCGCGTTCTGACCGACCGTTTTGAGGGGAAAACAAACACACACGCTCTCAGGAATGAAGTCTCGACGTCACTCCTAGCCACTGCATGAACGCACCGTAAGTGAAGGGTGATTGGGCAGCGGGCGAGTGGCGGTGGCCGGGGGATGCGGGCACTGCCTCGCTCTCTCAGATAATGGAATTAAGCCAAAGCAGCTCAATTTTGCGGTTTTGACCGGAGCTAGACATGTAGCGCCACGCACCAATTCTTCTCCCTCCCTCTCTCCCCCCCCTCTCTCTCTCTCTCTCTCTCTCTCTCTCTCTCAAACGGAACGAGGCGCCTCTGCTTGTAAAGCGAGATTGAGCGTGAGAAAGTCGTCACTGGCCCGCTATACTCTCGGCGCTCCGCCGACGGACGCCGCCGCTAATAATAAATGACGAGGGCGTTATTCACACTCAAAAGGTTGTGGTGCGTATAACGATGATCCGGCGCGCGGGTCGTCACGATGTGTGTCACGACCGGGGCCGGGCGGTGGCGCGCTGATTCCGCGTGCACGTCGCCCACCGGATGATAAATTCGTGCATTCCGTGCAGCACAGAGAGCGCTGCCGCCGCTGCCGCCACGCACGAAGACATCCACAACTCCGCTCGCCTTCCTTTCCCCGGAATTCCTCGGCGTCGGGCATCACGACGGCCACACGAGTGTCCGGGGAGCGTTTTCGGAAGCTAACCGGCTCGCGCCCGCCGCGGAAGTCTTCACTCATTTCAATTAACGTCACCGACCCAAAACGTTTACCAGCGCATCGCTTCGCGGCCAGCTACCGGAACGTAAGACAAAGGGGGGGGGGGGGCGCGAGGAGCGGAGTTGTGTGCGAGTCCAAGTTAAAATATGTACGTACACGGCCAAAAAGAAGAACAGTATTTTTATTTTATTTTACTTTTTTCGCCGTGGACGGACTCGCCCGGAACACACACCTGGGGGGAGCGGTATATCTCCGGGATCAGAAGCCACGCTAGATTTGGCGGCTTCCAGCCACTTTCCTTTTGTAATGGCGAGCAGTAGCACGGCACCGTGCTGCTGCGGTGGCCAGAAAATGATAATTGCCGCGTCCCGAAAAGTGGAGCGTTCAAAAGCGCGCGGCCGCGAGCGGCGGCCGGGGCTTAGGGCAAAGGGGCCGTCGCCGTCGCAGCTGGAGGCGCAGCCATCCATCAGCGGAGGAGCTGCGAATAGCAGCGCTGGCGTTATATGAAGACGAGACGCGCGCGAATGTATAGGAGGCGCAGGCCAGGCAGGCCAGCGCGGCGGACCGGAACACCGGGCAGAGATAGAGGCCCGTCTATCCGTCTCTGACAGACGGCAGTGCAGCCAACACACTGGACCTGAAAACTGGTTTCCTTTCCTGACGTCTTACTCCTTGCGGTCGTTGAAACAAAAGAGAAATGCGTCGCCGGCCCCCGCGGGCCGGACAGAGAGAAACGCTAATGCGCCGCGCGGCGCGGTCATGCGCCAACATTGTGTCGCTTTATACCCCACTTCTTTTGCGCTGCCAATGCCATTATCGTTTTGCACCATTTTTCAGCTCTCTTTGTAGGCACGCGCGCTATGTGCGCTGCGCCACGGCTGCTGGCCACGCGTCTGCGGGCGCAGGCGTGCCAACAGAACACGGTGCCCCGCGTGTGGTCCGCGGAGGGTCGGGGTGGCAGCCCTGCGCGAGTACAGCACCGCACAGCAGCCTCTGCCGCATCGTCTTTTGCAAGCCCTAATTCATTTTGTATATTTATTTTCGAAAAAAATACTGGAAAACGTGTAGCGGTCAATAAACCACCTAATGTTTAATACCAATCGCCTCTGTTGAAGCTTCCTTCCCCATTACAGGAGTGCGTGCCGTTTCCGCTGGACTGGATCTAGGAGAGACGAGCTCGGGCAGTGGGAGTGAGAGAGAGATAGAGGGATAGAGAGAGAGAGAGAGAGAGAGAGAGAGAGATGGTATCGGCATTCTCTGCCAACACCTTATTGACCGACTTGCGCGGCTGTTTCTCCCTTGAGCACCTCGCCGTCTGCATGCTCTCCGTGTGTGGTCCCTGCGCGGAGAAACAAAGAAAAGCGCGCGTCTCATTTTATATAATTGCGAGTACAGTTATTTATCTATCCGACGCGTCCTTGCGTATGTTGCAATTTTGTAGTTTTTGCAGTGTTCGGAATTGTATCGCGTACGCCACGGCAGTGAGGTGCTGGACAAATGTTGCCTTTTGGGTGATGATTACACCGGCAGAAAATTAAAAAAAAAAAACTTTCAAAATAGGAGAAACTGTAGTGTTTTCCGGCACGTGCTGCTTACGCGTGGGCACGCGTGTGGGCAGATCGGGCATCCCTGCGAATGCATCTCCTGTCGGTTCCCCTTACGTGGATCCTCTCTGCGGCGCCCTCCTGCGGCGCCCGCCCCCGCCAGTCCGCCGCCGCCCGGCCGCCGCCCGGCCGCCGCCGCCACGCGCGCGCCGATTTTTATCAAACCGGTGGCATTATTCTATTTTCTCCTAACGCGTGGTGGGAATGGGAACCCCTTATGCGAGCACTTCTATAATTATTCCGCGGTGTTTAACATGGCTCTGTGTGGCGGGGCGCCCAGCGCGCTATCACTGTTGGACCGGCCGACGGGTTTTTAGCAGCTTGTCCCTAAGTACTTACGCTCGCAATGCACCACCGTCAGAAAAAAGGTGGCCTATCATTAAAACAGTTTTTTATCAAAACTGCAAAAAAAATCAACCCAAAATTATTATTTTATTTTAAGGGAAGCGTTTTAAAAATGCAAAATCCTTTTCTTTTTCAAAAACAATGCATATGTTTTTTTTAGAAGCACTTTTTTCACAATGTTCATTTTCTTACCACAAAATCATGAAATAAAATTAGTGGGAGGGGCTGTCGAGGTTCCTATCTTCACCGAACGTACCGATTACACACAGCAGTGGGAGTCCGAATCCCTCGGGAGACGACTGATATTCATTCACAGCCCTCTCTAATGGACTGGGCCACGCGGGCGGCACAGCGGCGGGGAACAGCGCGGGCTGCGTGTGGCCCTGTGGCGGCAGCGTCGGCGGCACCCACCGCGGGCCGCGGCGGCCGCCCATCCGATAGCAACTCTAGTTGTCAATTAGTGGTCGAAGAGCGTCGAAACGCTGCCGCACTCTCCGGCGGCATCGACGCCCCGGCAGGAAGCGGCGCCGCCAGCCGACCAGCCGGACACTGCGGACCACGATTTCACCGCCGTCGACGACCATCCCGATTTTTCTCCTCGGAAAACGAAAAAAAAAAAGAGGTTGCGCTGCCTTTTAGCGCGCAGTTTCGTAATGGCCGAATTTTTCATACCGTAAGAGGGTCGGTGGCGCCCGGCGGGCGGCGCGGTGCGACGCGGTGAAATCGGCGCTTCTAATGACTCCCGGGGGCCCGGCGGCGCCCGGAGCCCCCGGGGCCCCATCAGGCCGCATCAAACAGATCCAGATTATAGGCGCCACGCCTCCAGGTCACCGATGATGATTTTGGCGGCGACCGTTCGGCGGCTGCGTCGGCGGGGTCCAGACCGGACGCGGGCCGGCCGTCCCTCCTGATGGGGCGGCGGTGCGCCGCCTCAGGGCACCCAGGGCGAGGCCTTGACGGGGGCCTTGCCGCCGGCCGCCGGCCGGGGGTCGCCGGCGGCGGCCGCATACCCTCCGGAGATCGCTGGCCGACGACGCCCCCCCGGCCGCCGGCCGCCCGGCGCGGCCATCAGCAGCCATTAGACGGTCGCACACCTCGCCTTGTAATCTGTTTACTCACGATACCTACAAGCCCATTGATGGCGCGGCCCCCGGTGAATGGAGACCGGCATGCGTGGCCTCGGACTCCCCGACGCCGTCCTCGCCTTCCACGAACGCGGGGCGCACACGGGAGCCCCCCGGCCTACCGATCAACCGTCAATGAAATTTCGCTCTTCCAGGAGGGAGGGCGGCGGCAGCGGAGGCGGGGCGCCAGGGCCGGTGACGGGCGCGCGGCTACCGGGTTACTTAGCGTCACCTGCCGTCCAGCGTAGAGTCGACCGACGTACACGCGACAGAGTGTCTGGTATGCATGAAGCTCGCCGACACCCACGCGACAGCCGAGCACCGAAAGCATTCCGGGAAGACTTGAGAAGAAGTCTCCAGGTAGGAGCGATTGGGTCACAAAACTAAGTGGCCAGATTCGCTGCCCGCGCCACCTGCACTAGCGCACTGCGGAGACACACTGCGCCACCTACACACACCTGTCCCGCTCCAATCGCTCTGTAATTCCCTCCATCTCTGGAAAGATTGTCTCTCTCACTCTCTCTGTCTCTCTTGCTCTCTCATCTCTGCTCTCGGATTAAAAGCGAACAGGCAGTTAGTTATTGCTGTTGAGGGGCGTTTGACATTCTTGGTGCAGCTGCGGTGGCGGTCGTGCAGGGAGCGACCCCGGCGAGGTGCAGCACGGGGACCCCGATAAGGTGTGCCACCGACAACTCCGCTGCAAGTTAGAGCCCCCTTGATCGCGACCCCGTCGGGAGAAAACAAAAAAAAATTGTTTTTTTTTTAAATTATTGTACAAAGTTTGCTGTCGATCCGGGAACGGGTCGGCGGCGCTTTGGACGCGCGGGCACACCGAGAGCGTTGGTCACCATCTCGTCGTCGTGCTGACGAGCACGCCGTCGTGACCCCCTCGGGTCGCAACCTCTGACAGAAGAAGAAGAAGAAGAAGAAGAAGAAGAAGAAGAAGAAGAAGAAGAAGAAGAAGACCGGCCGCAGCCAGACGGACGGGCGGGGCGGCGCGTTGCCAGAGCCGCCGCCATGGCTGGCCGGAACGGAATTACCGATGCGCAGAGCGAAGTCGATCAAGTAACTTTTCACAAGCGTTACGATATTCATAGGCATGATCCCATCAAGAGCAGCAACGATTGGGGCGCTGTCTGCTATGCATGCGGTCCGAGTCTCTCCATCTCTCTCTCTCTCTCTCTCTCTCTCTCTCTCTCTCTCTCTCTCTCCCCGCGGCCGGTCGCCCGGTCTGTACAATCATTCACTCGTTATGGCGAAGTCGGAAGAAAGGGTGAAGCGTCGTGTGTTCGTGCGGGCCGGCGGTAGGGGGCGCTTCGCAACGCTGCTACACCACGCGCTTATTTTGCCGCTCAATTTTTAAACCGCTGGGCCGAACGCCGCCGCGCTGGTCGTGCTACTTATGTGGTGCGTTTGTCTTCTGTGCTGTTATGTTGGCTGCAATTGTGCGCGCCGGGCTGGCCATCCTGGTCGTCCATTACTCCCTATTACCGCGACGACACACACACACACACACACACATTCGGGGGCGGAGGGAACGAGAGGAGGGAGAGGTATTATTGGCCACCTAATAACGAGCGGCACCACTGTGTGCTCTCTTTATATTTTTATCGTATACCTTTTTTTTATTTCTCTTGTTGTTTTATTTTTTCGGTGCCGCTTTCGGTTTTTGGCAAGCGCTCCGCGCACGCTGCACCTGCCGGGCCAGTGGGTAGAGCAGACGCCGCCGCACCGCCGCCGTTTTGTACCCGCCGCAGTGTATGACCGGGCGGACAACAACATTTTCATCTAAATGATAAGCGCGCCAAATTGCGTCGCTCCGCCGCCGATATTTGCAGCCCCCGCGTGCGGATCGCATCAAGCGCGAAATGCATTTTCACGCTCTGCGCAAAAGTACGACGCCGCCGCCGCGGCCAGGAATTAGGATGCAGATTACCTCACTCTGAATACATGCACCGCCTTGCATAAAGAAAGCTATTGAGGCATGCGATATGCCTTCCGAACACGCCACCACCGGCGCCGCCGCCCCGCGCCGCCGCCGCTCCGCTGCTCTCTTGTTTGCGTCTTAAATCAGTAATCGGCGATCATTTTAGAGGGCTCGTTGCTACGCGCTGCTCGCAAAACCGCACGATGGGAGGGTGACGTGGAAAAGGGAGTCGTCCTAGAGTAGTACAATGAAAGTGGCATTTTTCTGCCATGCCGTTACTTACAAAACGTGGACACTTGTTTTCCCTGTAGCGCCTTGTACAGCGGACGCGTTGCCACCCCTGGCGCCTCCACCGCCCTCTCACGACAGCGCCCACCCCTCGCCGCCCCCCTCCGACGCGACCCCCTCCCTCTCCTCGGCGCCCAAATGATTCTATTATCCCCAGACGTCAGCGTGTTGGATTTTATGGCCATTTTCCTCTGGACAATAATTACCCCCAGTTCTCCTTCCTGGGCCGGTGCCGTGTGGCCGGTGCCGTGGGCTCTGCAGGGCTCTGCGTGCCGCCCGCGATTCTGTTTGTTTATCGTTATCATTTGTTCGGGGTCGAGAGGCGGGGGGGGGGGGGGGGGCACCGCCGTCTTGTAATGGGAAACGTTGAGGGGACTGGGAACGGCGCGCGACGCGGCGGGCCTTCTGGCGGCGGTGGCTTTCGCACTGCCGCCCTGGGCGGCGCGAGAAGAGGTTAGGTTCCGGCCGATCGGTTTCGAGACGCCGCTGTTGCCGCGCTGAAATAATTGATTAAAGGGTGAGTTCATAATGGTGAGAGATCGCCGCCAGGAGACGACGACGCGAACCTCCGCGTCGCGCTCCAGCGGACCGATAAACGACCGCGCCGTGTTTTTTTCTTGTTGTTGTTTGCTGTTTTTTTGATGGATTGGGTGTATGGACGCCCCGCCGCGGTCTTGTCCGAAAAAGAAGGGGGAGGGGGGGAAGAGGCGCACGCGCGCGCTATGTCCGTCTCTGTCCAACACCGTTGTGGTGCGGGGGTGCGACAAGGATAGTATCGGCCCGCGGATGTGCGGTTCATCGGCTCCCACACACGCTGAGCCGCTTCCGGGCGTCGTGGTCTGCCACTCTCTCTCTCCTCTGTGTGTGTGTCTCTCTCTCTCTCTCTCTCTCTCTCTCTCGCAACCTGTCGTCGTCCAGCTCGTGGTTTTTTGAACGTTCCCGCGCGCCGCTGCCGCCACGTTCCCCTCGAACGAGCTCTCGAACGGAAACCCGACGCCGCGGCCCGCGCATAGGTGTAACAAAAGGCTTAGGCGCTGTAACGGAAAGCTGCGCCTTGTCGAACAGTTCCGCGGCGGCGCGGCGGCGGGGTCAGTTCACATTAGATCCGCTTCCGGTCGGTCAGTCGGCATTAGATCCGGTCTGTTTACACGCGAGCCGGGCGGCGCGTGCTGGCGTGGCGTGTCGCGGCGAGTAATGGCACAGGCCCGATACATAAGAACGAGTTAGACGTAATTCAAGTCGGCGGTGGAAACTGCGCGCGCCGCCCCCCCCCCCCCTGATGACTAACTTTGAGTCCGAG
Organism: Megalurothrips usitatus; assembly: GCA_026979955.1. Taxonomy (NCBI): domain Eukaryota; kingdom Metazoa; phylum Arthropoda; class Insecta; order Thysanoptera; family Thripidae; genus Megalurothrips; species Megalurothrips usitatus. The sequence continues at coordinate 12,039,497 of CM049601.1, forward strand.
AAGAACAAACGTCCCGGGCTTCTCTGTCTAAGAGAGGGCGGTGCCATTCGATTATCAGAGTGCTGGCTGCTGGCTGGTCCCGGTGGTTTCCCCCCGCGTGGCGTGGCTCGGCGACAACGCAGCAGCGCTCCCATGAACACGCCATGTTGTCCGAGCTGGCGGCTCTGCGGGGCCGTTCAGGAACCATGCGACCAAAATGCGTACTCGAAAAAAAAACTGGCATGGGTTTGAAACGCGCCCTCTGCGGTCACGTGTTTTCTGAACGCCCCAACGAACCCTCCCACGATCCAAGCACGCGGCACCGCGTCAGAAAACGCAGCGGAGCAGCCAGATCCGGCCGCACCCAGACATGTCCAGGATCCCCGGCCAGCCACTTAGTTCTGGCATACATTTACCTACGCAAAGCGACGCCACACAAAAAGCCAACACGCAGAAAACTAGCGCGCTCTCTTGTGAGCTTCCCTCTCAAGGTGGAGTCACGGATGGGCCCGGAGGAGGGGGAGGAGAGGGAAATAAAGAGACGCGGGACAGCGACAATATGTCATGAGGCGCGCGGGCCAGCGGGACCGGAACAGACGCAAGTGACGTTTCCAGACAAAAGTGAGGGCGGCGGCGGCGGCGACGTGGCTGCGGTGGGTTACATAGGAAGAGCAGACGGTGGCAGGCGGACCGCGACGCGCCATGAGGACTCTGTGTGCCAAAGGCAGCCAGGGGCAACCGCGCCTGACAGCCATGGCAGCTCATGATTGTGTCACAGTGTCACACACGACAGGAGAGCGTCGGCGGCAGCGGTTACGATTGCACTGTTTCATTGTATATTAGTTTGATCTTCGGTCCGCTCGTATACTGTTTCCCCCTCGACATTTTCAGAAAGTACCAGTGTACGTCGCAGTGTTTTTGAAAGTTATCAGTTTGATTTATTTTTAAAAAAAATCGTGGAAAACACAATTTTTTGGGCATTGCTGCCATTTTTTTTTCATTTTTATCGAAAGTTTGAATTAATCTAAACGACAATTTCCAGTCGACGCAGATTTTTTTTCCGCCTGTAATTCCCTTCCCTGCAGTGCGGCGCCCCCGCACGCGCCGCGCAGGTCGTCGGCGGCGGCGTCCGCCCTCCGCCTTCCTCAACAGCACACAGCAGCGGTGGCGGCGCGCAGAACACGTCGATTCATGGCCGCGCGCACGAGAGAAGGCGGTGCCTCGGCGCACGCCATCGACAATTTGTCAAAGAGCTTATCGAAAACAATCGTGGTGCACGGCGACGACGAGCGACGACGACGTCGTCGGGAACGCGGCGGCGGGGGAGACTGCGGCACGCGCGACCCCCCGCTTCTGTTCGGTCGCCATGAGAAATCACGCGTTGCCGCTCGCGAGCGTTATTGTGACTGCCTTTAATGCTGAGCGGCGCTACTCGCAGTCCGAATGCGCCGCCTATTACGGGGCTCGCGCCGCCACCTTCCGGCGCGGCGCTGCTGCTGCTCGGGGCGGGAAATAAATCAAAATCACAGGAGCGGAGAGTGGCTGAGGAGGGGTTGTTTGGTCGCGGCCGGCGTCGCGTAGCGCAGCGTCATCCGACCAAAGCAGCGGCGGCGGCGGCGTCCCGGCCGACATAACCTCACACGCACCCAATCAGCCCAGCAGCTCGGCCGGAAGCGAGGGGCGGAGTATCGACAGCTCCGATTATTTTCTTTTCATTTCTTATTATTTTACTTATGATTCGTACTTTTTTCACGCGGCGGTGTTGTTCCGTTGCCGAGCACGCTTGCCGGTTGGCCGAGGCCGCAAGAGGGCGCTGCTCCGACGCTGCCACATACCTCGGCCAACACCTCTCGGGGCAGCAGCAGCAGCAGCGGCGGCGGCGCTCCGCGGGAGGGGAAAAATGAAAGAAAAGAAAAAAGCAAATGAGCGAGTCATTGGGCAGTCACGTGGCCCGCTGGACATTAAGTGACATCGTAATACGCCGCGCGCCCCGCGGCCACCCCCGGCACGCCCACGCCGCTCACGCACAGCGCAGGCCAGAGCACGGCGGCGCTGTGTAATTTGGAGCGATTCGTTCGGAAATAAAAAGCCCTGTGTTGCGCGCGCGGGCTCCTAGGCCGCTGCCGCTGCTGCCGTTTGTTAAGGCCTCGCCTCCTCCTCTTCTTCTTCTTCTTCTTCTTTTCCTATTTCTTTTTCCCGATTGTAATGACGACCACCAAAGCCCCAGAACGGAACGGAAAGGTATCATTTGCCGCACAAAAGGGTACAAGGACCAGCGCGTCGCCGCCGGACAGGTGTGTGTGTGTGGGTGTGGGTGTGGTTGTGTGTCCGAGGGTCCTTTTCGGCTCCTTCGCACATGCGGGCGACGATCGCGTGAACGAGAAGGGAGTTAGGTTCCTGGAGATCTATATATTAATGCTGTTCTTTGGATTTATTTCTAGATCAGTGCGCATCCTCATGTAGCAGCACAAGTAGGCATTTCCAGCGAGGCTCGAGAACGGGAGCATAGGAATAGTTTGCCGAGCGCGAACGACGCTCGGTTTGTATATGAGAAATTGCAGGGCGGGTTTGTGCGCAGGGCCCTTTGGATGACTGCCAGCACAGGCTGCCGATACCCGGCCCCCGCACGGCGCACGCACGCACGCACGCGGCCGTATTGCGTCACGGCCGCGTTGTGTCACGGCGCGCCACGCTTTCTTCACAGCAGCTAGCAGACGACGACGTTCCACGGGCGACGCTCGTTTGTTTGTCACTACGTGTTCGCGGATCGTTATACGCCCACTGTGCCAGTTAGTGCGAGGAAGACGGCCCTATTTGACTTCCGCGCCAGTGCGAGAGAGACGCCGCGATATTGCACTGCCGCAGTCAAATGCGGCGTTGTCCCGTTCATCCCTCTCGCACTCCAAACACGCTCCATTCGGAAGGTCTGCCGCCAACTCTTTGGTCAGAAAATCTGTAAACACCGGCAGCCTCTTCGATCCCGCTCATCGACCCGAAAGCGTGCGATGATCATGACTGTTTCTTGCCCAGCGCAGCTGCGGTGATGATGACGATGATGATGATAGGGTATGGAGATGGCAGTGGTGGTGGTGAGCAGACCTTACGGCTGCATTGCTTATGCATGCCGTCCCTTGCGGGTCCCCAGCGGCTCCCCAGCGGGTCCCTTGGCCCCCCCATCCGGCCGGAGTGTCGTGACAAACACCTCCGCAAGTTTCGCTCGCACCCTCCGCACCGCACGCGCGCGTATGTGTGGGTGTGTGTATGTGTGTGGGTGTGTGTATGTGTGTGTGTGTGTGTGTGTGTAGCACGCCCCGTGCGTGCGGGCGGGCGGGCGTGAGTGTGCGTGCGTGCGTGTGTGTGTGTGCACGGAAGCAAACACCGGAATATTACCACCCTTTGACGAGCAGGTAATGCATACTGCTTAGCGTGTGAGCGTGTGTGTGTGTGTGGGTGTGTACGTGTGTGCGACTTGTGCACGCCGCTGGAAAAGATGTTACGTGCCCGCGCCGCCGCCCGCGCCGCTGTAACGCCATGTTATATGGACGATATTTTTTTTCCTGCTTTTATGCTGTTGTAAAACAACTGTACCCACTCGGCCGCGCCCTGCTAATTAGAACCGCGCAAAGAGATATGCAAAGTGAATAGGTTTTTCATATCGAAAACTCTTCCGCATACGGTGAATGGTCCTTGGCCGTCTAGAGGAAATAGAAATGGCCTTTACATCTTCATGATACTCCATATTACTTTTCTTTTCGTGTGAGAGTGATGATCTTGTCACCTGGCGTGAGACCCTACGGGGACCTAGGTTAGGGGGCGGCCCTCCGGGCTCCACCCGATCAGGAGTGTTTTGCGGCAGATTGGACCCCCCGCAGCGCGCCGCAGAGCGCCGCAGCGAGTGCCGTAATGGATTCAGATGGCCCTATCGCGTGCCCTCAAAGGGTTGGGTCCGCGACAGAGGCCCTTAGGACGACGGCCTCCCCGGGACAGCGGCAAGGGCCCCCCGATGAAGGATCACCGCGCGGCGCGACGGTTCCGGCGTCGCGACACGCCAGCAGCGCCCTGTAGGCGGCCGAACCGGCCGAACACACACACACACACACACACACACGCGCGCGCGCGCGCGCTCTGGGAGGGCAGTGCGTGGCAGCCGTTCATTTCCGCAGCATTATTCGCATTGTCTCACCTTCCACGCGGACAGGAAGGAAAAGGACGTGGCAGGCGGCACCGCGCGAAGAGGGCATATAAGACCGCGCTCGGAAGGGGAATGACGACTGCATCATGTGCAGGCGATGTCAGGGGGTGGGGGGGGGGCGCTGCAAGCCGTGCAGGATGCGGCCGGTGGTGGCGGCTCTTGGGGTTGTCCTAAGAGAGAGAGAGAGAGAGAGACAGACAGACAGACAGACAGACAGACAGAGAAGTCAGCGTCGGCCCCCCGCGGGCGGCATCGCATGCCGTTTCGGCAGGGCGCGTTTGACGGTGAGGGTGCACAGCCGCCGCCATTTCGTCGGTCGCCTTCTCTCGCGGGGGTCACGGCCCAGACGGCTCACCGGCCAGAACAGCGACCGCAAAAAGGAAGGGAAAAATTACGTTGCATTACAATAACGTCCATTTCCATTCCGACACTCAGCACGCCCAATTGTGGATCCGTATCCGGCCTCCACCGCCGCCGTCACTCAACTGTCGAAATATTGTTGCTGCGAGAGAGGGAGAGAGAGGGGGAAAAAAGATATGGACGGGCGGGCCTGTTGGAAGGCGGGAAGAAGACAAAAAAAAAGGCTTTAAGTGGTCGAATGTGGTCGCGTAATAGTGATATAATAGTGGTATAATTATGGGTGGAAGTATTCCAGCAGCGCCGAGCGCGGGCCGCACTCTTCGCGCTCGATAGAAAAGTGGGTGAGAAAAAAGAAGAGGAATTGACCTGCGCCTTTTCCGTTGCAATAGGGCTGTGCGAAACGTGAGGGGAGGGGAGGGGGGGGGGGGGGTTACAGCCATTTATGAGAGGTGCCAAGTACGTGTGTCTCCAGCGGCTCCAGCTCGGCTCCAGCTCGGCTTCATCGGCGCCCCGCTGGCCACAGCCCACGTGGCCCCGCTCCTGCCCGTTCGGACGCTCTCGTTTGCCCACCGCAAATCAGTTTCCGGTTCAATTCCGCGCGTTCCGGTCCGCTTGCGTCATCTCGCCCGCCCGAGCGGAGCAGCGCCCTTCCCGCCTGTTCGTCTGTTCGTTTGTTTGTTTTTGTATTTCTGTAAGTGACTTCCCGCCTTCGGGTATCGCCCGCAGCATCCGGTCAAACAGGGTGCCGCTGCTGCTGTTTGGCAGCGTCCGAGCACCATTTTTCCGCATCCGCCTCGCGACGCGCGCAAAGAGCTTGACGCGAACAAGTAGCCGTCTCCCCGAAGATACCCCTGACGCTGCGCGCGCGGGGTATCTCCCGGGGCATTTGACGCTGGCAGGACGGCCGACCGCAGCCGCAGCGGATTCCGTCACGGACGTGTGAGCCTCGCGCTGGCCGTCGGTAATTGGCGCTCGGACCTCTCTCTTCCTCCCTCTCTCTCTCTCTCTCTCTCTCTCTCTCTCTCTCTCTCGCTCTCTCATGAAGCACCCACACGGCGGCAGCGCCGTGCGCGTGGACCCCGCGCCCGGCCCGGCCGCCGGCTGGGCTGCCTACCCGCCGGGCGCTGCGGCGGCGGCGCTAACGACTTCCTGCCCTAAGAGGCGCGCGGCGAGTCACGATTAAAACCGCATCAGGTGCCGCGTCGCCGCCGACACCCCGCCACACTCCTCCCCTCCGGTACAGGCCGCGCCAAAAACGCGCGGGGCGGACCTGCCGTCCCGGCCGGCACGCCACGATGCGTGGACGCGGGCGCGCTCTGCGGCGGCCTGTACCCACACCGGGTCAGGGGCCTGACGGGACCTGAAGGGGTTAGGTTTTCCGGTGCCGCGCGGCGCCGCCCCGCGTCGCCACTTCTTCACGTAAATGCTGCCGTGCGCGCCAGATGGCTTAAGTGCCGTGTTACGGCCGCGTCAATATCACCTGGACACGTTTGTTCCAGCAAATGAATGTTGCGCGCGGCTCTCATAGTTGTTTTCTGTTTGTTTTTTTTGTTGTCGGTGTTGTTTTTTGTGCGTCTCTCTCGCTCTCCCCGTCATCACGTGGATGACTGTATTTGTGGGGGCCGTTTGACATTATATTGTGAGGCGGCCGCGCGGGGTCAGTCGGGGTGGGAGAGAGATGGAGAAGGACTACGTCAGGAGGGGTGGGAGTGAGAGGGAGAGTGACCACGTCCGGAAACGCGTCCACGCTGCAGCGCAAATGGTCACATGTACGCCTTGATCCGCGCGATGCCTGCGGCCGTCTGCTCACCCTCTTCGGGGACCAGGGATGCTGCCGTACTGACGCCACGCTCTGTCTCTATCGCTCTCGCGGGCGCCACGGGCAGGTGTGCGAAAAGGATGCACGGTCTCAGGATAAGGGCGCTCGGACGCAGCCCCAATCGGCGCCCGGGCCCCGCCCCTCCGCTGTAAAGGAGAGAGAGAGATGGCCGAGGGGACGTTGAAAAAAAAACGGAGAGTGTCTCTGTCGCTCTTCCGGGGCGGTGCGGGAGAGAGAGGCGGACGCACAGAGGAAAAGAAAAGCGAGCGAGAGAGAGAGAGGGGGGAGAAGGGGGTACATAAAGAGGCACTCCGCGCCTAATGGTCATTAGCAAACGCTAGTGTTAATGAGAGGCATTGGCGCCGTTCAATACCGTGACGGGAAGGGGCGGGACACGGATTGAAGGGGTGACCACTTTTTTTTCTTCGACTGCAATTTTTTTGACTTTGGCGCCATGCTTTCTATCCACTGACAGGATGGGAAGTCGACTGCTGCTTGTCTGCTAAGGCCCCTACCCCACTGCCTCCCTGGAGGTTGACACGCACGCACCACGCAGCAGCAGCAGCACGCACGCGGGTTCTCTCAGTTGCCATCACCCATTTTCACCCGATGATAGGCTGCGAAGTGACATCAAACGCGAGTCGCTGACGCCCCGCTCCTGCCGTGTCCTGCCGTGCCGTGTCCTGCCGTGCCCCGCTCACTCCGGCCCGCATCCCCCGGCTCCTCTGGCCTCCCCCAGCAGCGTCGCCACACCGCCAGCAACCCATCTCCATTTTGATATGTATGATCAGGTCCTGTAGCAAGCTTGTGAGCGCGCGCACACACACACACACACACACATAAGCCCAGGCCGTGCACAAGCCATACGTGTGTAGAGAAAGAGGGACAGGTGAGCGTATGGAAACTCCGCGTAATTCACGAATGCGACGAAGAGAGACACAAAGGTGTGAGAGGGGCAAACAGCATCATGAAGCAAATCACTGAGCTGAGTGATTTTTGACAAAGGCGGAAAAAATGCAATTTTCTACGGATCCTGCGCTCGATACGCGGGTGTACGTCTGTAAGGTGACTTGCTTTCTTCTTCTTCGTCACCTTCTTCCCAACTGTCGCTGAGAAGATGTTCTTCACTGAACGCTTGATGTGTGCCGTATCAGACATATATACGTATACTCGCAGACTACCTAATCTTCAATACGGTGCAGATAAAATAGCAAACTTTCTCCCTTTTTTCCTCCCCTCCGCCTTGCGGAGGGTCCAACCCAAAAGGTGCGGCCGCGGATCCCCGCATGGCCAGAGCCGTGCCGCCGTGCCGCCGTGCCGGGTCCCCGGCCGCCTCTGCCGGCGTTTGGAGAGAGCGGCTTCGGCCGCCTTGAGATCGCCATGCTTTGAAAGTCAATGAATATCATCATTTTGCCGCGCTCCCGCGCCTTTGACAAATCCGCGCCCGAGCACTTTGTATTTCGCGCGTCGCGCGGCAACTCCATCAATCCTCACGCGGAACACAAGAGCATCGCAGAAGCGTCGCGGAGCGTCCCGCGCGCCGGAGGGAGAATTAATGGAAATTTTGAATTCAGCGCTCTTTGGGGCGAGCGCGCGAAAGCTACGGCTATATACGGGCCCTGACTGTCGGATCGGAGAAGGGATGGAGAGAGAGAGAGGGGGGGGGGGTATGGGGTGAGAGGGAAACAGAGAGAGCGTCGCACGATTGTCGATCCGTACCCAAGGCGCGAAACTGGCAGAAATGCGATTACTATTTCGAATTTTCGTGGGGAGGAAAGTGCGATGATGGTGTGGGCAAGCAAATGAGCATAATGTAGAGCAATTAGGAGTTGACAAGGAAACGCGGCGAGCTTTCCAAATATCTCTCTCTCTCTCTCGGTTTCTCTCTCCTTCCCTTCGTGCTCGGCGCGCCGCCTGGCGGTCTGTCACCCCTTTTCGTTTCAATTAGGACACAGGACGCCGCCACCCCACGCCCCCTTTCTCACCCTCTCTCTGTCTCTCTCCCACGCGCGTGCCTGGCGGTGCCGACTGTGTGTTCAGCAGCCACTCAACAGGACTCGTGGAAACGCGTCCTAATGCTGTCGCTTTGCTATGTAAATTGTTCCAAACGCACAAATAAACATACATTAGCCCTCCGCAAGCCGTGGCTGCCTGCTGGCTGCCGGCGGTGGTGGTGGTGGCTGCCTGCAGGCGTTGGCACGGCCACCCCCCCCCCCCCCCCCCCCCCAATCTCCCAACCGCCCCCGCACAACGCCCCGCCAACGGAATCGGGGTCGCTGGCATGCGCTGTGCGACGCCCCAAAGCGACGTGAACTGAGGTCGCTTTTGCAGTCGCGGCGGTGTTGGCGACAGTGGAGGGTCCGCCTGCGCTGCGGGGTTGGCAGTACCGCGAGCGTCTGTTCTGTCGTCTGCAAAACACCTCACTCCATCTCTCTTGCACTACCGCAAGTAAGATTCTCTCTCTCGCACTCATCGCGCTGCAGTCCGCGGGGGGCGGTTTCCCCGACGCGCGCTGCGCTGCTCTCCAAAGGCGTGGCGCGATTGCTCTCTTCGACGCCCGTTTCTACCTATCCCGCCTGCAGGCCTGCCCTCCCCCTGTCCCTGAGCGGGTGGTGGGGCAGACACCGCACTCTCAGCTCCCCCCTCTCCCTCCCTCCCTCCCTCTCTCCCTCTCTCTCTCTCTCTCTCTCTCTCTCTCTCTCTCTCTCTCTCTCTCTCTCTCTCTTGTCGCCGCCCGCCAACCCATCAAAAGTGGCCATGAATACGCTAGTTACGCGCCCCGCGGACGCGTCGCTCGCGACTCTCAGGCGCGGCGGGCCGCTGCGGGGCTCGCCGCACATATCCAAGATGGCGGTCGGCACTCCACGCCCCGCCGCCACCTCTCTCTCTCTCTCTCTCCCTCCAAGGCGCGAGGCGAACATCGCCACTTGTTATTCATGGCCTGGGATTCGTCCAGAGAGGCAATCTATCTATCTATCAGGGGCCGGGACCGCTGCCGCCGCCGCCCGCCGCCGCGATGCACAAGGTGAAGCTGTGTTTGAAGCCCTCGTTACACTCTCCGGGGGGAGGGGGGGGGCTTCGGAAGCACTGATATGCGGCGGCGGCGGTGACCGGGGACGTGGCCGATAACGGAAGAGGTGAGTCGTGAGTTGTGGAATGGATTTACAGCAACGCCAGGAACGGGATCATGGTTAATTCGTCTTCCCGTGACGTTCATTAAAAGCGACGCTCGCAATGCGTTCTTCCCTCCTGCTCTCCCTCTCTGGATTCAGGTTTTAGAAAAGCAGCAGCGGCGGCGGCACTGTAATTGCAAGAACAGCGCCGCGATGTCGCGTGGAAATCCATTAATAACAAACCCAGCCCGTGGCGAGGGGGGTACGTGCGGTGGTGCTCGTCTTCTTTTCTGACTTCAGGGGGTAAAGCTGTGTAGCATGTGCCCTTCGGATAGGGGAGTGGATCCCTAAGGTTCCAATGCATATCGTATGTATGCCCCGGCAGTGGCTGAGAGAGACGCCGCATTTGGCTGCGGCAGTGCAAGAGAGACGCGTCTGGCTGAGCGTCTCTCTCTCTCGCAAGCGCTGGCGTAGTCAAATGGGGGCGTCGCGTCTCTCTCGCTCTCACTGCTCGGACCTTGTCATCCGAGCCCTTCGGCTATGCCTGCCTACGCCCGCTGCCGGACCCGGTTCAGTGGGCACAGGAGGGGAAGCGACAGAAAGCTGCGGGGACGTGCCGCGCGGCCGCGCTGGCATCTCTCATGGCGCCCACGGCACCGCCATCATCGGCGTCTTCATCACATCAAAACAGCAGCACAAAGCCGGGTGATATATGGCCGCGGCCCACTTGTCGCCGACTAGGTTAAGGAGCCATAATGCCGAGCAGTTTTGCCGATTCCCGCAAGTCACCTCATTTAATGGAGCCGGAACAATGTGCTTTACACAGACGCTGGGCCGCTAAAACGGGCGGGGCGTGGCGGGGCGTGGCGGGGCGTGGCGGGGCGTGGCGGGGCGTGGCGGGGCGTGGCGACAGCGGGGTGGAGTGGCGCATTGTTTGCATACATGAGAACCACCGCGCGCGCCGGGAGAGGGTGCGAGGCGGCGGCCTGGGATGCTAGCAGCAGGGGGTTGGCCGCCGCGGCTCGATCGCTGTCATGAGCCTCGAATTTTGAAACATTATTCGCAGCTCTTTTTCTTTCCTTCTGTGAGTCCAAAGTAGTGTCGTTACGAGAGAAAACTTCACAAGCAGAATCCCCACGGTAAACATAAAAATGTGTGAACAAAAATAATCAAAAAATATTTTTGTGCCGAAAACGGTCTGCTATTTTGGCGACTTGAGCGTGACGGCGACGTAATTCGAGCAAATAAGTGGCCTTCGCTCCGGGGCCACCACACCGCCCCCTCTTTATTCACTTTATTTCCTCCCGCGTGTCCGCGCGCCCCCTTCCGGCAGTTTGGCACAGCAGTGCGGCTCGCCACCGTCATCTCATGAGCTGAGCTGCCCCCCCAAATGCGTTAAGTCGTAACGTCCGCACCATCAATACTTGTCAGCAAGACAATGCCCGGGCGCCGCGGGCCTCACAGCGACACCATCTCTGCGCACCGCCTGATTTAATTCCACGACTGACGCCGCCCTTTTGCCGGCCGCGTCGATGGGAACTGGCCACGTGCTATTGGGCCGCTCCGATCCGAGCCGCTGTTTGGTTTTTGTTGCGGCAGTGATTGGTTGGCGCCCGGCGACCGCAGAGGGCGCCAGCAGCAGAACAGAAGTAGCGGTGGTGGTGGTGGTGGCGCGCCCCGCGCAAGAGCCAAGTGGATTCGGAAATGAACCCTCCTTTCGGCTTCGGCCGACCGGGCCAGCACGATAGGGGCAAGGGGGCCGTGCTTTACAAGTTACTCACAGCCGCCGCCCCGAGCGCTTTGGTTATTGTTATTATTAATATTATTTTTGTTATTATTTATTTGTCATTATTATAACTGTGGAACAATCCAAACAACTAGCGAGAACCGCCGCACCTGCTGCTTTGACGCGCGGGTTCTGATTTAACACGCGTGCGGTGCCAACGTAACAACCCGCGCTGCGCGCGCGCGCGCCTCTTTCATTTGCACCTTTCCAATATAACCACTGCCTCTGTGAGTGTGTGTGTGTGTGTGTGTGTGTGTGTGTGCGGCCACAACGGCTCCGAGGAAAGGGGTGAGCGGCGGCGCCGATCACTGAATTGGCCGAATGCTCGCGTTCCCACGCGCTGCCACGGCGTTGGCAGGCCTGCGAGGGCGGAAAGCGCGCGCTAACACACCTTTCCTCGCCCGCTCCGCCGCTCCGCTGCGGCGGCGGCTCCTCCATTAATCACCTCGGAGATATCAAATCGTGATTCCACTCGCCACTCGCTTGTCCCTCCTCCTCCTCCCGCCACCTCCTCGTCCGATTCTTATTCGTGATTATTGTTTGGTCGCCAGTTGTTGGCAGTCCGTGATTGCAGGGCTGCGCGCGGCCTGCGTCGTGTCTTCTGCTGTCAGAGCGACCGACGCCGCGGCCCTGCAAGGCGCTAGGCTAGGCCGGCCGCCGCGCGCCGCCCCCGCCGGCTCACCGTTGATTGCTATGAGAAATATAACGAAGCGCGCGCCGGTACGTCGCGTGCGCACCGCTCCACCCCGCTGTTTGCCTCGGCCTCGAATATCACTTGGTTACTTTGGTTTTTTTTTTTTTTTTTTAAAAAAACTAGATTTGGGGTTGAGAGATTTCTGGATACATTCTGATACTGCTAATACTTCTCGTGCAAAATTTTCCCACTTATGGGCGTGTTGTTTGGAGCAAATTTGTGTTTAGCAACGTTGCACAGCTGTGTGTTGCGTCCGTTGCCCCGGCTGGGCCCTGACCGCGACTTCTGCAGTGACCGGCGGCGGCTACTGTTCCCCCAGCGGCCCCGGAGGCAACCGATGTACGGGGAGATGCTACCACGCCGCTGAGAGCCACGCACCGCCACTGTTATTTTCGTCGATGGGATTCAATTCGCAGGGCATTACAGGGCATTACCCGATGCATTTCGCAGGCAGGCGCGTGACCACATTCCTGGGCCCTGAGTCAGAAGGGGAGTCTCAGCCGCAAAAACAAACAAGAGACGCTAACCGGGGCGGAGGGATCCACGGACATGTGGACGACGATCGCCTTCAGTTTGCCCCCGCCGCCTGATGAATTATTATTTTTTATTTTCTGTACTGATTGGCCGCCGCGGTGCTCGTATGTGTGTGTGTGTGTGTGTGTGTGTGTGTGTGTGTGTGGCGGCGGTGAGGACACGCACCTCCTATAACCTCTGCAGTCACGTGACGCGCGCCGCTAGCTCAGTCGTGATTGGCTGTCCGCCGGGGGCGCGCGGCCCCGCCCGCCCAATCGCGGGGGGCCACTTGCAAGGTTATGTTGCACGCAGGGACGGCTTGTCGCTCTTGTCTCCTCGTTCTCTCGCTGCTGCTACTGCACGGTGCTCAGGAAACAGCGACGGCTGGCGGCATTATGAGACGGTTGTCCAGCGCGCAAGCGCGACGCCTTGACAGACATCGTTGCGCCGCTGCCTTCCGCCAGTTTCTCATACTGCGCGCGCCGGTTCCTTCGCCCGCCCGCCGCCGCCGCAGTCCCGCCCCGCCGCGACCCCCAAATGTCAGCGCCTTGATTGCTCTCCATTTTTAACGTTGATCAAAGCCACGCAGAGCCGGCCGCGACTCTTGATATCCGGCTCGGATGTGGCCGGCCATCAGGCAACGCCAAAAGATCCGCACTCGGGGAAAAGGGGGAGCCGAATCATTCCATTATTGAAGCCCGCGCCGTCGCTCCGGCCACGAGAGACATATTTCATGACGCTCGGTCGCTGATGGCGCGGCTCAGCGGAAGAGGAGAAAGAGGGGGAGGGGAGACAGAATTTTACATCGATGGTCTGATGAGGATGGAGAAATTAGGCGCGAGGCCGTCTAGGTTTCTATTCACCCGCAAACTCCATGAAAAATTCCTTTTGCCAGTCGCACGCCCTTCCCTCTACAACTGCTTCTCGAACGAAATGTGTGTGTGTGGGGGGGGGGGTACTTTTTCGGCAAAACGAGTACCGTGAATGGAGTGCTGCTGGAGAGTTCCGGAGTGACTCACCTCGTGCCTCTCGGAGCTCCGCTAGCGGCTCCCGGCCTCCGACCACATCCATACGCGTTCTCACACTCACACACATTGGACGCGGCCCCGACGCGGCGGCGCCCCGCAGACGGAAACCTCAAAAGTGCGTGCGCCCTCTGTGTGTGTGTGTGTGTGTGTGTGTGCGTGTGTGTGTGTGTGTGTGTGTGTGTGTGTGGCGCCGGGAGTTGATGTGCCCGTAATCTCGCGCTATGAAGCCGCCATTCAGCCAGCAGTAATGCACTTTGCCGGGGTACATGCTGGCCGCGCGGCGGCGCCTGTATACCGCCGCAAGGAACACGGGAATGAATCGAGGTCGCAAATGAATGAATGAATGAATGAATGAATGAATGAATAGACGAGTGAATGAGCTGCTAAATGTATTTCTACAGGGGGAAATTATGGTTAAATGTATATTAGAAAATGAATGAACAAATTTCCTCTCTAAATGAATGAATGAATGAATGAATGAGGGTGCTGCCCCACGCGGGGTAACGTCTCGGAGGTGCTATGCGGGGCCCCGCCGCTGCCGCTGCGTACAGCTCCAGTTGGATTAAATTAAAGACGCACGCACTACATGTGTGGGAATGGAGAGGCAAAACCAACAGGCCTGCGCGGCGGCGGCGCCGCGGCTAACCGAGCAAAGTGGCCAACAGCCACCGACTCTGCTGCCCGCTCTCTCTCTCTCTCTCTCTCTCTCTCTCTGTCTCTCTCTTTCTCTCTCCTTTCCGTCGCGTTTCCTGTGCCTGCGCGGGTGTGCGAGCGAGACGCCAACAACACACATGCACGGTTGTAGTTGTACCTACCGACTGGCCGCGCGGGCCACGCGGCCCACCTCCTCGCCTCACCGCACATCAGGATTAATCGAATTGGAAACCGCAGCGCAGCGCTACCGTCCACGACGCGGGGTATCGACACGGAGCCGCGCCGGACTCCACATGGCCGCGGCGGCCGCTGCTGCAGCGCACGAATGCGTCTTGACGCCGGAGAACAATGACACACACACACACACACACACACACACGCACACGGAGACAAGCGACGCTCCGCGGATGTGCCGCTACGGGGGCCCCTATCCCTGAACGTGATTGCACCGGCGGCGCCGCGGGGGGTCACACGCCCCCCCGGGGGGTCCCCGCATCCCCTTCACTCACGTCCGGGTAAAGCGAAGCGGCGCGCCCGCGGATCCTAACCTAACCTACTGTGAGTCTGTCGAACCGCGACGACGACCACGTCACCGCACGGAGAGAAAATGCAACATTCAAACTGCGCGCGCGCGCGGCAGTAATCGAATTCCTATCGTTTGATATCGGTGGGAGGGGGAGGGGGGAGGGGGCGCCAGATGAAGCCGCCGCCGCCGCCGCCGCCCCTACCAACTTTACTCAAGGCGAGGTGTGGCCAAGAATTCGACACGACCGACGAACCAATTTCCAAACTTAATTTGGCCGGTCTATTCATTGCGTACGATGACAGCAGTGCCGCCGGCAGCGCCCTCCCGCGGGGACCCGCGGCGACAGCTCCACAAAAGGTGAGAAATGAATGCGGCGGCCCAGGAGGGGGTGGGTGGGGTGAGAGTGAGAGAGAGGGGGGAGGGGCAGGGTGCGCGGGGGGCTGTGCACCCGCCGCCACCGCACCGTGTCAAGAGGTGAGGGCAGCGGTCCGCAGGCGGGGCGCGCGCACACACACACACACACACACACATGGCATGACCCCAATGCATGCCATCTCGCGGCTCAGACGTTCGCGCGGACAGAGCTTGGGATATCGCACCCCAGTTTTGCGGCGGCGCACGCTAGTCTGCCTCGTGGCGCCGCCCCCTGTAATAAACTCCCACGCTGTGCGCGATGCCACGGCGGTATGAGAAATCCCGCGGCGCCGCGCGGCGGCCGCCGCTGCTGCTGCTGCAACCACCACGTCGTCACTCTCAATATTTTTCAAATCAATAACCCACTTGAGATACGCATGTACACATCTGTATATATGTATATATACTTACATGTATGGCGAGACCGTTTCACGCGCTTAATGACGTTGTACGTCCGCGCCACCCCAACCCCCCCACCCCCATGCAGCACACTCACTGAGTGTGACTAAACCCGATAATAACCCAACTCTCTCTTCCCCTCCCCTCCTCTCTCTCTCTCTCTCTCTCTCTCTCTCTCTCTCTCTCTCTCTCTCTCTCTTGCACACTCACCCTGTCTCTCTCTCCTGCGACTGCAACCCCCGCGCGGCCGCCGCACCAGACGTGCAGTACGTACTACGCGCGTCTCGAGAGCGCCCGCCGAGTCCACAAAACACGTAGCGAACGCGGACCATTGCCACACCCCCTCCTCCGTCCACGGTTAACAACTTCCCGGCGGCGGCGAGCGCTCGCCACTTGATAGAATGTCGACTCGCGCGCGGACGGCGGCACGGCGGGCAGGCGTCGTCGGGGAGCGGTTACTGCGGTGGGGGGCGGTGGCCCGGCCCGGGGTGGCCGCGGCCGGCCCCACGCACTCACAACAACAGCAGCAGCGGCAGCAGCAGCGACGGCGGCCTTTCGGCACGGGCCGACACGAAAAGTAACCGTGAAAAATGAAGAACATGCAAAAACTTTTCGAGCGCACCCCCTTAGCAGCGGCGGCGGCGGCGGCGCGACAGTGCACTGCCAGCATGACGGATGCAATCGCAATACGGCGTCGGTAGTACTGGAGAGAGAGAGACAGAGAGAGAGAGAGAGAGAGAGACACGTGGCTCCACTGTTAGTTGTACGTATAATGTATTCTGAACGAAAAGCAAAAATAAATATCGCGGCATTGCAGACATGTCGATGGTCACAGCCTTGGCTCCTTAGCGGGCGGCGCTCCTCTTGGACTGCGTACCCTTCGCCTGCCTACTAGGCAACACCTCGCCACGCCCAGCAGGCAGACGGGGGTTGGCACAAGCTTCACACCTGTGAGTTTTCGGCTATTCTCTGCCCACTCTTCTGGCAACACTGTCGGGTGTGGGAATGTTTCTGGGGTGGGGAAGTCACCCTCTGGCTGCCTCTGGAGGCTCCGGCGCCCCCGTTCACGAGGAGGCGAGCAGTCTGAGCAGCGTCCGCTGGAACGCGGACGTGTCGGGGTTCTCGACGAGGACGACGTTGGCGGGGAGGCCCGTCGTGTTGGAGTGGTCCGCCAGGGTGACGCCCTTCCCGGCCGCGGCCCCCGGCAGCACCGACACCCGCACCGCCTTGGCGGGGGCCGCGACGCGGCCGTCGACGAGGTACGCCGCCATCAGCCCGTCGCCGGACTCCCACGTCGACGAGCCCCCCTCCAGCACCACGCGCTCCGCCGCGTTCAGGAAGGCCATGGTGGAGGAGTTGGACGCGCCCAGGACCTCGCGGCGCCACTTCTGCGGGGGGACGGGGTCGTCCGTTAGGAACTTGACCGCCACGGCCGCGGCGCGCGTCTCTCGGCGGGCGGTGCTCACCATGGTCACCTCCGTGTCCAGGACCGTCTCCCAGGGCAGCAGGTAGGCGGGCTTGCCGGCGGGGACGGCGTCCAGCACGACGGCGGCGGCGTCCGGGTCCGTCCACATGTTGAACTCGGCGCCCGGCGCGGCGTTGCCGATCCCTGCCGGAGACACCCCGCGCCGTGAGAGGCCGCCGGGAGATACTCTGCGCGCGAAGGGGACCCTCGGGCGAGGGGTACTTCCCGGCGGCGGGCGGAGAGAGGGGGAGGGTCTCGGGTGGTGCGGACTCACCGTGCGCCGCCCCGCCCAGGATGAACACGTCCTTGAGGTTGGCCAGGAAGCCGGGGTCCAGCCGGACGGCCAGGGCAATGTTGGTGAGCGGCCCGATGCACAGCAGGGTCAGCGATCCTGGTGGACAGCATCGCGTTGGCAGCAGTCGACGGCAGCTTCTACCGGCCCCCGCGCCGACCCGGGCCCCGGCGTACTGACCTGGGTTCTCCTTGGCGAGGCGGACCAGGGCGACGGCGGCGTGCTCGCGCTGCGGCTCCCCCGGCGGCGGGCCCGGCGGCAGGAAGTCGCCGAAGCCATCCAGGCCGAAGTAGTCCGTGAACACGGCCGGCGGCGGCATGAGCGGCACCTCCGCGCCGACGTACACGGGCACCTGCGGCGACACGGCGGTCATGTGCGCGGCCGGCACGTCGCGGGGCTGCTGCCAGCGGCACTCACGTCCAGCCGGTTGGCGGCCCCCAGCGTGGCCAGCACGTTCTTGGTGACGTTGTGCACCGGCGCGTTGCCCATGACGCACGTCACCGCCAGCAGGCGCGGCACGCGGTGCGGCGGCCGCGTCCACTCGTCCGCGCTGCGGGACACAGGGCAGAGCGTCAACGTGCCGGCAGGAGATGTTGCAGAGTCGAATAAACAATGACGAGCAATCAGTGTGTACAGAACACACAGCTCAGCGGCGCAGGCGGCGAGCTGTCAAGCTGACCCCGTCCGACACATGATCGTGAATAGACAAGTTTTAATTATTAATTGAGTGACACGCGAACGGCGCGGGGGCCGCGGGGGCCGCGCTTCTGATAGCACTGCGGGTCCCCGCCGTGGCCGGCCAGCCCCCGCGTGTCCGCCGCCATCGGATCGTCTGCCAGTCATTATGGGGGGTCAGGAAGCTGAGCTGCCACTGATAACCGCTTTTTTTTTCGCGCTCCGTGACCTGCCGTTGAACCTGCCGAGTCACCCTGGCCGACGAAGATGTTACTGACACAAGCAGCTCCTCGGCGCGCAGCAGCTCCATGAGGGCGAAGGCGTCGTCGGCGCCGGCGTCCGTGTCCACGACGAACAGCTGGTCGGCGGGGGGGCCCTCGACGAGCACGGCGGCGAGTCCGGCCAGCACCGAGACCCCGGCGAGCAGCAGCAGCGCTAGCGCCGCAGCGGCCGCGGTCCGCACCTGCGCGAGCGCACGGAAAGGGGTGGCCGTCAGGGGAGGTCGTCAGGGGAGGACGTCAGGGGTGGCCGTCAGGGGAAGCCGCCAGGGGAGGCCGTCAGGGGTGGCCGTCAGGGGAGGCCACCAGGGGAGGCCGTCGCCCTCCAGGAGTCCCACATTCTCTTCCCGTTCGGCCCGTAAAATGTCAACACGCGTTGCGTGAAGTGGAGGGCTATCTTTGGGAGCCGGCACTCGAACGCGGCACGCTTATCAACCTGAACGTTGCCGCGACCTGCGGGCCGCTGCCGGTAGTCTGGGCCGGCCCGGGTCGGCCCCTGCTGATAAGCCCCGCGGATCTGTCCGCGCGCCGCGGCTCCTTCTTCGGGTGGCCGCGGGCGTGGCACGTCGGGGCCCTCCGTACCTGGCCGCTGACACACATCACTCCGCCTCCTCCCGGGCTTGTTGTAGGCGGCGACGCAGACCCGCCGACGCGGCCGCGGTTATCGCACTGAACTCACGGTGGTGCCGGACTGCTGGACCCAGCCGCCCGCGCCGCACGGGCCCCTCGAAGACGTCGGCGGCGGCTCAACGTGAAACGTGCGAATTACGTACCGTCGCCATACTCGGCCGCTGCCGCGCCGGGCCTCCCTGCTGCTGTTCCATCAGCACCGCGTCGGCGTCGCCCCCCGGCTGCGGCCGTCGACGCCGCCGCCTCGCCTCGACGTCATCCCGGGACTCCCGGGACGCGTGCCCACCGCGCCGTCGTCCGCTGACCCTCCCGACGGTAGCGCAGGACACCCGCCTCGGGACGGCGACGGCGGTTGTACCGCGGGGGCGCGCGCTCGGAGCAGTCCGTCGTGCTCGCCGAGACCGTCGTCTACGATGACGGCGTCGCGGACTGAGCGGCGGCGGCCCGGCGGCGGCGCGGCGCCCCGCTTATCTGGCCGGTCGCGGTTCGCAAATCCCGCGGCGTCGCGAGTAAATCTACCTGACGCTCGCCAATAGGCCCCGGCCTTATCCGTACCGCGCGCTCGACTCTTTTTTCCGTGTCGCCCACAGTCGCGGAGCGCCGATGCAGCGATTTGTCATCACGATGTGACGGCCGGCCCGTCGCGGCGAGGACCTGGTTCTAGCTGAGCAGGCTCCGCTGGGCTCGTGATCCGGTTTGGCCCGGCCCGTGGCTCGGTTTCCCCGGGGCACGCGGCGGCGCTGGGTCCCCCTGAGGACGCCGACAACACCACAGCGGCCACGCCCCGCCGGCCGCCGCCCGGCAGGTAGGCCGCGCCGCGCGCCGCCGTGCAGCCGTGCCGCGCGGGACTGCCTACCCGGCGGTGGTCGGGCGCCCTGACGGGGTCCTGTCCGGGCCTTTGTGCCGGCTACGACCGACACCGGGCGGCGCCACGTCTCCGCCCCTTCCCGCACTCGTACGGTTTCCAGCCCATAACATCTCACATATTTCACAAATTTTCCAAGCATTTCGGATTTTTAAAAAAGTGTGATTTATTTGGAAAAATTCTGAATTTTTACCGAAAATATCGGGACCAGATACGCTTACTCACTTGCATGATCAACTTTAAGTTTTCGACAATTTTCGGTCTCTGGCTTGGTCTTGTTGTTCTTGTCGGAATAAAATTATCTTGTCTTCTTCCTGTATTTATTTGCTGAGTGAATGACCGCTGCTCCGGCGGGCCCAGCGACCATCATCTCCACCTCCTCGCGGTACAGTCCGTGACAGAGGCCGCCGCCGGGGCACGCGCACGACGCTACAACGACTATGGTAGTGTGGTCGCTGAGTACAGTCGCGCGCGCCGCCCCCGCCACAACAAGACTGCGCGGAAAACAAACTTATCGGCGACAACTGTTACGATTTCTGCCACCGCCCCCCGCCCCCCGTGTTGCCAGACCCGTGACCCCTCCCCTCCGCAGAGCCCCATTCATCATCATACATACATTTTATTCGGTTCGCCTGAGGAGGGCAGCGGGGAGAGATAGCCGGATAGAATGACTGGCCGCATTATTTGACGGCCGAAAAGAAACTGATTTGCGCGCTGCATTCTCGTTCAGAAAAAAAGAGAAAATATTTTGCTCCTGCTCCATTTTTTTTTCAGCGGCGTGATTGGAAACCGAGAACAGCCGTGTCTCGGGCTCACTTTGACCGTTGTTTGTGTGCACACCTGGGAGCTCTAACATGTGTATTAGTATTGGCGTGTGTGTCGGTACGGGTGTCCTTCGCGTGCCCGGCATACAAAGCCAGCGATGCCACCGTTGGAGTACCCAATTCCCTAAAACCACCACGGAGTTGGACCCGGGCAAGGCCAGGGTTCTCAACAGATACGCAGTAATTTTTTTTTAAAAAGATCAGTCTAGGCTGGCGCTATTTTTAGATAAATAAGTTTGTTGTTGGATAAAAATCAATCAATAGAATTCATTTTTAAAATGGAATCCATGTTCACATCGGAAGGGCGAACAAATTCACGGCGAACGACGGCAGCGGAGTCGAGGAGAAGAGAAATTAATTGCTCTCGCTCTCGAAGGTGAGGCGAGGACGTCCGAGCACATCTCGAGTGCACCGCAACCAGTGGAGTGTCCGTCACATCATATCAGGTTGCCGCCACGCTGGTGGCGACTCCGGAGAAGCCAGAAAAGCAGGCAAAAAGTAGCGCAAACACAAATGTAGGTGCAAAGATTACGCCTAGCTCCGCCTATCGACTCGGAAAATGGAGGTAAGCACACACCTGCACCACGACGTGTGTGTGTGTGTGTGTGTGTGTGTGTGTGTGTGTGTGTGTGTGTGTCGGGCTACTTCTCTGGCAATGCCGTCGTCGACAGCTCACATCGCGCTATTTTCGGCCGGGTTTACATTCGAGTGTCTTCCCGATCCGCAGTGCATCCCGTCTCCGACCTTCTCGCTTCGGCATCCAGCCGTGCTCGCAGATAGCGCGAGCGGGCCGCTGGCCCCGCGCCGCGGCGGCGGCGGCGGCCCGGTGGCCGATGTCGTAACATTTTGTATCTCCCGCCCCCCACGCCTCTCGCGCCGCCGCCGCGGGACCGCCGCCGATCCGCGGCGACGTTTAAAATGTGGAGCCGGGGGTCGGGACCGGACATCTGTGCACGTGAGTTTGACGAGAGCGGACGAGTGGCCGCCGCGAGCCCGCGCTGCCGAGTGTTTTGTTTTCCGAGTCCTCGCGGGCCGCGCTTCAGAGAGGACACGCACCGGCGCCGCCGCCGCCGCCCCCAACATGCTGGTCCTCATCCTGGTGACGCTGGTGGCCGTCCTGGCGGCGGGCCTCTACCTTTTCCTGGACCGCCGGTACTCGACGTGGCGGCGGAAGGGAGTGCCGGGGCCGCCCGCGTCCGCGTTCAACCTGTCCCCGCCCAAGGTAGAGAGCGAGCGAGAGCGGGAAAGAGGGAGGGAGTGAGAGAGAGAGAGAGAGAGAGAGAGAGAGAGAGAGAGAGAGAGAGAGACGGAAGTGACCCGTGCGGTTGTCGCGCAGGTGCTGCTGGGCCTGGAGAGCATGGGCGACATCGCTGACCGCCTGTACAAGGAGTACCGCGACTGCCCCGTGGTCGGCTCCTACATCTTCGCCAACCCCGTGCTGCACCTGAACGACACCGAGGTCATCAAGCAGGTGCTCATCAAGGAGTTCCACGACTTCAGCGGCCGCGGGGACGCCTACGACTACGACCCGCTGTCCAACAACCTGTTCCTGCTGTCCGGCCAGCGCTGGCGGAACCTGCGCGTCAAGCTGGCGCCCACCTTCACCTCGGGCAAGATCAAGCACATGTTCCGGACCATCGCCAAGTGCTCGGAACAGATGGCGGTGAGTGCCTCCCCCTCGGGTGACCCCTCCGACGACGTGTACCTGGTCTTGACGCGCACCTGTGCCTCCCCCCGCAGGACTACATCCAGGATCGCGTGGTGGCGAGCGGTGGCGAGCACTGCGAGGACGCGCGCCCCATCATGGTGCGCCTGTTCGTGGACACGGTCTCGTCGGTGGCCTTCGGTATCGAGAGCAACGTCTTCCAGAACGAGGCGTCCGAGTTCTTCGTGGCCGCGGAGAAGGCGGCCGAGCCCACGCTGATGAACGCCCTGCGCGCGCTGCTGTTCCTCTTCGGCAGCCGGCTGCGGGCCGCGCTGCGGGTGCGCGCCGCCAGCGCCGACATCGTCCGCTTCTTCACCGGCATCGTGCACGAGACGGTCAAGTACCGCGAGGAGAACGGCGTGGAGCGCGCCGACATCCTCGACATGCTGATCCAGCTCAAGAACCGCGGCTTCGTGGCGCCGGACAAGGAGAAGGACAAGGAGGACGCGGAGCTCGCGCCGGGAGGTGAGTGGAGGCCGGGAGCGCGATGGGCGGCCTACCGAGCCGGCGCTGACGGCTGCTCTCTGCCCCCCTCCGCGCAGGCGAGTCCGCCATCCAGAAGCTGACGATGCGCGACATCAGCGCCAACGTCTTCATCTTCTTCATCGCGGGCTTCGAGAGCTCGTCCGCGACCACCTCGTTCACGCTGTACGAGATGGCGCGGCAGCCGCACATCCTGGCCAAGGCGCAGCAGGAGGTGGACCAGGCGCTGGCCGACCACGACGGCCAGCTCACGTACGACGCCATCATGAACATGCCCTACCTGCACAAGTGTGTCAGCGGTGAGTACCCGCCACTGCCTTCTAATTTTTTTTTCCAAAACAACAACAACTAATGGCCCGGCGCCCGCTGACAGAGACCCTGCGGAAGTACCCGCCGCTGGCGTTCGTGAGCCGCAAGGCCGCGGTGACGCGGAAGGTGCCGACGACGGAGGTGGTGGTGGAGGCCGGCACCACCCTGGTTATCCCCATCCGCGCGCTGCACTACGACCCCGTCTTCTGGCCCGACCCCGAGCGCTACGACCCCGAGCGCTTCTCCGAGGAGCAGAAGGCGACGCGGCCCTCCACCGCCTACCTGCCCTTCGGCGACGGCCCTCGCATCTGCATCGGTGAGGGGACAGCGTTATTCGCCGGAGAAACTCGGGACGGTGTTATTCGCAGGAAAAACCTCGCGGGTGGGTTAACTTAACTAGCCTCACCTGCGCGCGGGTTTTCCTGCGAATAACATGTTCTGCAGGATTTTAGTTATCCGCAGCATAACCCCGCTCGACTAACCAACCCCTTTTCCCCCCGCCTCGCGCAGCCGCCCGCCTTGGGCTCACGCAGATCAAGACGGCCCTGGTGACGCTGCTGTCCAAGTACGACCTCGCCGTGGCCGCGGCCGAGCCGTCCAAGGTGGCCATCAACGCCAAGGCCTTCGCCACCACCCCCAGCGGCGCCCTCAACATCACGTTCCGGCCCCGGCAGCCGTCCGCCGGCGTCGCCAATAGGAAGACAAGCGCCGCCTGAGGCCCCAGCCGGTGTCCGCCGTTCCCCGTCCCTCCATACCGTGATCATGCCAAAGACACGGCGCCTCGGTGTCGTCCTACCTGTGATGTCAAGTACAAGGCTCAATAGTATTCATTGTAAATAAATCATATTATTTTTATATACATACATATTTTATGGTTTGTTCTCGCGGTGTCGCTCGCACTGTGCCCCTGCCCGCTCTCCCTCACACGCACACAAGAGCAGGCCGTTATCAGCCCCTCGAGTTCGTTATCTCGCTAGAGAGCCGGGCCGGCCGGGCCGCGGCCGCCATAGCCTGCCGAAGCACACCAAAGCCCTGGGCAGTTTGAGGTTGATTACTGATCCGGCAGATTGCGCTCTGATCCCCCTCGGGCCCCTCCGCGACCGGCCGCGGCGCCGCCGCCGGGTCGGTAGGCAGCCCATCCGACTCTCTACTGTTCTGTGGCCTCTCCACTGTACAGGAGAATCCGTGTTTCCTCTCCGCGTATCTCCTTTTCCAGCCCAGCGTACCGCCTCTGTTTTTCCGTCAGCGGCCTTATCGGGTGGGTTTGTTACCGCCGTACCCCTCGCGTGTTGACACCCCTGCTCGGGTCTCTCTAGGCTGGCCTCTCTACAGTACTCGGCGGCACCGCGGTAGGAGACACTGGTCTCTCTAGAGCCGCGCACCGTGCGTGTGGCCTCTCTACTGTACGCGGCGCCCGGCCCGCATAGACTTATAGAGGATATCCTAATAACCGTTCGCCAGCCCGGCACCCGGCCGATAGCAGAGCCCGCCGTCACGGCTGGGCCCCGGCTGGGCCCCGCGCCCCGCGGCGCCGCGCCGACAGTGCTCCGCCGCGCCTCCCCCGCACCGCACCGCGACGCTGGACATACTCCGGCCGCGCCCCGGACCTACCCCGCGCACCGGCATGCCGGCGGAGGCGCCGCCCTGGGCGGGCCCCGTGTTCGCCGTCGTCTTCTGCGTGCTACTCGCGCTCGTCGGCCGCCTCCAGGATCACGACGTGGACGCCGAGCACGTCCGGCGCACGGCGCTGCACCTCTGCTGCAGGCGGGAGGTGGCCTTCTCGGTCGCGCCCTTCGAGTACGGCGGCGCCCCGGTGGTGGAGGCCTCCAGGGCGACGACGGTGGTGCTCGGTGGCCGGCCGTGGGTCCTGGCCATGTGAGGAGGACGGCGCCGACTCGGTGTGCCCCGGCAGACGCGGCCCTGTCTGGAACACGGCCGCGCGAGCCGTCACTGTGCGTGAGTGTGTGTGTGTGTGTGTGTGTGTGTGTGCTCTGCTGCGTTTTCTTATCGACGGCAAAGAGGAAACAGGGAGGACCACGCTCTTTGCGAGTCGACTTCGACCCACTTCCAAGGCAACACATGCGATGCGCCCGACGCGAGCGACGCCTCCAGCGTACGCCTCCTTCGCTTTTCGCGCCATTTCGAGAAATAGGCGGGAAATGCCGTCGCGGAGAAATGACGTTGATTGGGTGCATTGCCGTGGCGCACGTGCACTAGAGAGACGCCCAGAGAGAGACGTCTAAAGAGACTCCCAGAAAGAAGGCCAGAGAGACTCCTCGCGAGACCTCTAGAGAGACCGGACACGCCCACGCGGGGCCAAAGTTGGGCACAATAAGTCACTTAATTAAGTGTAGGTGAAGTGATTGTGGTGCGACGCGCCGCTCTATCAGTGCAGTGCGCAGATGCCTGAGATAAGGAGGGCCGTGGCCGGTGTGTCGGCGGCTGCGGCCCTCGGCCACACGGCAACACCATGATGAAGGTCCTCGCGGCGGTGACGTTCCTCGGCCTGTTGGCGGTGAGCAATACCATGGAATAATAAACTCGTCTTCAAATCTAAAATCCTCGCGTGATTTTTTTCCCCCTAGTTATTGAATTGCTTAATTATTTATTCCATCAATTCTGGGCACCTCCACACCCTCCGGGTGCTGGTTTGCTGGGTGGCTGAGGGCGCCCCGCACTCCGCCCTCGCGGCCGTGACGTCATGCAAATCGACTTGTCGTTCGCCTTTTTTACGACGCCGCGGGGCCGCGGAGCCGGTGCACACTTTTTGAACAGGTGCGAAGGATTACGACTACGACCTTACAGACCGGCCGGCATTGCGGTTTGTGTTGACAGGTCGTGCCCGCCTGCGCAGGTGCGAGCGAGAGAGCGACAGGTAGGTCGAGAAGCGGGAGGAAAAGTACAAAAAGTCGCCGAAAACGCTTTGCCGAATTTCTCATAGCTCCCTCGGTGTTGCAGGCGGGTTGGCCGGGGCGGGGCGGCGCAGCGGGGACGCCAACCCCTTCCAGTTCCCGTGGCAGGCGGCGCTGCTCACCACGGCGGACCAGTTCTTCTGCGGCGCCTCCGTCATCGGGCTGCGGTGGCTGCTCACCGCCGGCCACTGCCTGGACCCGTGAGTGATGAGCGGGAGACGGTGTGGAGACAGTGGGGGAGCTAGTGGGGGAGCTAGTGGGGGAGCTAGTGGGGGAGCCAGTGGGGGAGCCAGTGAGGGAGCCAGTGGGGGAGACAGTGGGGGAGACAGTGGGGGAGACAGTGGGGGAGCTAGTGGGGGAGCCAGTGGGGGAGACAGTGGGGGAGCCAGTGGGGGAGCCAGTGAGGGAGCCAGTGGGGGAGCCAGTGGGGGAGACAGTGGGGGAGACAGTGGGGACAACCTCATCCGCCCTGACTCTCCGCAGCTTCGACGAGTTACACGTCGCGGTGGGCGGGCTTAGCCTGCCGGACGGCTCCCACCAGCACTACCGGCAGACCTTCTCGACCCGCGACATGCACCAGCACCCGCAGTTCGACATGGAGTACCTCGACAACGACATCGGCCTCGTCGGGCTGCCCGCGGACCTCAAGATGACCATGTGTGAGTCCGGCGCCGCGGCGGCGACCGCACCAGGCGCTCCGCCCGCGACGCGACACCGTCCGGATCAACGTGTTTTTTCTGTTGCAGTCGTGAAGCCCGTCCGGCTGCCGTCCTACTCCATGGCCACGGAGGACTTGTCGGGGAAGACCGTCTCCATCAGCGGGTGGGGGAAAGCGGGAGAAGGTAAGCGGGTGTGCCCCCAACCCCAGTACGGAATCAGGCGGGCAGCGTATACCCGGACACACCCGAATACGTCTCCTGCCCGTGCCTGCATCGGCAGACAGCACATACATTGCTGCTGCTCCGGACGCGCCCGAGCATTTACCGCCTACCCGTTTCCCGGCCCCCCAACCCAGCGGCCGGACGGAGCACCCCGCGAGAGCTAATTCCTGGTCGGCGCTTCGTAAACTGGGACGGAATGTAGGCAACCCCCTAGCGTGTATGCCGAGGGGTTGCCTACCTTCCGCCTGCGGTTAGGCGGAATCGACCATTAATTAGCTCTCGCGGGTGCTCCAGCTGGGCTCCAATCCGTCCTCCCCCAGAGGGCGCTGCTGTGCCCGTTCTCTCGCCGGACCCCAACCCAAACGCCGGACGGAGCACCCCGCGAGAGCTAATTCCTGGTCGGCGCTTCGTAACCTGGGACGGAATGTAGGCAACCCCCTAGCGTGTATGCCGAGGGGTTGCCTACTTTCTGCCTACGGTTAGGTGGAATCGACCACGAATTAGCTCTCGCGGGGTGCTCCGTCCGGCCTCTGGGTTGGGGTCCAGTCCATATCTCCCCTCACCGCTGGACTTCAGGAGTGATGAAAGAGTGTGCCTGTTGACCCGTTGACCCTTCTGTATTCGTTTGATATTCGCGAAAACCCGCCAGGTTCTGGGCGAGAGCTGTGCGCGGAATCCGCTCTAACTGGACGACTTCTTTTACGTGCCGCGCAGATCCCTCGCCGAGCCCCGTGCTGAGATATACCGAGCTGGAGATACTGCCAGACTCCGAGTGTGAGAACGTGTACGGCAACACGATGTTAGGGAACAAGATGTGCCTCTCCGCAGAGGAAGGAAACAGCGTTTGTCAGGTTTGAAACACTATTCATTCACTTATTTATTTATTAATGTCTCTTTCCTTTTTGAATCATAATTAAGTGTACAGAAGTAATTTTTATTTTGTGTCACTCTCCCATAGGGTGACTCTGGCGGTGCTCTTGTGATCAGGAAAGATGGAGACAACCTTGGTGGCGACAAGGGAGATTTCATACAAATAGGCATCACATCTTTCATATCAGTTGAAGGTTGTACGGTGAAATTGCCACAAGGGTTCACAAAGGTGGCATCATTCTTGGAATTCATTGAAGAAATCACCAATATACCCATTGATGACTGAGAGCAATAGGCTGAGGCCATTGGTGAAATTATTACAATAAAAATCAGAATTACTCTAACTTATTTTACATCCTGGTGGTATTCCCACGAGCCACATTGCATACACAGCTTAAAAGTCCCAAGGATGAAATGGATGATACACATAGTTAGAAAGTTGTAAAACAATTCTATGAGCCTGGAATATGATAACATTTGAACATAACCATCTGAACAAAATAAAATTGAGCTAAAACATTTTTAATCTGAGTCCGAAGAGTCTGAAGAAGATTGCTTTCTTTTTTTTTTCTGTTTACTTTTCTGTTTCTTATGTTTCTTGGAGTGCTTTTTTCTTTTTTCGCTTCTTGATTTTTCTTCATCATGCTTTCGTTTCCTTGATTTTCTGCGGTGGGTACTGGAATCACTAGAATCATCATCACTAGAATCTGAGGAGCTTGAACTTGTGGACCTGGAGCGTGACTTTTTACTTTTTTTTTCCTTCTTGAGCTTCTTTTTCTTCTTTTTTTCTTTGGTTTTAGCTAAGGCTGCTTTAAGTTCTTCTTCACGTAATTTTGTAAGTGGAGTTTCATAGTCTAGGTCGCTTTCACTGCTCGTACTACTGACATCAAGGACAACTTCCTTGCTGGGGTCAATCTGCAACAAAGACAGAGCAATGAAAGGAGGCAACACCCTTCGAATGATGCTTTTGATTTCTCAAATACGATACCAACTCATACCTTAATAAAATTTCTGCACTGAAAGGTAAGGTGGCCAGCGTACCCACACTTTTTGCAGGCTGGCCGCAACGTTTCCTTTCCCGCAGGTACAATTCTGGCCAACATATCTGGATCCATTGTGTTGCTTCGGATGATCTGCTTACTGGCTGATCTGTCTGTATTTCACCTGTAATGAAATCAAAACATAACCTGCAACACAGCGCTTTGCATGTAAAAACATAGCAGGACTTCAACCGGCATCATAGACGCAAGTTCAGAAATAAAAATACCCATACAATAAAATCCAGCAGCTCAGGCATCACACATACTCAATTTAATTCACACGAAGCGAGAGTTTGGAAGATTTTAATAGATCCACCGCGTCAAGGAGTCATTAGGCATTAGGTTGGCAAGACCGCTCCTGCGCCTTGTGAAAGGTTCCACGCAGAATCTAGCGAGAAACAAGCGCCAACGCCATTTGTGTTGTTTACAAATTTGTGTAGCGTCTTGTTAGCGTTTATTTTATCTGTTAACATCATGAAACTCGTAAGGTAAATCCGACCAGAATTTATTCCACTACATTTCAGAGTCATTTTATTTTGCGGTTTCGTGAAACCGCGAGCTATCACGACGTTAATTCGCTTTTAGTCAAATTTCTTACAACCGGCTTTTCAACCCTAAAATTATTTCTTATTGCCTGTCTCTCTTATTATTTTTCACTGTTTTAAGCCCATTGACGATTACTAGTCCAAAATTTATCTCGGTTCTTATCGTTTTTCGTTTACCTCTGTGTGTTTTCAACATTACATTTAGTTCTCCCATGTCTTGTGAGGTTATGTGCTATCTATGTAACTGTTGTATCTGTAGTCCCTGTTCATTTTAACATAAGCACCGACTATGTTCTTATCAATTGTTTTTAAGTCGCCCTTTCCATTAGGGATTTGTGCATAATTATATTTTGCTTCTGGGCTGTCATTTTACGCACTTTACTGTCAATCTATACTGACTGCCATCGAAGTATTAACCAATTTATATTTTTCAGGTTTTTGATGAAGTTAAGTCATGAGACTGTTACTATCGAACTTAAGAATGGCACACAGGTCCATGGCACGATCACAGGTACTTTCATATTACTATTTGGTGTTTTGGAATTGTCAATTTGCCCTCGTCTACTTATGTTCACGGAATCCAACATTTCTATGATTTCAGGTGTGGATGTGGCCATGAACACACATCTTAAGGCAGTTAAGATGACAATTAAGAACCGAGATCCAGTCCAATTGGAAACATTAAGTATCCGAGGCAATAATATTCGGTATTATATCTTGCCAGACTCTTTGCCTTTGGAAACATTATTGATTGATGATACACCTAAGGGTAAAGCCCGCAAGAAGGAGGCAGCTCGCAGTAAGTTTTTTAAATTTTTTAAAATGTGATTGCTTAGTTTTAATTGTGACTAATATTTTTTTTTCTTTAATTTTTCAGCAGGTGGAGCGACTCGTGGAAGGGGGCGTGGGAGAGGAGGACGTGGCAGAGGCCCCAGAGGACGTGGAAGAGGAATGGGCCGCCGTTAACTTTATCAAAGCATGTTTCTTGTACATCTGTGATTTCTGGGAGAATATGTTTTACCTTGTATCTGAACTTACGTTTTAAGCAAGTTCAGTGCTTAGAATGTGTGTGAATTCAGGAAGCGAAGGTTGCTTCACAATTTGTGTGTATGATTCTGTCATTGAACAACTGTTATAAGATAAGAAAAAGCTGCTTTTTCTTAAGTTGCATTAGGACTGTTCCCTCTCAGCAAGTTTGATTTCACTTGAAAGAATTTGTGTCATGCCACCAGGCCGGCAGTGTCAATACCTGCCTCTCAAATCATCTCTTTTGTTGCTCTCCTAGCTGTCATACTTGCATCATTTATCTCACTGTCTATTACCTTACTCATAATTATTATTTTCATTTTGGTGTGCGACTATTTGTAGATACAAGCGAAAGCCTGAAGTGTTTTTGAATACTTTTTTTTTCCCCCCTTAAACATTGTGTAATTGATGTAGGAGAAAAGGAAACTTCAATAAATTTGTTCACTGAGGAAATTCCAATCATACAATCTTGTTTCAATTCAATTATCTTTATTATAAAGTATTATTTACAAACCTGAAGCAAACTCTACTTTGGAATGCATTCATCACAGAAAAATATGTTTGCTGAGGGCTCTGTGACTGGTCCTTCTTCAATATGTGACTAGTAAGAACATCAGAGGCTCTCTCAGCAAGAGCGATGACAGCTGCATTGATGTTTGCACTGGGCAGCGTGGGCATTACCGATGCATCCACTACGTACAAATTTTTAGCACCATGCACCCTGCAGAAATGGGATTTCAAAATAATTTCCCCAATATGATAATGACATCCATAGGGATCGATAAAAATTTACCTGAACTTATGATCCACCACAGCTGTCCGCTCAGGTCCCATGTGGCATGTCCCTGCTGGGTGATACACTGTGTATGTCAACATTCGGACATAGCATTGCCAATATCCCTGGCTGTCAAAAAGAAATTCTTCACAGCCTGGAATGCGCTTAGGATTCAGATGTGCTCCAAGTCCTCCCATGGCATTAGTTTTCAGTAATTTTTTTACCAGATAAATACCTGAGAAACAGGACGGCAGGTTCAATGAGTTTTACATGCCGGCCAAATAGTCATAACTTGAAAGTATACTGCACCTTCAACCAAAGTATCTACATCTTTCGGATCTGAGAGATATTTGGGATCTATTAATGGTGGATCAAATGGGTTTTTTGATTTGAGTTTCAGTTCACCACTGCTCTTTGGATGAAGTAATATCACTAGAATAGTAACACCAGTTTCCTGGTGTGCTTCAGTCTTGGAAAAATATTTGGACCATATCTGAAGTGGAAAATTTGGAAAATAATGAACATGCATGAAAATTGGCTGGAAATATTTGCACCAGGCATCAGATTCTTACCATGTCTCTAACACCCATATTATGACGTAATAGTGTCCCATCATCAAAAGTCTGGCCAGCTGGCAATACCAGGAGCTGAACATCTGGGGGATCCTTATAGGGATTTGAAAGGCGAGTGTGAAGCAGCCCTGTAGCTTCACATCCTCCGTGCGTAAAGGGTCCTAAGTTGTTTTTTAAAAATATTATCGTAAATATATTAGTTACAACATCTCCCTCCCATTGATACATGAAAAATGTCTTACCTTCCCCTTTAAAGAAATAATCCAAAAATGATTGAGGGTGAACTAAATTTGGAATACTTAAGGCAAGAGAAGAATTTAGAAGAACCAGATCACTGCCAGTTGACACATGATCTAGAAGGTTTTTGCCAACAGAAGGAGAAGAAATTTTCACAGAAATCTAGAAGTAGAGAGAGCGAAGATGAGAAAGGAAAAATATAATGAAACTTATGATGGCTGGCTATGCTCACCCCAATATCTGTTAGATGATCTGGAGGTCCAATCCCAGACTGCAGAAGAACTTTAGGAGAGCCTATCGCTCCTGCAGAGAGAATGACACCATGCTTACTTCTCGCATACCGCCAATCATGAGCATGATGAAATTTGACACCTTTGGCTTCATTACTCTTATCTAAGAGAACCTGGATAAGGTTTCAAGCAAAACAATAATACTATTATACAACACCTACATTTTTAATGAGCTTTTAAGAAGTTCTTTACACACATACCTCACTGACAAGAGCATTTGTTTTCACATGAAGGGCTGGAAGCTTCTTTGAGTACAGAAAGGCATTGTCTGCAGAGAAACGTGCACCATTCAAAGTAGTTGTTTGAACCTTCATGAAACCTGTTTCACACATGGTGTTTAAATCTCCAACATAATATCCTAATTCTTTGGCTGCAGCTATCACGGCATCAGAAAGAGCAGTAGTCATAGGCATGTCAGAAACAGGAAGCCATCCATCAGAACTATGATTTTCACCTGACAAAAGAAAATCATTATAAATTAAAAAATAAAATACCTCAACCAAATAGGTGAAGGGCAAAACCTGTGCTCACTATCATTTCTGTGAATCCCAAGTTGCCGTTCAGACTTTTTAAAATAATGTAATTGACTGGAGGAGGAAAAGCCCCAATTCTCCCAATCCCTCTCGTGTCCTCGGAGATACACCATATTATTCAACCTTCCAGAGCCACCTAAAACTTTGCCCCTTGGCCAAAGACTAACCTGCAAACAAGTTTTTACAAAATGAAATTCATAATCAACCATCCGACAACAAGTGGGGAGCAGAGGTATGAACATAAAAACACCTTACTCTATTTTTCAGTGCCCCACATGAATGATGTTGCGGCTCAGTGCTGTAAGCCCAGTCTAGGTCTGTGCGCTGCCAAAGAGGACCAAATATAGGAATATCGATTGTTCCAAGAGTGGACCATGATGGAGGGGGACCTCCAGCTTCAAGTAACAACACATTGAAGCCGTTCCCAGCTAAACGACCAGCAACTGTCGACCCTGCTGAGCCTCCACCAACTGCAGCAAGTTCATGGATAAATGTTGATAAGTTAAGAAACAAGAAAGAAAATTTGACAAATGGAAACTTTTAGGATTCTTCACACTTGACATATTTGACAGAACTCACCAACAATGAAATCATACACAAGCTCTTTCCTGATGACGTCTCGAGAGTACCAGGTGAAAATTGAGTTACTCCAAGTTGAAAAAGAAATTAGTATACTCAGAGCGACAGCCCCGAGCCTGAACACCAGTCCAAGCAACATGGTATTCGGTGCACGCTGTCGCAGTGCAAATCGCACTGAATCTCTCTGGCAAGGAGGAGCAGTGAAACTGATGCAGACGATGCAGACGCAGGCGCCCCGACTCTGACATCATAACCTCGGACGCTGTCAGCTGAGTGTGAGAGCAGCGGCGCACGGAGGCCCCGCAAGAGTCAAGGATAACGACAGTGGCGATGATCCAAGTGATGCACCCGCTGGTAATGGCATTATTATCGAACAGGGACGAACGGCGAGGAAGGCCGGCGTATCGCTGCGCACGACGCTGTATGCAATGATGCGGAGGGTGTACAACGGTGTGGTTGCCTACCGGCCAGGCGCTCCAAGGCGCTCCGTCGCGTGTATGAGAAATTGGTGTCTATCAACATCAACATCAAACCATGTGCCTTGAGTTTTCGACGAATTTGACAGATATTCGACGCATTTGAGAGTGTTCGGCGGTCGTCATGGGTACAAAGTCGAAGCTTAAAGAAGTGTATGTACTTTGCCAGTGCTCCTCGACGATTTCTTGTTCTTCAAATTTGTGATCAGTGGCACAATTACGTTCTAACCTAAAGTTCTGAAGGGTCTAATGGTGGCTTTTTGATTTCTTTTCAGGTTTGAAGTGGAGGCAAAGCATGGGGCTATTTACTCGGGCGGAACAGTTGAGGTATAATTTGATATTCGCTCTGTCTTTCTTACAAATCTCATTTTTGTCTGTCATTGCAGATGTAGTTTAATGCTTGGTTCATAACAATTTCAGTTGACTTCTGATGGAAAGCTACTCCTTTGTCAATGTGGGCCATTTATCAATTTAGTTGATGTTGAGTCTGGTCAACTAAATGGATCTCTTGGGAAGACCGAAGAGGACGATGCTGGTATTGAACTTGACACTGTGATCTCATTCGCCTTGAGTGCAGATGAACAACATGTCGTCTCCAGCCACAGAAGTGGATTATTTCAACTCTGGCATCTCCCTTGTAAGGGCTTTGAGGCTGTTAGATTTTGTATATTTAATTTATTGTCTGTCTTACTTAATGTGTATTTTTTGGGGGCTGAATCTAATTAGCACGGCAAACTATAAAAGTGTGGAAAAGTATTCATAAAGGGCCTGTTGCGAGGCTTGCCCTCACAAGTGAAGGAACTCTCATGGCTAGTGGAGGTTCAGATTCAAGTGTGCGACTATGGGATCTTGTTCATCAATCCTGTACCCACAACTTAATTGGTATTCAAGGTGTTGTAAGGTTGGTCAAAAAATCGAGTGTATTATAGGTTGCTGTACAGCATGTCTCTGAATACCATTGTTCATTTACCTCTCTTGCAGTGTTCTACTTTTCCATCCAGATAAGTCTAAAAAACTGCTGCTTGCGGCAGCTGATGATGCTACCATTGTTGGTTGGAGCACTGAAACAGGTGAACCCCGCCTTGCCCTGAAGGGTCATTTTAGTAAAGTGTGTGGTCTAGTCCTCCACACAGATGGCAATCATCTAATCAGGTATAGATCTTTAATTTTGACCATGTCAATTTATTTCATTACTTTGTCTTGAGTTGCATTAATCTGATTCTAAATCTGTGTGTTGCAGCTGTGGACGAGACAAAGTAGTAATATTGTGGGATCTGAAGAAACAGTGTGCCGTTAACACAATACCATTATATGAAGGTTTAGAAGGACTTGTCCTTCTCCCTGAAAATGTTTCGCTGCCAGGCATTTCAAGATCAAAGATGAGCAATATGTGTGTGGCTGTGGCGGGAGAAAGAGGTATGGGGTTTTGCACGATCTCTTTCACAGAAAATACAGGTGTGATTTTTATTCATCAAGTGAATAATAATTTTCAGGTGTTGTGCGAGTGTGGGATGTGTCCACTGCTAAAGAGATTTACATTCAAACTAACTCTTTAGTGCCGAAAGCAAAAGAGGATGGCAGCTTAGCCATCACTCACCTGCTGTGGAACTCAAACATGGGGGCTTTGGGAGTTGTCTCTGTTGAACATAATATCATCTTTCATAAATTGGATACTTTCCAGTGTGTCAAGCAGGTACAGGATGTTAAACTTTAATAGCATACCATCACATATTTTCTTTACTTATTTATCTATCAACCCAAATAAATTTTTGAATGTTCTAGTTCGTTGGCTTTAGCGATGAAATTCTTGATGTAGCATATCTTGGTCCTGGTGATTCTCACGTAGCTGTTGCAACCAATAGTACCAATGTAGCCCTCTATCGAGTATCAGACATGAGCTGTTCCTTATTGCAAGGACACACTGATCTTGTTTTGGGTCTGGCTTCCTGTAAAGCTAATCCAAATGTTCTTGCATCATGTGCCAAGGTATGTTGTTGGTGGGACTAGTCAAATGTTATCTGTTTGTATGTATGTCTGATCTAAATTTTTAAATCCTCAGGATTACAGTGTTAGAGTATGGCATTTGACAGAGGATGGTAGTACAGCAAAATGTGTAGGATATGGTATTCGTCACACAGCTGCTGTTGGTTCAGTTTTCTTTGGTCAAATGTCTTGTCAACTAATGGCCTCAGCTGGGCAAGATAATTGCATAAAAATTTGGAAACTTCCGGCTAAGTTGTCTGATGGTAAATAGAATATTGTGTTTCCAAAGTTTCTACTTTGGATTTTATTTTAAAATAAATTGTATGTTGTTTTTTTGTTTTTGTTAACAGCTTTGGAACCTACCACTCTCAATGCAGCATTAACCCAAGTTGCTCATCAAAAAGATATAAATACAGTTTGTTTTTCACCAAATGACAAACTTCTAGCAACGGGCTCACAGGATAAAACAGCTAAAGTAAGAAGTCACATTTTCACTCACTCTGAAAGTGAACTTAAACTCAACTATTCATCATTCAATTTTTCGTATGTCTTTACAAAAATTAGATTTGGAATGTGGAAGATCTTTCCCTAGTTGGAGTTCTTCGTGGTCATCGGAGAGGAGTTTGGTGTGCGAGATTTTCTCCTGTGGATCAAATGTTGCTGACAACATCCGCAGATTGCACCATGCGATTGTGGTCTCTTCAGGATTTGTCATGTATTAAGGTATTTTTCACTCAATTTACTAGAACTGACCTGATCTGAAGAGAAAGTTTCGCCTGATTTTTATTTTATTCCTCATTTTGAAAGAGTTTTGAAGGTCATGATTCATCAGTGGTAAGAGGTGAATTTTTATCTGGAGGCACTCAGTTAGTAACCGGGGGCGCAGATGGACTTCTGAAATTGTGGACAATTAAATCAGGAGAATGTCTTTCCACATTGGACCATCACAACGGCCGCATATGGGGCTTGGCTGGTTAGTGTGGTTGAAATTGTTTTGATGCGAGTCATGTATTGTTTCCACATTTCTTTTTCATATATATGGTTCATATTTTTGCAGTATCAGGAAATGAAGAAACAATTATTACTGGGGGTGCAGACTCACTGTTGGTCAGATGGAAAGATGTCACAGAAGAGAAAAAGAAAGCTGCTCTTGCAGAAAGTGAACAGTTAACTTTAGAGGAGCAGCAACTGGCTAACTTAATTCATGGCAATGAACTCCTGAAAGCACTTAAATTAGCCTTGAGACTGAAAAGACCTCATCAGTCTCTCACCATAATTCAAGGTTTGTTTCTACTGGTATCAAGCTGTGGTTAAATACTTAGTCATTTGTTGTCCTAATTAAAATATTTCTTCTCTCTTCAGGAATTTTAAAAAAGGGTGATTCCATAGGATTAAGTGAAACTGTATCTCAGCTTAGCACAAGTCAGCAGGAAGATCTCATGAAATATGCTGTGACCTGGAACACAAATGGAAAACATTGTTACACTGCACAGGTTTGTTCAACTTTGTGTAACAGCCTGACATAGTGCTTTTTCAGAATGTTAAAAAAAAGGTTATACACAGTGCCTATTATTTCCCCTTCAGGCTCTACTGTCGGTCTTACTGGAAGAAATTTCATCTGGAAAGCTTCGTTTGGAAGGCCTGCGCAGCACCTTGGAGGGCCTTTTACCTTACACAGATAGACACATGAGACGCTTATCAGAGCTTCAGCAAAATCTTCACCTTTTGGCCTTTACCGCCAACTGCATGCAGCCTCATGCATCATAAAATTGTTTATAAATTGTGGTTACAACTTAAGAAGGCAAATTTGTCCCGTTTCCATTTTACGTTTAAAAAAATAAAGAACTGGTAAAAAGGATAATTTCTTTGTATTTTTATTTCATTTTCTCAAGGCTATTCCATTGAATTCCACTCATGATTTGAATTGCAGCGCCTCGAGATCTCGAGATGTTTCAAAATAAATGCGGGAAGGGCGGAAGAACATCGTTGACTTCCGGGGACAGCCGACTCGGCGCCGCTCCGATAGAAGGCGCTGGTTTCAGTTGCTGCTGAAAAAGTTTGATGTGTTAGTGCGAGTGTGTGTTTGTGTGTGTGTGTGTGTAGAGGCTGTCTACCGGATTCGGTGTGATCCTTTCCAGAAACTCTCAAAAGATTTTAATATTGTAGTCCGTTTCCGTCGAATTATGATCTAAATCTTCATGCCGTCTCGAACTATGGAATCGGAACCCCCCAAAAATGTGCTGGAGACCGAGTTTTCGGAAATTGACGCCAAGGAAGCTTGGCCTCTTGTCTTTCAGGTAGCGGTTGTCTTCGTTTTACGGTTTTCTTAAAAGAGTACGAAGATTAGTACCAATGTTGTGAAACTAGTGTTTGACCATCATCGAAATTCGCTGATAGAGGGCTTTTAAAATAAATATTGGAAGTATCGTTCTGCAGCGGCAGTATCGATGGTATAGGCTATGTTTACCTGTAGGTAGTCGCTTCCTAGCTGTTTCCTCATCAAACACCAATTTTATTATTTTATTCACTATTTAATTGAATATTATTGTCTCCCATTTGTGAGGTGAACTCAAAAGTACAGTCATTATATGTTGATCAGGGGTTTTCTTCATAGTATTGTTGCTGTTAATGCTTGAGGTTACTTCTGTAATGGTTACTTCATTCCTTTTAAGTCGATCCTTTTTATTTTGCTTTGGTTGCGTATCTTTTCACCGTTGATTTTCTCGTACGAGCATATTGTGGTTCATTTTGAATCATTGCTGATATATCTAACTGAACCTTATTTCTGTTTTTTCTTTCTTCCTTTGTTGCTTCTTATCAACTTCTAGCACATACGGACGGAGTGTGTGAACCATGACTTCACTACTTGTGAAGCCAAGAAAAAAAACAATATTGCATTGAATAGATATCGTGATGTTATTCCATATGATCACAGCCGCATTGTCCTCAATAGAGGGCCATGCGAGTACATTAATGCCAATCTGGTTAAGGTACGTCTTATTTATTTTTAGTGTGTTGATTTGATTGGTTCCATGTTTCTTATTCATTTCTTTGGTTCTGCTTCTTTTCTGGTATAGATGGACAAAGCTCGACGGCAATACATTCTTACTCAAGGCCCATTGCCATCAACTACAGGTCACTTTTGGTTGATGGTGTGGGAGCAGAAATGCAAGGCCATTGTAATGCTTAATAGAATTATTGAGAAAAAGCAGGTTTGTTTCAAGAAAGCCGCTCTTGTTTAATTATAAATTTCCCTTCTCACTTATGTTTATTATTATTCCTGTAGATCAAATGTCATCTCTATTGGCCCGTTGGGAAACACCCTGGAGTTGATGATGTACTTGATATGCCTGATGTGGGATTGAAGGTGCAACACCTCTCTGAAACTGAAGCATCATATTACATTACAAGAGTGTTCAGGTATGTTTTCACAGTTGAAACATTTACCTTGTATTCAAACTTAAGTGTACTTTGCTGATTGCATTTTTAAAATTACTATAGGTTGACGGATGTTGCAAGTGGGGAAAGCAGGGAAGTCCTTCAGTTTCATTATATGACATGGCCAGATTTTGGCGTGCCTCAAAGCCCTACTGTATTTCTACGTTTCCTCTCTGTTGTCCGCAAAAGTGGAGCTCTCGATCATGATGTTGGTCCTGCAATTGTTCATTGTTCAGCAGGAATTGGTCGATCAGGAACATTTTGTTTGGTGGATTCATGCCTAGTCTTGGTATGTCTATGTTTCAATGTCCTTAAATGTGTTGCTGTTTAGAGATTTAGCTCATTCTTCTCTGTTTTATAGTTGGAGGAATTTGGAGCTGATGCTGTAAATGTGAGACAAGTTCTTTTAGAAATGCGTAAATATCGTATGGGGCTTGCACAAACTCCAGATCAGCTTCGCTTCTCATACCTTGCTATTATAAAAGGTCATAGAGAAGGTCTTGAGGCAGATGACTTGGTATGTTTCCAGTACAATCATGATTTTTTTTCTGATGGGTCTTTTTTAACATACAAAACTAATTTTGTGCTTTTCTGCAGGAGACAGAGGATAATGATGTTGAAAGGGACCTAGAAAATCAATCAGATGAACCTCCTCCACTCCCACCCCCAAGAGGAACATCTCTTCCTCCACCCAGTGTGGGTTCACAGCCATCATCACCTGAAGCAGACTCAGTTTCAGAAACAAGGTATTGTTCATTAAATTTATCATTGTGTCCCTTTGTTTCTTTTTCCTGGTTAAAACTACATTTTTTTCTATCTTTATAGTGATGACTCTTCTGATGAGTCTTTATCTGATGCTCCCACAAGACCACTGCCTACTGAACCAAGTGGTGATAGCATGCTAAGTGATTCAATATCCTCAGATCCTCCTAGTAGGCCTCTCCCTGAGTTACCAGAGCATGTTAGTTCTTCTGATGAGGGCTCTCTGGAGGTCAATTCAAGTCCGGACAGTCCAGTACTAAGTGAAAGGTAATGTATCATTTTTTGTTTTGGCGACTTGTGAATACTTCCTGCCCTGTACATAATTTAATTTTTGTTCTATCTTTTCAGTGATGATGGTGTTCGGCACAGGAAACCAGACAGAGCTGAACGCAATGAGAGAATGCAGGAGAAACTCATTACCATGAAGCGCAAGCAGATGCAGGCTGAAGAATGGCAGCAGTTCAAGAGGTCTATATTCCAGCCAATGAATATTGGTCTCGCTATTTTGGTTTTAGGGGGTGGGGCGTTGGTGTACTCTTATTATGCCAGTCGGTCGTAAAGAGATATAGGTATTGGGTAGAAGCTGTGGAGCTGGTTGCCTCATCCCTGTACAATCCTTATTTACGTTGTCATTTTTTAAATACGTCAGCCCATTTCTTGATGGGTTGTGCTGTCACCACATTTCATTCTATATTATTTTTGTTGCTTTTTCACTTGTTGAGCTCTGCATTCCTGAACCCCATTTTGACACTTAATGCATTGGAACTTCTCTGCTGTGATCTGCATTAGTTTGTGCTCTATCATTCCTATGTGTTTGCCACTTAGCTTTTCACAGTCTAGTTTCCTCTAATTTTCTCCTCTTTGGTGTACCAAAATTGTAAGCTTGCACATGTCATGGGGCTTGCTGTTTCTTATTGAAAAGTCGCTTTCACAACTACATGGAATGGGTAGGAAGCTGATCTTTTTAATTTCAAACCAGAAACATGTTTTACCCACTCTAGAATCCTTAGTATGTAGTATGTTGTAGCCTTGAGACAAGCCCTGGTCTTGTGACATTATTTTGCTTGTGTATTTCTCTAGCTGTCTCTCCATCTTTTTTACTTTTGAGTGCCATCACTTGTGTAGTTTTGTAATATTGCCAGCAATCACTCCAGCCCCAGTCTTTACTTCTTATCAAGTAGTATTAGTGGCTCTTCCTTGCATTTCGGTACATCTTGGTTATGGATGAAGTGGACATAAATTTGCATGTAGGTGTCACAAACCCGGCTACTCAGCTGGCTTTGCCTCGTCTTTTTCCTCATGAAGCAGTAATTGCTTGGTGCCCAATAGTGTTTTGGAAGCTATTTTATTACTTGCATTGCTTCGTAGAGTTAACATGTGAAAGATGCGCTGAAAACTCATTTGAAGTGCCACGAAAGCACTCTATTATTATTCTTGTCTCTGATTTATGCGGGGTTAATTTTTGATCATGTGAAGGGATTGTTCTAGCATTGTAGTGCCATTTTCAAATCTAATTGAGTGAAGAGTTAGTATTTGTACTACTAGTTTTGGCTTTTGATACGTACCTCAATTCAATTCAAAATGATAAGTCTGAAATAAATTTAGGCCCCGATAGACGTCGGTGTAAGAGGCTCAGTTTGATTTATGTTGGCTTTGCTTCTCTTTTGTTCTCCCTCATCTATCATGTTTTTGAATTTAATGCTGTGAGTTAAGATGCACCCGTATCAATTTCTATTTGTTTTAAATATTTTTAATAATCATTTAATAATCATTCAATGTTTGAGAGACAGGAAGGCTAAAATCAACATATTGGATCTATTTATTGTACTGTGAGTTAATCAAGGTCTTGTGAACAGTTATTTTTAAGGTAGGGTACCTCATTATCCACTTTCCTCTGTGTAAGTTTCCTAATCTTGACATCAAGCCCTCATAGTCATTGGAAAATTTCATAGTTTTGTGTTTCTTTGTTCTTCGGCATTTTCATATCAGTTGTCGGCTTCTGGTTCCTGCAGGATATCAGTTCTATTGTCCTTGTCTTGGTTCTAGTTAAGGTGCTGTTTTGAAAATTTCATTCCGTCCATGGGTACAATGATGCTTCATGTTTCATAGGTGGTGGTATATTTGATCACCATTTTCAGGAGAGACTTGGGTGTGTTCGGCCACGTCTGGGCTCATTAAACCCATGATTTAATACCTAATTTCTATTTCCATAGTGCAGTATGAATTTTCAGTTGGATAGCTCAGGCTATACCTATGGTAGCATTTGCTATAATTGGCGTTTATTGCCAAATCCAAACTGGAGTCAGCATTTCAAGTATTGAAATGTTGTTCACTAATCTTCACGCTATACAAAGTACTCCTGCCATTTCCAATTCTGCATTTTTGGAGTCGTATGTACTGTAACTTTATACTTTTTCTGTGCTCAGACTTTTCGTTTGTTAATTGTAAATCTTACAATTAAAGTTTTGAAAATATACCCTTGCAAGTATGTTTGTGAAAGACTGAGTCAAATTGGCATTAATTGTTAAAATTTCAATCACTGTCCCTCTTGTTTTGGACTACTGGTAATGTCAGGACTGATATTATTTGAATCTAATCTTAACTTATATTGGTTTAAAAAAGAAAAAGGAAAGCTCTGGGGCCTTTTGGTCTAGCCTAGTGTAAATGTTTAAGGAAACCTCATCAAACTCCTTGTTTGTATCTATTATTTTTATATCAATTGGTGAATAATCAGGTCCACACACACCCTGTGGTCCACACTAACAAATAACTGTACTAGAGTTACTCACCTCTGCCTGCCTTTGGAACTGATGTATCCACAACTTTAGAATTCTTAAACAAGTGCAGACTTAACATGGAGGTGCTCAAATCATTCTAAATAACATTTATAACTTTTCAGAATCATCTGGTGTGCTTGTACTAGAAAAGTAGGCAGATTGAAAACCCATCCTATAATTATATTTCTATTGGTTGCAAATGATTTTCAACTGGCTGAGTGAGTTTGAGCTGCAATATTCGGGGCGTATGTTCTCCTTACAGGTTTTCGTTTTCCACAGCGAGCCTTTGCTCTTCTTGTGTATCATAGTTAACTCTGCCTTTCTGTTCCTATCATAGTATTGTTATATCCTTAACATGAAATGTATATTCATATATTATTCATGTCTCTTTATCTGAAGTGATGTGAAATTCGTAAAAACGTATGTCTCAAAAAATTAGCTAAATAATAAATCAGAAACTATTTTGAGACAGCATAATGGAGTTTTCTTTTCATGAACTCGTTGCCATTTTGAGCAGCTGTAGTGCATGACGTCCCATTGGAATAAATCTGTTTGCATCTGTGTCCAATCCTGAAGAACAAGGATATTTTTGAACCCACACCACTTGACATTACATTAACAGTTTATTCTAGCCTTTTGCCTTGCAGATCATCAAAAGT
The DNA here is from genome assembly GCA_026979955.1 of Megalurothrips usitatus. Taxonomy (NCBI): domain Eukaryota; kingdom Metazoa; phylum Arthropoda; class Insecta; order Thysanoptera; family Thripidae; genus Megalurothrips; species Megalurothrips usitatus. The sequence continues at coordinate 12,082,855 of CM049601.1, forward strand.
TGCGAGGCTTCATGAGATCAGCGATAGCACAACAAGCGATTGAGGTGGAACATACAGACATCATTGTATATCTGAGTGAGTATAATTGAGTAGGTTCTTACTTTTAAAAGAACCTGTGAGCATGGCTAAGGTAAATTTTCCTGACGTCACTAAGTCATATTAGCAGTTGTTTCCCCTGCTGTGGATGAAGACATTAGTTCAGTTTTAACTTAAATTATCACTTTTGTGCATTTGATAATGCAACATAGTTAAAGAATATTAGTAGAGGATAATTGCCATATCGAAGACCTCTGCAAGTTGCTGTTGGAAATTGTTGACGTGTGGTAATTAATTTATAGACAATGTATGATTTATTAGATAGGTAAACAAAGTGGTTACTCATCTTACCGGCTGACTAGACCACTGAAGACGGAGCATTTCACCAGGAGCAGATGTAGGTTTAAAGAATACATGTTTATAATGAGTGAAGCTGCAGTAATCATTTGGAAGGTTGACATTGTAGATCCTACTTATAAATCTTGTGGAGAGGAGCGGCCATTTGTTTACTTACAAATTAAATTTATTAACTGGTGGGTTGGTTTGTGTAACCTTCTGAAACCTCATATTATAATATTTATTTAATGTAGATGCCAATATTTACATGACATCAGTTTTAAAGATTTAAAATGACAATGTTTGGAATGTTTTGTGAATTATTCCTAGCAGTTGGCTTTGGACTTTATTAAGTTTGACTTTATTTAGAAACTGTAGAAGAATCATTTTTGTTCAAGTATTAAAATATCATAATCAGGTAATCTGAAAAGAATGGTCATTATTTATATATACATATATATATATATATATATATATATCTGTGTTGTATTGTTTGCTGTTAACTGCATCATGAAAGTGTGTTCGGATATTGGATTGTTATACTGAAAATTATACCTTTCATGGTGTTCATTATGTACCTGATGGTTTTAAAGCTCTTAAACTTGTTAACCATCTCAACAAGTAAAAATTTACCTCTGAAGCATCAATAAATAATTTACATCAAGGCAAAGTTTAGTTTATAACTGAAATACAAATCCCCCCCCCCCTCAAAAAAAAAGAAGAAAAAAGAGGCCCGTATTGGCTTTGGCCCCGCGGTATTTGCGGTATGGAAGTAAACTGTCAGATCAGAGTGGATCAGAGACAACTACAGGCCAGATAACTCTGGCCAGAGATAACTGTGGTAACAATGTTCGAATAAGTTTCCCGCTCAAAATGGGAACTTTGATTTCCGGTCAGTGCCGGTCAAATAGAGGTTACTCAACTTTGTTGGTGTTACTCTAACCTCTCATTTCACATTGGATTGAGAGTTGTATCCAAGGGATTCTATACGTTCTTCAAGCTCTGTCCAGTACTCATACTCATCTTTTAAGCAATGGCGACGAGAGTGAAGCAGGAACCGGTCTCACCTACAAGTAGAGATGTTTCTAGCCCACCACCGGGAGTAAATCATAACAGTCAAATAGTCGAACGTGAACAGAGGTATTTCAGATATCACCATTAAATTAAATTGTGTGGTTTCGGTGGTAGAAATAATTGTCCAATTCTTCCAGGATTCTAAATTTACTCCAAAAAAGTACCAAGGCTATCTCGGATAAAGAAATATTACTTGAGATCCCAGACCTGTCACCTCAAGACAGAGCAACAATCATTAACAATCTTCTCCAGAAGGTGTATTTTTCGTATAATTCTATCTCCATCAACTAGTCGGCTGCAAAAAATAATATAATGGTCTCTTTCAGGGCTTTTTAGATGTGTTTAAACAAGGTGAAAAGTTAGTCTATAAATTTAAAGAGCCATCATGCCCTTCTAAAATTAAGGGAGCAGACAATGAAGAAAAGATTGTTTACAGTATAATAGAAAAGGCTGGTAACAAAGGGATATGGACACGAGACCTTCGAGTAGAGTGTAATTTAGATCAAACCACCCTAAATAAAATTTTGAAAAAGCTTGAAAGCGAAAAAGTAATAAAGGCTGTCAAATCTGTTGCTGTAAGTATTAATAACTTAAAAACCCATTTATTGTCATAGCATTGCCATTAAGTTTCTTGACTGATTTTGCAGGCAGCAAGGAAAAAGGTTTATATGCTGTATAGTTTAGAACCAGACAGCTCAGTGACAGGCGGAGCATGGTACAACGACCAAGACTTTGAGGCTGAATTTGTGGATGTCCTGAACCAACAGTGCTATCGGTTCTTACACCAAAAGAAGGAGGCTGTGAAAAATTGTAAGGATGGCCCCATAGTTGCACAGAATATGGCAAGCGCATCCTCCAAAGATGTTTGGAAGTACATTTCAGAGCTTGGAATAAGCAAAGTATGCACTATATGTCGGTGTGCTCAGTTCTGCACCAGCTTTGAGCTACTAAAATCATTTTTATTCACTGTTACTTTTTTCAGGTCCAACTGGCAGTTCAGGATATAGAAACTATCTTGAATACATTGGTTTATGATGGCAAGGCTGAGCGGAGCGTTTTGGCTGATGGGAGTCTCATGTACAGAGCTGTCGAATCATTGCTACCACCACCCGGCATTGTCCGCACACCTTGTGGAGTCTGCCCGGTAACGTTCATCTCCTACTGAAGTAGCTGTTCTCAAATGCCCCCCAGTGACCTTGTTTTTAAATAGTTTTTGTTTTTTGGCATCTTGCAGATTCTGAAGCAGTGCAGTGACATTGGATCAATCAACCCTAACAATTGTGTGTACATGACGGAGTGGCTTGAATAAAATTGCTAATAAATCGGTTTGATAAAATTTATTGAACATTTTTAAGATGCTATAAACAAATGTTCCTATACAAATTACACACAAAAGTATAAAAATATAAAAGAAATTTCATTCACAGTGAAATCACGAATAGTTTACAATAGAATAAACATGCACAACATTAAAAACCACTTTAAACTTTGCCAGTTCTGGTTCTTGGAGAAGGAGTTTCGTTAGATGTCCTCAATGAGCGCCTAGGGACCAAAGTGGCAGGCGACCCTTTGCCAGGTACTTTGGTGCGGGTCTTCTTGGCTGGTTGAGTGGGCGTGGATTGACTCGAGTCTTCTCCAGTCTTGCCTCTGCTCGCTCGCGATCCGCTGGCAGGGGACTCCGAACTAAACCCATCCGAACTAGCAGACTTCAGCACTTTGGCAGGCCTTTTCTTAGTTACCTGAGAGTTTGCCTCAGGTCCTTGATTGTTAGCACCCCGCAGTGACCGTCGAGCAGAGGAAGGCTCGCCAGTCTTCTCTGCAGATTTATCTGCTTTCTTGGCTTCTCTTTTCAACTTGTTTGCTAAATCAACAGCTGACATAGGGGAGCTAGAACACTGGCTGTCATTTTCACTTGAAGCAGAGCCTTTCATTGATTTAGAAGCCTTCGATGTTCCCACCGGTTGTGGAGAAAGATCTTCAGAATCAGAAAGCAAAAGACTTTTACGTGTAGCTCGGGCTGGCATTGTCTTTTCAGGAAGCTTCTCAATGCCCTTCACTACACGAGGTTGTCTGCTAACAGGGGGAACAGGTGAAGCATCAGAATCTACATCAGAGCCAGGCGTCTTTGAAGACTTCGCTGAAGACACCTGGGATGATTTTGAACCCGATTTAGCCTGCGCAGGGGATGAAGTACTACTGTCGCGTGCACGGGTTCGCGTCTGCCTGCCGGGAGGCATGGGCGAGGCGTCTGAATCGGACCCAGGTGTCTTTGAAGACTTAGCTGACGACACCTGAGACGATTTTGAACCCGATTTGGCCTGAGCAGCAGGGGATGAAGTACTACTGTCACGTGCACGGATTCGCGTCTGCCTGCTGGAAGGCATGGGCGAGGCGTCTGAATCGGACCCAGGTGTCTTCGAAGACTTAGCTGACGACACCTGAGACGATTTTGAAACCGATTTGGCCTGTGCAGCAGGGGATGAAGTACTGTCGCGTGCACGGGTTCGCGTCTGCCTGCTGGAAGGCATGGGCGAGGCGTCTGAATCGGACCCAGGTGTCTTTGACGACTTAGCTGACGACACCTGAGAAGATTTTGAACCCGATTTGGCCTGAGCAGCAGGGGATGAAGTACTGTCGCGTGCACGGGTTCGCGTCTGTCTGCCTGTAGGCACAGGTGAGGCATCTGAATCAACATCAGAGCCCACTGTCTTGTGTGGCTCCTCAGGTACACCCTTCTTCCTCATATTTTTTAATGCCTTCTTGGCCATCAAGGCTTTCAACTCAGCAGCTGAAGCTGGGGGAGAATCGAGCGAACCTGCCTCAGACTGCATGGACACACCACGTCTCGCACTAGATCGAGTAGGTGATGACGTGGACGTTGCAGCCAAAATCCTATCTTCCCGCTCATTTTTCCTCACTCGTTTTGCAGGGGGAGTGCCTGACTGCAAGTCAAGAGAGGGTTTGACAGGGCTCTGAGTTTTAGGCGGCGAGATATTCTGGAAAGTTTTAAGAGTGGCCCCCTTCTCTGTTGGATTTATTTGTCGCTTTGGACTCCTTTCAGAAACTACCTTTTCAGTTTCTTTTGTTTTATGTCTTCCTTGACTTTGTCCATCACTATTGCTGACTGGCTTATTATTTTTTTTCAAGCCCTTCACATTCTCCACAGTCTTACTTTTGCTTGCTGCTCTCAAGTCAGGCTCAGAAGCCTTCCTTCTTTTGGGAACTGGTGATGCATCTCCGTCACTTGCAGGTGCAGAATCAGCTGTGACCTCGCGGTCCCTTCCTCTTGCCGGCCTGGCTCTGGTGGTAGGTTTCTTAAATACATCATTGGGACCATTTTCTTTAGCTTTACGGCCCTTATGAGTTTTTGCAACAATTTCCTCTTCATCACTGCTCCTGAAAGTGAAGTGAAAGAAATTTGGGAGAGTATTAGCTTTCCTGGTAGCAAGAGCAGATCTTCTGCAGGGTTTGAAGTGTAATTAAATGTACTCACTGACTACGAGGAGGGCTCGGAGGAATGACATTACGAGTTTCCTGACTAGATTCATCATCTTCATCAGCATCGGCAACTGCATTGGCATCGATATTAGAGTGCATGTTGGGATGAAGTAACTGGAAGTAAAACTTCAATTTAAGGAACAAAAGTACTTTGTCATGTAAATATCTGGCTGCTATAAAAATATTTTACTAACCGTGTCATTCTTCTTGTGGTTTGATGGAGCTCCAGCCTTGGTGATGTCAGTGACTACTGTGTTGGTAGACATCTGTGTTCCATCCAACATACTTGCAATGGCCGTATTATCAACTTCAGTTGTCCTCATGGAGACATCTTCTGCTGCCATCTCAATTTGGCGGCTTATCTTTTCCAGATGTTTTTGGAATAACTTCTCCTTTGAAGTTCTAAAAACCTAAACCAAAAATAAATTTGGAAAATGCTTTGAGTAGAACTCAACTTACAAAGGTACACAAATTCTTGAACAAACTCCATAACTCTTTACACCTACATCTGTAGCTCGTTTGACAAGTGTTTTTAATTCATCACGGTACACAGGATCGTCCAGCGAAAGTTGCAATGAAGACAATCCTCTCAAAAGTACACCAATATTGGTAGAATCATCACAATCCATAACTTCATTACATATAGAGGTAGCTAGGTTGTTATGAATGTGACACACCTAGCAAAGGAAATTGTTTAAGTAGGAATCAGGCAAGTGTTTTACAAAGCAAAATTCAAGAATATCATTGAAATTACCTTAGAATGGAACTTATTAACTCCAGGTCTTGTAAGGCTTATGAACAATCGAGCTACACTGTCTTGATCAATTTGTGTTAAAGGACTTGTGACTGGAGCCTGCATCAATGTTCTCAGAGTAGGCAAAAAGGCTTGTTCCAGGGTTTCTTGACTACGAGGACAATGTGATGAGTACATTGTTAAAAATGCACCAAGTGGCTGACGCAAAGCCTCATCACCCTCTGGAAAAAATAAATAAATAAATACAATTGAAGATATCGTTGGTAGTTTAGGGCCACCAAATTACAGCAGCCAGCATACCTGAGACAGGACTGTACCACATGAGGATAAGACGGGACAAAAGAGCTGAGGATGAGATTCTGCATGCCATGAGAAGCTTATACAGCCCTTCCATCGCCAAATTGCGCATTGCAGTGGACTATCAAAGAATAAGAACCGTATGGATATTGCTTAGAGGTGATCAATACTATAGAACAAAAGACACATCAAATGCAAAATATTAAAGAGGAAACTTACAGCACTATCCAGGAGGGACGTCAACATTGAAATCAAGTTGGATGTATTTCCATTAGATTCACTAGAGAGACTTGTGTGGGTTTCTTGACTTTCCTCTTCCTCCGTATCAAACTCCTCATCATACATGTCAGTCACAAACAGGTTTTTTTTCTTTTTAGATTTCTTTTTAGTTGACGCTTCACCTAAAAAATATGAGCATAAAATAGTTGTTTGACTTCTAGAAAAATTTTCATTATATTTGGAAAAAGCTAGAAGATTTTTGGCATACCATTTTCCTCTCTAATTTGGAAGGTTTCTAGACCATATAGCAGGAGGAGGTCAAAGGTTACTTTCAATGCCACTTCACACACTTCATCATTGGCAATCTGGAGTGTAAATCAACACTAGAATTAGGCAAAAACGAACAGGTCAACAATATTTGGTAAACTTGTCACATTAAATACCTGGAAGCAGAACATGACAAAGTTCTCTTGGGCCAATGACTTATCGAGCAGACAGAACAGACCCAAAGCCTCCAATGCTTTGTTACGGATGGCAGTAGAGTTATCTTGCTGCAAGAAGAAGAACCACAAGACATAATAAATGCTAACATGATCAAAAAAATCGAAAAGAAAAAACAATTAGTGTGTAAATATTCCTACTTGAAGACAAGGAAGAACAAAGTTCTGCATTAAAGACCGTAAGGTTGCAGAGAAGTTTTTCACGGTTTTGGATTGCACCATCTCTCTCACAATCCGGAAACACTTGCAGAGGGCTATTTCATCTTTCACAGCATCGCGGATCTGGAAGAGAGTATAGATTCAAGGTTGGCTGCAGGAGAAAGGTAAGAAACACATAAAAATTATAATCGGCTTACTTCAGTCCTGGCAGGAGGAGGAGGAGGAGGAGGGGATGATGGTGCGGGAATCTCAGACAGAGCTTTCAGTTCTGCTTGAAGCTTCTCATGTTCTTCTTTCAGTATCTGAGCTTTCATAAAGTCCTTAGCTCTGATGGCTTCATCTTGGTCTTCTTGCAGCTCATTTATTTTAACTCGGATAGAAGCTTGCTGTAAAGAAATTTGAAGGAAACAATAGAGATAAAAGTTTCCTGAAACTTTAATAACAAAATATACAATGACAAACCTTCAACTCTTTTTGACGAAATTCTTCTGTGGTTAAAGATGGGGCAGAAAATACTGGCTCAGATTCTTGTTCTTGTTCAATCATTGGCTCCCTCACTTCTGAAATGGCTTCAGCGAGTGCTTGAAGACGATCTTCAACATCAGGGATAATTCTTACCATTAGCTCAACAATAATGGGTACAACATCTTCCGACACTAAATTGTTGGTGAGGAAATTGAGACACAATTTCTGTAAGTTTGCCCTAAAAATTCATAAAAACAGACTTAGAAACAGGCCATCACAGGATAAACATGTAAAAATAGTTACAAAAAAAATAATAATTTGAAAACAATTTAACTGACCTGCCCATTTCATCAGCTAAGTCAAAACTTTTGCAGAGCTCCAGCAGTTGAATCAATACATACTGATGTTGAAGTTTCACCCAGTGCTCACATTCTTCTATAGATATAACTTCGTAGTAGCTTAAAAATCAACAAATTAACAATTAGTCAAAACACTTAGCAGTATATAAAACTTACAACATTAACCTTTGAGAGCAAAACTCTTACTGTTTCACATAATTGCAAAATGTAGACAACTCAGGTAAAATTTCAGGCAAGGGGTCATCAATAGGGCAGCTGTCTGCTATTTCAGGGTGAGTTTCCAGATACTTAGACAACACTCGCCAATACAGAACATTCTCAGGAGTCAGTTTGTCAACGGGAATGACCTTGTCTTCGTTCAACAATCTTGTTAACTCTTCAAGTACTGTTTTAATTGGTTCAGACCTGCACACCAAAACCATTTTAAAAACAGTGCCAGTTTTGACAGAAAACAAACCCTCTTGAGTTAATTTTTTTTTAAATGACTCACTTAAATAGAGACTCCAAGGCTAAGGTGGATACATCTGTAGAGTTTTCACAATCAAGTGCGTGCAGCAAAGACAAGAAGCTGCCTTTGTAATAGGTCAGCCAAGCTGGTAGCATGACCTTTGATACACAGTCACGAACAATAACTGAAAATCAGTAATGCATAAAGTGAATAGAAGTGGGAACAAGAACTATGAATAAATCAAGCCACAGCTCAGAATATTAACCTGAAGTATCTTTAAGACCATCTGTGAGAAGTCGAACTCGCTGAATGATGGTAAATCTCTGGACTCCAAACTTGGCAAGACCAACATATGCCGTGCGGCGCACAGTATCTTTCAGATCATTAGTTCGTTCCAGAATAGCTCTAACGGAGGAAGCAGTGACAGCAATGTTTGTTATGACTGCTCGACGCACATCAGCACTTGGATCAGATGACATGTGAAATAAAAAGGCTGGAGGTCAAAAAAAAAAAAAAAAAGGAAGACATGTTAGAGCTGTGATATTGTGGAGTTACACATCCCAGCCAATGTGACGTCATTTCAAGCAAAACAAACCTTTCATAACTGGACATTTGGGATCATATGGGTCTTGTAGTCTGTGAAGAGCTAAGACAGCTTGCATACGAACAGCGGGAGCCTTGTCCTAATCCCACAAGGGATAGAGAGAGGAAAATGAGCGCATTTCAAATACAAAGATGAATATCACGCAACTTGCAACTTCACAGCAAGCCTCAACAGTGGAACGAGTGAAATGTTACCTGTAACCTCTCCATCATACATTCACTAATAGCATCACACAACTTGTCATCCATGCTTGCTTCATTTCCTAAGCCGTTTAAAATTTTGTTTATGAACTGGCAAACTCTGAAGCGAATAGCTTGATGTTCAGTGTTGTGGTTCTAGAAAAAAGACAGTAAAGTTAGAGCCACCATTACAGCCAAGAAATGCTACATTTCATTTTTTTTCTATTAAAGTTACAAGTGACAAAATAGTCGAAGAGCATGACATACATCAAACAGAAACTTCAGAACATTCAACACAAAGGGACATATCTCTTCTTCATCATCTGCCTGCACTTCATCGGCGGGTTTGGCCTGCATGAGTGAGCATATAAATCTTGAAGCAAAATTCAAGGTGTTCTCAACAACCCGAAACTTCTCTCCATGGATTAGAGGAACTTGCAAATTGTTCACGAATCCTGAGAGGAACACATCTTCAGGTACCTAAGCAAAAATTAAATAAATAAATAAATAAACAAATATATAAACGACATTATACCAAGGAATATTAATGCGCGACAAAATTGTGGGTGACCAAAATAAGTAATATGTTGCTGAAACCAAACGGCAGCAATTTATGATCAAAGCAAAATCATAACAAGGTTACCTCATTGTACAACTTTTTCAATTGCTTGAGCAGCTTTTCGTGCGATGTCAAACTAAACTGAGAGTTGTGAAATATGTCCTGCATCCGTTTCTTGGCTACTTGCGCCATTCTGAAGGATCGGATGTATGAAAGAGTACCAAAACGCGCAGATCCTGACGGACCCACTCTCCGCAAACCACAACAACACAGCCCACCCGACGCGCCTAACAGGTTTGACGGTTACGGTTTCGCGGGCAAAACGCGCCGGTCAGCTGAACAGAACAGCTAGAAATCGCACGCGTACAAGGCTGTGCAGCTGTTTTCATTCTTGCCGTCTTTTTGCCCATCCATCTGAAGCTAGTTTTGGCATAACGTCGTTCATTACTTTATTCTACTGTGATCTACATTACGATTTACATCAGAGGCAGAATTTGCGCCAATGTTAGATGGAAGTTATTTGATTCCGAGCTTCTGCGGATAACTACCACTCCCTCCCCGCTCCCCCGCACCCCTGCACCGCCCTGCACCTAGCACTTCCCTCTGACGAAGGATTGTTAACAGTTCAAATACAAGTGTGAATTATTGTTGCTACAAGCAGTTCCACACTCGTCGAGGTAGAAACGAAGAACTGAGACAGACAGGTCAACACGAAACAACCAAGAAGCTCACGAAACCGGACTTTCAAAACCAAAACACAATCACTGCCTTTCTGCGAGCCTCGTAACGTCCCTTCTTTGACTGCACTTGCGTATAATTTCCGTCAAAATATTATACTGCATCCCATATTACGATTGTTAAATGCCTCTCTGAAATTTTCTCCATTGATAATTAATATTTTTCAGCACCTTCACTCAATAAAAGAAAGGGTCGTGTGACGCAGGGGTGGCTATGTTGTTGCAGGAACGTACCCGTTACCGCGCTAGCGCGCACTACCGCGCATCCATTCCACTTCACCCATTCCATCTTCCATTGTCAGGTGTGAAAGTGTACCGACGGCACCGTTGTTTAATCTTACGCCAGTAATTGCCGTATCATTCATTAACTTATTTATTTGATGTGTTATCAAAGTGAGTCATTAACTGTGCGGTCATGGACGGAATCGTGTATATTCATCGTCTGCTAGTGTCTGCTGAGTGAAGCGGGATTTGTTGCTGAAAGTGTGCGGCAAATTCGTCGGGGCCCTGGCCCCAAGCTCGCGGACCTAACCAGCGTGAAGACGTTAACTAATTCCCTCCAAAAGCTCATTTCTTGAACTTCAACATGCCTTTACTGGACAAAAAGCCGTTCGAGAGGAAGAAGCCACCGAAGGACTTGCACAGCAGTGATGAAGTGTTCTACTGCCCGCTCACCAAAGAAATATTCCGGGATTACGAGTGAGTGAAGTTTGGTTTGGTCCGGGTTGTCAAGTTCTGCACTCAAAGTCGGCTGCCTAGAGTTCGGTCTACTGACGCTCTACATGTTCAATGGTTTCCATCTCGATTCTGGGTTCAAACGCGAATTCGAATACAAACTTGTCTGTTTTTCCTGTGTTGTCTCCTTTCTCCACCCCTATATATCATTTCACAAATTTGGCACTCATCAATTTAACTCTGTCTTGGGTTTGCTTTGCATCCAGGTGTCTATAATCTAGGCCAACTCTGGCGATTTTTAGGGTTCAAGAATGCAGTTTAGAGTAATCTAGGAAGTCAAAATTTTGAATTCACTTATAATGTAGTTGAGTTAAAACAAGCATAATGAATGTTAGTTTGTCTTATATATTCCCAAACCTTCCTTTTACTCAAAGTACATGGCAACTCTTACCTAACCTTGAAAACATGAAGGAGGACTAAAGTCATCAAAGGGTTAGCTAGTGTGGGGTCCAAATTCTTCACTTTAGTGCATCTGAATGCATTTAGGACTTATATTATAGAAATTTACATTTGCTTTTCCTAAAATACTTTCATCACTTATTAAAAGATGTTAACTTTATTGTTATTATATCATCTATTACAGTTTATCTGCGCAGTAGTGATGACTTGTTTTTATTAATACTTGTGTTTACTGTTGTTTTCAGAGAATATTGTGAAAGAATAATTCTGTGCAACTCATTGGTCTGGCAGTGCTCCTTAACAGGACGGCCTCAACTTACTTTTGAAGAAGCATTAAAATCAGAGCAGAATGCCAAGCAGAACCTTAAAGACTTCCCAATGGAGGTAAAATGTCTTCTACTGCCAGTTCATAAGTTTCATCACATATTTGTCCTGTCACCTCATTAATTCCAACTTTAATTCTCTAGCTTAAAGTACCAGTTCTGTACCTGGCCTCCAAAACTCACCGTACAGGCATCCTTGATCTTGTTGAGGATGTGTACATATATGTTAGAGATCGATACTTTGTTGGGGAAACAGTGGAGGTTTCCCTCACAGAGGGTGGTCCATGGTGAGTTAGTGTATGACAGTGTGTCTGGAATGTCTTAAATTTTTCCATTCTTTGCCCCCCTTAATTACCACATGGATGCTTTTGTGCTCATGAAAACTCTGGATTTGCAGGACTGATGCGTATGTTCTGCATGTCATTGCGCCCTCCGAAGAGGATTTAGCCAAGTATGAAATGCCAACTGGTGATGTCAAGTGAGTTGTTGCTTCTAGTGCTCAGGGATTCTCCCTTGCCCACCATTTTTCATTTTTGTTACGTTCTATCTTTTCTATGGTGTTTTAGGGATCCCCAGAGGCAGTTCCAGCCTCATGCCTCATTGTATCGTTATGAGGTTGAGCTGTCAGACCGGACGACCGATGACGTCAGTGAGGTCCACACTATACCTGCTTCTCAGGTGAGGAGGCGGCCACGTATGTATTCTCGAGACCGCAACAGGTTATTCCTCAAGCAGTTCTTGGAACTGGACAAAGATGGCATCTTAAAACTTAAGGTATGAACATGGTAGTGCTAATTATATGTCTTTCCTGTCTGTGAATCTGTAACAAAATTTGATCTACATTGGCTTTCCATTTCCAGGAAAGTGAGCTTAACAAATACAAAATCCATCAGTACAAGTATGACCAAATCTTTGCTGGTGACTCTCCAGTTTTTCCATCATCACGTAGAGCTGTTAAAAGGTTACAACAGCAACAACTTCTATTAACGAAGAGTCCCAAACGAAAATACACTAAACGAGCGAAGCCAGATGGAACTCCTCCTCCTAAAAAGACCAAGCAGGAAAGTATGTCCAAATATATCACAGTGACAAAGAAGTCTCCCAACGGTATGGTTAATGGTGAAAAGTCAAGAGGGTCCACCTCACCACAGAAGTCTCCTCAGAAATTCAAAGACAAATATGGCAAGGCTGCCTTAACAGGGAAAGTGAGGAAGAGGCGCAGATTTGAAAACCCTCAACAGCGGGAGCAGTTTAAAATCAAAGCCATTGAAGACAAGAAGAAGAGACGGGAGGACATGATGAAGGAGAGAGCTGCTATAAGAGAGAAAAAATTAGAGCTGGCTAAATTTATTCGTGAATGGAATAGGCAGAGAGAAGATCTGGAATGTGAAGACTTGAAAGTGTTGCCAGATCCTACCCCTGTAGTGACGAAGCTCTCCAACAAACACTTTGGTGATATGTTGATGGTCATGGAGTTCCTGCATTCATTTACTGAATCATTGAAGGTTAAAGATTTTTTCCCTGCTGGTGTTAATTTGGAGATGCTAGAGCGTGCTCTTGTTGAGCCAGAGGTTGTAGGTCCTCTCAATGACCTGCTTCAGCTTCTTCTGTCTGCGCTATTTGAGATGCAAGAAGATGAAGAGGATGCTCTGGAGGATCCCGTTGATTTGGCTGAACCTGTTGGAGGTGAGTATCTGTATTAGTTTTTAACTCATTCTGGTGTTTAGGTTTTTTTGTTTTTCACCCTCTTAATTGATATGTATCTTGAAAAGGTAACAATGAAGATGGTGATGTAACAACATCTGAAGCTCTGAGAATAGCATCTGCAGCTGCAGCATGGAGTCAGACTTTCCAAGGAAAACCTTTGAGCAAGGTGGAGCTTGATTCAGTTGTCCTCACAGAGGTGCTCAGGTTGCACTTGCTGCAGTCTGGTAATCGAGCTGGAGATATGAGCTCCGAGTGGAGGTGAGTGAATCAGTTCAATGTGTGTTGTAAATGGAGCTTTTGTTCTCTTATTCCTTGAATTTATGTCCGTCTTAGGTTTACGCAGCGAGGTGGCTATACCACGAGGGATGACCCTGGGCTTGTGTGGAAAATGGACAATATGAACATCCTGAAGAATCTGAGCACAATAAGTGTCTATGAACTTCCAGCAGGTATAAAAGCTATCATCAACATTTTCCCAAACATTTTCTCTAGCCATGTCATACTTATTCATGTGATTAACATACCTCTTTGACTTTGCAGAGGACAAACTTTCAATTTTGACTTGCTTAATTAATCAAATTTTGACTTATGTTGCGATGAGGGATGTTATTGAAGAACGAATGGAAAAAACTAAGCAAGTTCGTGTTGAATTACATTTTGCTGACAGAGAAATCAGCAGGAAAGAGAAAGAAATGTAGGTGTAGTTCATGGCTTGGTGTCCTTCAAGCTTGGTTTGTATCTACCTGCGTCTCTGTTATAATGCTTATTGCTTTCCTTTCTATATTTTAGGATTGAGCAGGGCAGAAAGAAGAGGAAGAAAAATAATGTTACGGAAACTGAAGAGCCGAAAGCAGAGGGTGAAAATGAAGAGAGTGAAGAGGAGGAAGAAACTGCTGAACAAAAGGCAGCCCGTCTGGCTCAAGAGAAGAAGAACAACAGTGATAAGCAGCGAGAGATTCAGAAGAGGAAGAACCAGTTGATGGATGATATGATGGGCCACACTAACCTTCCCATTGGTACAGATCGTGCTCACAGAAGATATTGGCTGTTCGCTTCTTTGCCTGGTCTCTTTGTTGAGCATGATGAGCGATTTGCTGGTACATGTCTCAGCAAACCAACACCGCACAATCTGGAATTGACGAAAATGGAAGACACATTATCTTATGTGTGCAAGTTATTTGAAGAAGAACGTAATGGAGGAAGCGACAAGGAGAATGATGGTGATGCAGAAACTGTGCCTGTTACTCCTATGGGAAGTCCTAGTAAAAAGCTTTTGGCTGAAAAAAATCAGAAAGCTGCGGGAAGTCCAATAAAATCACCATCTCATCAGTCTCAGCAAGCTGAAGAGGAATCAAAAGTATTAATCAACCATTCAGTGCTTTTCACTTGCAATGCTGATCCAGACACCTGCCCTGTCCATGCCACGAAAGTAGAACGTACCACTTGGTCTTTCTACCTGAAGGATCAACTTGATAGTCTTATTGAACAGTTAAGTACAAGAGGTTATAGGGAAAGTGAACTCCGTACTATATTAATTCAGAGTAAAGATCGTGTAGTACATAGTTTAGAATACTGCCCAATATCCAAATTGAATCCTGAACTAAGTGAGGAAGTTCCTGAAGTACGTAAATCACAGCGCCAGAAGGAAGGCAATCAGTATAAGGACACAATGTTAGGTCATCCGGTTGGCACTCCTATTGAAGATATACTGGAGCTTACATTAAGAGATCTTGTACTGGAAATGGAAGAAAAGATTTCTGTTGGTGGACTGGGTGCGCTGAAGGTTAAGAACAGACAGTCTTGGCGTGACACACTCACAGCTCGTGGCTATGACAAGGGATGTGACAAGCTTGTATGGCCTGGTATGGAATCTGATGTGTACAGTAGTTTAGCTGTGGACAGAATTAAATCTGAACATTTTAGTAGACCTGGTACCCCAGATTCTATTGCAAGTAGTAGTAAGGATAGAGACCCTGCTTGTTATGCAAGATTAGCATGTGAGGTAGCTAACATGGGAAATTATGATATTAAACCTAAGTATGATTGTGTGCGGGATCTAGCCTGTGCAATCCTTCAAGTATCTCAAGGAGTTGATGAACGCTACCTGAAGAAACCGCTAGGAATTGATGACAAGGAAAAGGAAAAATCCAAAGATAAGCACAAGAAAAATGCTGAAGATAAAGATGATGCTGAGAAAGAGAAAGAAAAGGAAGGTTTGACTATTCTTCAGAAGTGGCAAGTGTCCCTGATGGCCTCAACTAGTATTTCTCAGCTCTTCCTGCACCTTTCTACATTAGGTGGGTTGACTTTTTCATAATTATCAGGAAGTAGGTTTTTGTTTGGAAAGTTTCTAAATATTTGTTCTTGCTTTGCCTCTGCAGACTCAAGCATTCAGTGGTCTAAGTCGGCTCTGAATGCCAACTGTAGGTTGTGCCGCCGAAGAGGAGACCCAGACCAAATGCTTTTGTGTGATGGATGTAACAAGGGTCATCACATGTATTGCCTCAAGCCCAAACTTACTGTAAGCATTAATTATTGGTTTGCATTGCTTACCTGTATACCTGGTGAACATTTTTTATAAATCTGATTTTCCTCCCATAGAACGTGCCCAAGGGAGACTGGTTCTGTCCAGCATGTAAACCTAAGGAAAAGAAAGCGCCTGCCAAGAAACCTAGAAAAGTTTTTGACGAAGATGAAGACAATCTGGATAATATTATTGAATCTGATGACCAGTAAGAAAGATGTAATAAACTAACTTTCTTGTGAATACTAAACAAACGCTTAACGGTACAATATTGTTTTTCCAGGGTCGACATCAGTAAAGAGCCATGCAAATCTTGTGGCAAAGATGGATCTGAGCTTCAATGTGAGAAGTGCAGCAAATGTTTCCACCTGGCCTGCGCGGAACCTCGGATGCGGAAAGCACCACGTGGAAAGTGGACTTGTGAAAAGTGCAAGATAAGGGCGTCCAGCAGTAGGAGATCAGGTAAGGGTTTCTACAAATGCGGCAGATACTGTATAGTGCGAAGGGTTGTGTGTACTCAGTTACAGTAGTTAGATTCTCCTTGAGGGTATTGGTGGTTCTAGCATGCATTGTTCTCTCAACTTCCTTCTTTGTCGTGTGGAGTAATGATCCTCACTCAACCATTGGTTTTGCTTAATACATTGTAAACCAGATTTACAAGTTGGGTTGCATGCTAAGAATTTGTATTAAGGGGTTATTTCCTTGGTTCCAACTCAACATTGTTTGTTGGATCATAAATTCATTCTCAATCACCAGCCCAATGGTGTTCCTAGTCCTGTTCAGCTAACTTTAGTTGTGCTAACAGGTGATACATCACCGGGAGACCGCACCATTTTGAGTCGCAGGCGATGTGCGGCAAAAGCCATAGATAACATCTCCCGATTTGCCAAACAACTCCGCAGCTCCAATGGTGATGGTTAGTAGTTTGATGCACTGAGTCTGATTATCCCCCAAAATGTAAGGGTTGTTTGCCTCTGCTGTTCTGTTATCCTATTTATTGTTGCGCATAATACATTTCAAGTGGTTAGTTCAAACATGTCTTGCAAGTTTCATATGCTCCTCCACATTAAACTGAGGCTGTGCAATCTTTCTGAACATACACATTAAATGACATAAGTGAAAGTATTTTACTTCCCCTCTCTCTGTTGCTCAATTCAAATAAGTAAACAGACTCATGAGACTCCAGGCTTTGTAATTTATTGCCTATCTACTTACAAGGGTTGTTGCGGGATACAGATGACGACAGAGTGGATCCTGATCAGGAAATGGAGTGTGAAGAGAATGAAGATCGGCAACTTCACTCTCGCAGACGGTGTGCTGTGAAGGCTGTTGCAAACATCTCTAATTATGCCAAACAACTTCGGAATCAAAGTTTTGATGGTTTGTAATTTTCTTGTTTATCCAGAGAGTGCTTTAGCTGCACATGTGTTGCTGGATCTCAGGGCACTGAGGGCTTATTTGCTGCAACGGATAGTGCTGCCATGTCCCTTACCCTAGGCTGATATATTTCTCAAATGTCCCAAAGTTCACTATATCAATTTCTGCAACCATCATGCAAACCTCATTATCATGTATTTGTTCACACATACTGATTTGTCTGACTGTAACCACTTCTTGTAGCTTTTTTGCTTTTGGGGGTGTGATATTAGTTGAGGTGCTTGTGCTTACTTTGCTTGTGCATGATGGTCATCTCCATATAAATTTCTGTTTGCTCCTATTGTTTCAAAAACCAAGTCTTAAGTCGGTGTCTCAAAGTATGCATGTTTTGGTTACTTCTCCAGAAGCTGGTAATAATGAAGACTCGTCTGTGTCGCGGCGGCGCTCACGGCGCTCCCTGGATGTGGAGGGGGATGAGTTGCCTCTGGACAACGCTGCTCTGCAGGAGCTGCTGGAAGAAATATTGCGCCACAAAGATGCGTGGGCCTTCACTCGACCAGTGTTGAAATCTGAGGTATGCCTCTGATCATGCTGCGACTCGGAAGCGAGTTTAATTTTATAACAATTATCCGTCTTGCTTACATGAATTCTCCTCTTAACCCAGGTCCCGGACTACCATACCATCATTAAGAGGCCCATGGACTTCGGCACCATCAAACACAAATTAAATGTGTTGGATTATAGGAACACCAGTGAGGTGCTTGCTGATGCACTCCTTGTATTTGAGAATTGTGACATGTACAACCAGCCGGACACTGATGTGTACAAGTAAGCATTACCCCCCCCCCCCCCCCCCCCTTTTCCCATGTTTGTTTTGCATTATATTTGATTGTTAATTAATTATTATTTTTTAATCTTCTGTTCTGCAGGTCTGGTGTTCGATTGCGCAAGTTTTTCGATAAAAAATGCAAGGAGAAGAACCTGCGGTTTCGAGAAGAAGATGTGAAGCAGCCATATGCCAAGAAGAAAAGGAGTAGTCCTTAAGCAGTTGTACAGTTATAGAATACATCCTTAGCTCTCTCTCTTTGTGTTTTTCATGTCCCTGTATGCACATCTTCGTCTCATTCCATCAGGCTTGTGGTGCGATAGAGCAATTTTGACTGTGTATATAAGTGTGTTTGCGTGTGTGTACGTGTGTGTGTGCGCCTGGTAGCTGCAATCTTATCATGAAATACTCAACTCACTTTTCTTTTAAATTATTTAAACCTTATAGTGCTGTGTTACAAGGGAACATTTGTACATTGCTTTCTGCCTATAAAACCTTGTGCACTTCAAAGAATTTGCTTTAAGGAGTCTCTTAGATTAAATATTTCAATTTCCCAAAAGTACACTGTACTTAGTTTTATATCAAATGTACCACAAGTGGTAGCCAAGTTTCCAAAGTTTGATTTTTAAAATTGTTAGTAGTTACCCCAAGGAGAACTATTATCTATGAGTGATATTTAAATTACAAATTAAATAGATAAACTGAAACTGTATTGTCAATTTTGTATGAAAATGAAATATTGGCAGGTGTGAGTTTCATAATAAGTACAGTTTTAGTGTCAGACTATGCTTTGTTTTTGAAATGTGCTTTGTATGTACACCGACTTTGTTTCTAACAATCAGTGAAAGGATGATCGTGCAATCTGAACCCAGTGCTAATCAATTGGTACCTTGAACCCTTAAATGATTAGTTTGTAAAGTTCGACTGTAGGCCCCCATGTTCTATAACTAGTTTGTCCATAAGTACCAGTATGTAATTATGGTCGTATTTATTCATTTTTTTCTCAGATTATTGAACTAGGTGAATGATCGATTGTATTATTATTTTTGACACTTTTCCTTTATTTAATTTGTAGTTTTATTGCAGTGACTTGATTATGTTCATTGCTCGACAAACTAATTAAAGTACAAAATCATAAAATCTCGCCTCTGTATTTTCCCTCAATTTCCCCACAATTTCTTCAACAAATTAAAGAGCATGAAACATGTTCCCGAACACAATGGGCCTCGCCAGGAAAGTGCGGACGGCGAGGGCAGGATTGCTGGGGGCAGCGAGAGGGTGGGCAGGGCCCGGTAAACATGACGCCTCTTCTGAGCCGTCGACGGGACCCCGTTGTCTCCGGGGCTGAGGGGGCGAGGGCGGGGGCGATTTCTACGCTCCCTGCAACTAAACATATATACCAGGTGATCCAGAAACGCCGCGTTTTTTCTGGGATATGCAACCCGCAAAGTACTATCTCCGTCTCTTTCTGTCTCACGCGTCCGGCCGAGCCAGTAAGAGACGGAGATAGTGTGTTGCGGGATTGCATATCCATGAAAAACTGCGGCGTTTCTGAATCACCTGGTATACTAAAAAAATTAATTTAAAAAAATGCTTGCGTTCATGAACGCAGGTGCACAACTGTATCACACGGACTCTGGGTGGAGAGCTAGACAGGAACAAGAAAAATAAAATCTCTGTACAAGGAGGAAAATATCGGAGAGGTCAGAAAAAATCAGCTGGATCACAAATGTAAAAAAGGTTTTTCAAAAAGTCTTAAAACAATCAAAAGAGTAGGAAAAAATCAAGAAAATTGTTGAAAGTAAAACAATTATTCGTCAAAGCTAGCTGAAGTTAAAACTTCTGCTAAAAATCACAAAGAGTCCAAAATATCGGAGCAGATGTAAGGTCAGCCCGAGATGATGACAGGGCGGCCAGGCTAGGGCGGACTGGGTCCGCGCGGCTCCTGGGTCTGGGCCTCGCGGGGGGAGAAGGGCAGCTCAGTCGCCACCGGGCGCCCGTCGGCGTGCTACACGCAGCGGCAGCGGCGGCGGCGGAGGCCCCGAGACCCCCCGCGGCCGTGCGTGTCAGCAGACCGCCCGCGCCGCTCCGCGCGAGCACATCGCCGCCTCGCGCCGCCCGCGGACCCCCCGCGGACTGTGGGCTCCCCCCGGCACGCGTCGAGTCCCGCGGACGGAGCCGCGCCAGTCAGTCGCTTACTGGCCAGGACGAGCGGCCGGGTCGGAGGAGCGCCTCCCTCGTTGACACCTGGCTCTCTCTCTCTCACACACACACTCGCGTGCGCCTTCCTTAAGGAGCAGACCGCGAGTGCGACAGAGACAGCAGCGCTACGGAAGCAAGTGTTCGGACTCAGCCGGCCGTCGGGCGGATGCAAAAGTGAGCAGGAAGGCGCGAGGAAGGCGGGGTGGCGCGTCTGTAACGAGCAGAGCACCCCGACGAACCCCCCGTCGGTGAGTGCTCAGTGACAGCGGCAGTGGCAGTGGCAGTGACAGTGACAGTGAGGCTGTGAGGGTGGTGGCCGAAGCGGAGGCCGACTGAAGTAAGCGGACCGCGACGTGGGGAGCAACTGGCGCTGCCCCGACCGGGCCGGTCCCATTGCCTCCAATCAAAGGACCGTAAAGCGGCGGCGGCGGCGGCAGGAGGCCCGGCGTGTCCTGTTTGCGGCACGGCGTAGCGCGGATCATCCGAGTCCAGCGCGGGACCGGCGGGCCGCGGCGGTGACGTCAGAGGCCGCGGAGCGCCCCCGCCGCGCCCCTGACCCGGAGAGCACCGTCCCGGACTGGAAGGAACGCCGCTGGAAGACTCCCGAGACCCTCAAGTTGGAGCCCGGCCTGCTAGCTGTAGCTGAGCCGGCGGCGTCCTGCTTGCGGCGGCGGCGGCGATGCTGAGCGGACCCCGCACGGACGCGGAGGCCGCCGTCGTCAGCCGGGTCAAGAAAAAACGCGGCGGCAGGAGGAGGTGGCCGCGAGCACGGACGGCAGCCACCACGACGACGACGTCACCAGCGGTGAGTGCGGGGCAAGTGTGGGGGCCGGGGGGGGGGGGGGAGGGAGGCCGCGCGGCGAGCACCCCGCCGAGCACCTCGCCGACGATGGGGAGCGGACGACGCACGCGGCGCCCGGCGCGCGCGTCCTCCCCGCGTTATTTTAAAAATATTTTAAAAATAAGGAGAAGGGCGTATGCGGGCAAGTAAGCGGCGACCAGCCGAGCACTAGCGCTGGCTTTGGCGGTCAGGGCGCTTTGGACCGCGGCCAATCAGAAGCAGGCGCGGGAGGAGAAAGGGGGGGGGGGGTAGTTGGCGCGAGTGTGCTTTTACTTTTTCAGGACCTCCGCGCCGCGCCGGCCGGACGCAGCCGAGGAGGGTGCCGCCGCCGCCGCCGTCAAGTCTTCCCGCTGAGAAACTCTCGCCCCCCCCCCTCCCCCCCGCCGGACCAAATCCTTCTCTCGCCGCGAGGGAGCGAGCGAGAGGGAAGACACGGACGGGGCGGAAGGATTAAGATATTGGAGGCCGCGCGCGTGCCGCGTACCGCGTACCGGCGGCCCGGGTTTTTGCTTTCTATCACCTCTCGCACGGACGACGTCCCCTTTAGGAAGCAGCAGCCCCTCCTGACCAGCGCCCAGGCCGCGGCCGTCTGTCTCTCTCGCTCTCGCTGGGGTTGCGCGCCCCCGTCACGGTCACGAGACTGTCTCTGTCTACGGCTCACATGAGAGGGCGCGGCGCCGGCTTCCGCCGCCTCCTCGCTCGCCTCGGCTGGGATCAGAGTGGGGAGGGAAGTCGGGCGCGGTGCACCACGGCACGCCACGGCACCGGAATGAGGTCGTGGTGTGACGTCACTCCGATTTGACGACGCCGCGCCGAGCTGCGTCCCGTAGGTCAGGTTCAGCAGGGTTCCCGCCGCCGCGGCGCGTCGCCTAGGCAGACGACAGCACGACAGCGC
This sequence comes from Megalurothrips usitatus, assembly GCA_026979955.1. Taxonomy (NCBI): domain Eukaryota; kingdom Metazoa; phylum Arthropoda; class Insecta; order Thysanoptera; family Thripidae; genus Megalurothrips; species Megalurothrips usitatus. The sequence continues at coordinate 12,104,908 of CM049601.1, forward strand.
GGGGCCTTAAAGCGATAAAGAACTAAGCCGCCGTGTCCCCGTTGTTGTTTTTTCTTCTCCCGTGTAACAACGCCGGCGCGGGCGCTTCGTTCAAATCCCCGCTCTTCAAATCCGAGAAACCTTTTTTTTTTTTTTTGCGGTACCCGCTCGGGCTGGATTTGCAGGGGGCCCACGCCCGTGGGGAGCCAGGCCGCGGGCCGGGCCGGGCCGTGCCGGTCGAAGCAAAGTCAGCCACGGTTTGCACTCTGGGCCGCGCGGGCTAACTTGGGTCACATCTTGCCCGGCCCTGCTAATTGGAAAACGGCTGTTTTGGGACGTGTTTAATTCACGTTGTCTGTGTCCCGGGCCGCCTTTGTCCCTTCGGACCGCGGGCGGTGGCCAGCCCGGGCGCACCGCCACCGACACTCCGCGGAGACTTGGCGGCCTGCACTTTTACGTATTTTAATTATCTCGCCGATGTTTGCGGGCCTGGTGACCACCACTGGTCGCGCGTCGGCGGCGCGGGCCCCGCCGTAATGCATGCAGGCACGAGGGCCTCCGCTGCCGCCCCCGCTGCCGCTGCCGTTCTCACACCCGCGGCGACCTCCGACCTCCCGTCCCGTCCCGCGCCCAGAATAGACCCGGATCGACGCCTCTGACCACGACAGAAATCAAACGTGTAGAGGTCGATTGATTTTTTTCCATTCCTTTTTTTTTTTGGCGGGGAGTTTTGTGTGAGATGAAAGCAACACCGTTCGAGTGATTCTCGTAGGGACAACACACGCACACACTCACACACACGCACACTCTGTGACTGACGCGTGGAGGCCCGCGGGGAGTTGCGGGCGGCGGCGTTGCGTTGGCAGCCCTTCACAACGTGACACACTCCTCGTCCTCCACCTCCTCCTCCTCCTCCTCCTTCTTCTCCTCTTACTCCCCGCCGCGTACACTCACAAGGGTCGGCGGTGCTCCAATATTATGCGTTCTGAAAACTGTCACCGCGTATATAACCCAGCGCGCCGCCCTCGTATGCTATCGGGGCTCGGGGCCGCCGGTCCGTCCACGGGCGGCCCCCGCCTGCTCTCCCCTTTGTCAGACTATTAGTACCCCCCGCGCGCGGCTCGCAACGCACCCCCTGTCTCTGCCCATTGCCGCCGCCGCCGCCCCCGGCCGCCGCCCCGCCTCCTACGCTTACACGCAGCGGCTCCCCCACGCCCCACCGCCTCCGCTAAGGCGTGATCAACGGTTAAGCCCGCACACCTCGGCTCTGCTCGGCAGAGGCTCCCACTCACTTATCATCCAGCAGCACGCGTACACAACACACCACCACTGTAACACCCTCCCTTTCTCTCTCTCTCTCTCTCTCTCTCTCTCTCTCTCTCTCTCTACACACACACACACACGGCGGCTGCCGAGGCGGGGAGAACCTGTGTGCCCCGCGCCGCGCCGTGCCGTTGCTGCCTCCGCAGCGGAGGTGAACTTACCCGGGGTAGCAGCGGGGGTAATGGGGATCAAAAAGTCACCCCTAAAGCTCAACGCCGGCGGCGGGCGCAAGGCGCGGCAAGGCGCGGCAAGGCGGCAGAGGAGGCGGGCGGGGGTCCTCGCGTCGTCACACACGCAAACTTTTTACTCTCTCTCTCTCTCTCTCTCTCTCTCTCTCTCTCTCTCTCTCCCTCTGCCCCACGTACCGCGAGGACGACGCGAGTTTTCCAATAATCTCTGGCCGCTTTGCAAAACAAAAAAAAAAACTAATCTTTTTTTCCACTAAAGCGAATCCGAAGTACACATCACCGTATCGTCATCGTCAGATACGTATTCGTATCGTATTTACCATTCCGTTTCAATCAGACACGGCCCGGCCCGGCCCGGCACGGCGTGCAGACGACACACGCCAGTCACAAACAAGTGTGTTCATTCAACTTTCGCCGATCGTGATTCATATCCGAGTGTGTTTCTGTCTCTCTCGCTCACTCTTGATGTCTTGTGTGTGTGTGTGTGTGTGTGTTACTCTTATCAACTTGCATCGGCAATGAGCAGTCTGAGCGGTTTGTCTTTGTTCAGATACGCGCTCGTTCGCAATCTTAATAACAAGGCCGTGTCCGGCCGGAACAGGGAACCTCTCAAACACGCACACACAGAGAGAGAGAGAGAGAGAGAGAGAGAGAGAGAGAGCAAGCCCCTAAAAACCCGCATTAGTATTCCTCTCATCACTCTCTCCGTCTCGCAGGGAGCAATTTAAATAGCGCGTATGCGACAGGTCGCAGGAAAACGGCCTTGCAAGAGAATGAAAGAGAAAGAGAACGAGAAAGAGAGAAAGAAAGATAGAGAGAGAGAGAGAGAGAGAGAGAGAGAGAGAGAGAGAGATCGTTGTTACCGGTGTGCGTGTTCCCCGTGCCTCGCGCGGCAGGCTCCATATACGCCACGCCTCCCCCCTCCCCCCTCTGTTGATAATTATGAGATGAGGTGTGTGTGTGTGTGTGCGTGTGTGTGCGTCGCGCGTGACTTTACCGTTTAGTCTGATTATTACAAAGAGATGCCGCGCCGCCTTTAGATCTCCACGTGGGAGGTCGTTATCCGCTCAAAACGAGCACAAACAACACATACACACACTTTTCCCTGTAAATTTTTTCCTTGGAAAAATTTTAATTTTTTATTTTTTTGGTTAGGGAAGGAAAGGACATTAATGAAAATAATGTTTTTTTTCTCTCTCTGAAAGTCCATTATTAATTTAGACTGGAATTGAAATAAAAGTTAGCGTGTCGTGGCACACCAAACCAGGGCGCAGCGCCGCTGCACAACCACCGACCGGCCCACTGTGAGACGCCTGCGGTGGAGCAGAGCGGCACCGGAGACGATAGAAATTACCCCCCCCCCCCCGCTCCTCCTTAGCCCGCCCCTGAACCACCTAGAGGGAGGGGGGTGGGGGTGGGGGTGGTAGCGCGGCGTCACCGCAACCCCCGCGACGGCGCCTCTAACGCGATCGCGCACTTTGTTTGCATCGAGCAGGAGAGATATTGGCAGCAGTTATAGAGGGGAGAGTGGGGGGGGGGGGGGGGGCAGGAGTCAGTCAGACTGTCCGTCAGTCTCTCTCTCTCTCTCTCTCTCTCTCTCTCTCTCTCTCTCTCTGCATCATTGCCGTGGCAGGTACAAGTGGCGGCTCAGCCATCAGCTCATTAGGGTCATTGTCCCGCCGACATGTCCGCGTTATGTTTGCTCCGCTGTCTCCCCCTCCCTCTTCTCTCTTCCCGCCCCTGAGGGCCGCGGAACACTACTGCCGCTGCTTTATTGTCAGCTAGCGCCGACCTGCGTCCCCTCACCCTAAACCACCCGCGGCTGCATCACCGACAACAAAATCAAAACGCGGCGTCCATTTCTTGTTTTTTTTTTGTTTTGTTTTAAGAAGAAAGGAATTCCATCATTGCTTCCGGGGTGGAGAGTGCGGCGGGTCTCGGAGCGCCTGGAGGGTAGGCCGGCCCGCCGAGCGCGTACGGAGTGCGGGTCTGCCTAGCTGCCGGGCTGCAGGCGCTGGCCGCGGCCGGCAGCCGGGGAGGCGGTGCGAGAGAGAGGGAGAGCGCGTGCGTGAGAGTGAGTGAGAGAGAGAGAGAGAGAGAGAGAGAGAGAGAGAGAGAGAGAGTGCAGGCGGTAGCGACGGCGGTGGCGACGCTATGGCTGCGCTCGCTCGCTCGCTCCCTCCCGGTCGGCGAGGGTCACTTCTCATTAGACGCCCCCTTCTAACACGGGAGGGCGGCTGGAGGAGCGGGTGGGGGGGGGGGGGGTGATAAGAGGACAATAGCGCCAGACGCCTCCTGCGGCTCCTGCAGGGCTCAGGTGACGGCAGAGGCAGCGGCAGCGGCAGCG
>CM049601.1:12113744-12221244 GCA_026979955.1 Megalurothrips usitatus
GGCGTCGCCTTACCGCGTTGTCATCGGGGTCCTCTCCTCCACCGAGACCCTCCCCTCCGTGCCGCCCCCGCCGCCCCCGCCGCTGGACCCTGCCCCGCAGGAGGTGGCCGCCACACGGTGCCCTGCGGACGCGCCACGGCAGGAGGCCCGGCAGGGCACACGGCAAAGGCCACAGGATTCCCCACCGGATTCCTCCAACACATATAATGCCCTTTACGCCAACTCGTGCGGGGAGGAGGCCGGGATCTCCTTCCGCCTCGAAAGTTTTTGCCCGGGGGGCTACCCTCCCCGTCGACTGCAAATTTCGCGGAATATTTTGTGCTTGAATTAAGTGTGATGCTTTTGAGAAACGGGTGGGCACTTCCTCGTCCGGACGGATCGGACCGGCAAGGAGTCGAACTCACGACCAACCGTTCGCCGACCGGACTCGCTAACCATGCGGCCACGGAGACACGGCCCTGAAAGGCAAAGCAGTGCGCTCCTAATACACCTCCTAATAATCGCCGAGTACGCAAACACCATCTGCACACTGCCGCAGCGCTGCCGCCGTTCCAGCTAATAAAGTAACGGGCTTTAAAAAAACAGTATTAAATAGATAAACCAGGCGTGAGAGTTACATGAGTCCGCAGCGGTGGCAGCAGCGACGGGTCACGCTGCGGGGGGTCGGGGCAGCCAGCCGTAATCACCACTGCATTCCATAAAGTGCACCTCGGGAGATAAGCGCTGGCCATCCAGGGCCGCCGCCGCCGCCGCCGCCGCCGCCGCCGCCGCCGCCGCCGCAGGCCATGCGCAACTTTTGTGTGCGGCAGAGAGCAGAGGCACCTGAGCGCGCTATCGTTGAAAGGCCTGCCCTCTTATCTGAGAACCTGTGGCTGTGGCTGATGGCGCTATAATCGCTTTGCTCGCCTCGAGTGGGACGGAGAGAGGGAGAGAGAGAGAGCCACGTACGAAAAATAATACAAATAGGGAGATCACCCCAATATGCAGTAGGTAGGGTCGGAAAACGTGACGTCATTCGGGTTTCTAGTCTAAAATCTTTCAGAGAAAAAAATCAAAAAAATTCGAAATTCCGGAAAATTTGTAAAATTGTTAAAATGTTATTGATTTTTTCCCGGAAACTTCCTTGAGATTTTCGGGACTAGAAACCCTGGACGTGATTTGTGAACGGCCCCTTAGCTCGTCCTCCTCCGGCCCCCCCGCAGCAGCCTGGGTCCGCCACAGCACAGCCCGTACCAGCCGCACCAGGCCCCCAGAGCAGGCCACTGGTTCATAATTCAGCGCCGAGGTTCCCTCCTGCAGGCCAAGGCTCCCAGCGCTCCACTCCGAGCTCTCCCGACCGCCTGTTGCCCGCTAACCGCCCCCCGTGTCTCGTCAGCAGGGGAGCTGCCCCCCAGCTGCCCCCCAGCTGCCCCCAGCTGCCCCAACTGTCCAATCACGCACCTGCGAGCACCGGCAGAAACCGTCTAATAACTTCTTACGTTTTTACTACAACTTGACCAACTTACTCTCTCTCTCTCTCTCTCTCTCGCTCTCTTACTCTCTCTCTAACCAAGCTCATCCCTCACTCCCCCTCTCTTATATATATATGTTGTTCAATAAAACCGTTTCAGAAACATCGAAGCGGCAGGAAAAGTTTTCTGCTCTTTTTCTTTTGTTTCGTATTTAAAATTCTCATTCTGATGCGAGCGCACGGGAAACGCAAATGAAACGTTCGCACAGGGAGAGAGAGTGAGAGAGATGGAGGGGACCAACCAGACTTGGAAATGAAACGCCATACTGCGTTCCAATGCTATTTTATTTTCTTTTTTAAAAAAATGAGTTAGCCTTCCTCTTCATTGCGAAATCGTTTGTAAATAAACGCGGTGCGTCGAATAGAAGGACACGTCTACTCAAACTTTTTTATTTTTGATCTTTTGGATTTTTTTAATGTAAAAAAGCTGTCTTCCGATTCAGTGACCCCCGCTGGACGTGGGGGATAAGGGTTCACGTCCGGTAGGGTTGTTCGGTCCGTCGTCCTTCTCCGCTATGGGGCCCTCCAATCTTTACCAACAGGGCCATCTAGGAAGGACAGCGCCGGACCGCCGCCAACGGAACGTAATACATCTCCCTCTCTCCTCCCTCTCCCTCCCTCCTCCCTCTCCCTCTCTCCTCCCCCCCCCCCCCCCCCCCCTCCCCTCCCTCTGTCATATCGCCCGCGGGTCGCGGGGGCGTAGACATACGGACCACTGAGTTGTAAATCCCTCCCGGCGCGTGGCGGCGCCATGACGCGTCCCTCTCTCTCTCTCTCTCTCTCTCTCTCTCTCTCTCTCTCTCTCTCTCTCTCTCTCTCTCTCTCTCTCTTTCAGGCGCAAATGAGTAGTATCGCACTTTTACAAAAATGAACAACAGACACACACGCGCACACACACACACACAAATACATATATGAGATGTTCCCTTCTCTCCCCCTTGCCCTCTCCGACCTTGTGCAGCGGAGAGAGAGGGAGAGAGAGAGAGAGATGGGAGGGAGGGGGGAGACGAAGAGAGACGATCCCTTCGAATAGATAACGTCTGGCAGAAACGATGCCATCGTAAATATAGGCGCAAGTGGGACAAGCTCTATTTCTCTCTCCCTCTATCTCTCGAATGTTCTGCAGCACGATCGTCACACAATTTAATTTTTTTTTGCGTGTTAGTAAACCCATCGGGTCTGTATAACTACATCGGCTGCCCAGCGAAAACTGGCTGCCAAGTGCTGCGTTGGCTCAATTAGTTTCCAGAGCAAAATAAAAAGTAGAAAAAAAAAGAAATGCGGGGTAGACTCTTGGTCTGAATGCATGGCTCTACGGCAGTGTCGGGCGGCGCCCACACGCCCTACGCGGCCGGCTCCCGTTTTACGAAATTTAAAATGAAATATAAAGTATGAAGCAGCAAGTGTTACGTTTGCGTTTTGTTGGGCAAATGGAGGTGCCGTGTCGGCTGGCCACGGCCCTCCGACAGCCGTGCGGAGCAGTTCTTTGTCCCCTGCAGGGCCTCGAACAAGGAGAAGAAGAAGGAAAAAAATTGGAAATAAAAATTTCGCCCGCCTGGTCTCTCGAGCGTCGCACCGCACGTGCATTTTTAACCGGCCGGTGAGAAAGCGAAGGGCCTCGCAGCAGCGCTCTTTGTTTGCTTCGCTCTCTCTCTCTCTCTCTCTCTCTCTCTCTCTCTCTCTCTCTCTTTACCATCTCTCATCTCATCGGAGCGGGAGGGAGAGAAGAAGAGAAAGAGAGAGAGAGAGAGAGAGAGAGAGAGAGAGGGGGGGGGAGAGAGAGATGGGTGGAGGAAGAGAGGGTTATAAGGGGTGGTGAGAGAATATAGCGGACCCGCGGGGTGGTGTATGGAATGTTGCGAATAAAAATAAAATCAGCGAGCAGCTCTCTTCCAGACGAGCTGCCAGGGCCAGCGCGGCCCCCAAAACATTTGTGTTTTGCCCCGGAACCTCCTCACCTCGCCGTGACGGCCCTCTCTCTCTCTCTCTCTCTCTCTCTCTCTCTCTCTCTCTCTCTCTCTCTCTCTCTCTCTCTCTCTGTCTCTCTCTCGCTCTCTCCCTCTCCCTCTCTCTTTCCCTTTCATCCTCAAGGCCCTGGGCCGGGTGGTGCCGGTGGGCCGCTTGCGTTGCGGTCCGCAGGCGGCAAGGCGCAAGGCTAACTCTCCCCCAAGGCGGGAGACGCAGAGTAGCTGGCAGGGCGCAAAGGGCCGCCGCTGCCGCCGCCGCCGCCACCGCCGCCGCCGCCGCCGCCGCCGCCGCCGGTGGAGATGGACAGAGCAGAGACTTTAATCTTACTTCTGCGAGACGTCTCCTTCAAACAGGGCCGCTCCCGCGACCACGTCGCCGCGCGCGAGAACAAAACAGCACAACGGCAACAGCATCGCGTTGCCTTCGCCCCAGGAGAAATACAGAAAAATCGCACAAAAATAATAAAGATCATTCAAAACGTTCTTGTTTGTGTGCTTCTGTCGGTCACCCCCCCCCCCCCCCCCACTGCTGTGTCGTCCCGGCAGCGTGTTGCGGGGGCCGCTGGGTTTTAATGAATGGCTGCAGGCGGCGACGCACGACGCGGCCAGCTGCGATCGGAGCCTCGCCGTCCGGTTTACATGAGGCGAGCGGGTCACATGTGCGTGCGCGCGCGCGTGTGTGTGTGTGTGTGTGGCGCGTGCCCGGCTACCGCCGACAACAGCCGCATCGGAGGGTCACGGCGGGTCAGCCTCCTCCCGGGCGGCCCACGGTGCCCGCGGGGGTCGGGGACCTCGCCGACAACACGATGCTGCCGGCCGTGCCGCCGCCGCCGCCGTCGCGGGGATGCGACGCGACGCGGTACACACAAACTCCGTGCGTCACACGTCCTGCCGCGGCACTCCGGGGAGGGAGGCGGCGTCGACGTCCCCCGGCGAGAGTTTGCTGTACTCCGGGGGAGAGATGGTGCTGTGCGGGGGCCGGCCGCGGCTGGGAGCGGCGCAGGTGCGCGCTGCAGGGGCGGCGGCAGCACGCAGATCCATCCGGGGTGCTGCGGTAGTGGTGGTGGGTGCTGCGGTGGTGGTGGTGGGTGCTGCGGTAGTGGTGGTGGCTGCGGTGGTGGTGGTGGCTGCGGCCGCGTGGGAGGTCACCAGGCCGCCGTCGTCGCCGTGGGTGCATGATCGTCGTCAAGGCCCGCAGCCAGCAGCGCCAGGTGCAACGCTCCCGGCCGCCGCCCGCATCCTGCCGGAGGCGCGGCCGGCCGCGTGCAGGTTGCCGACGGCCCCCACGGGTCAGGTGACGTCACGTGAAGTCACGGCGGCGGGGGCCGGAACTGCAGCGCCAACGCCTCTCCCAGATCCACCGACACGTCACGGGGTACCTCCAGAAGCTGCCCTCTCTCTCTCTCTCTCTCTCTCTCTCTCTCTCGCACTCGGGGCGGGGGGCTTTCCTGTGTCCGCGTCTTTCCGTTGCGTATAACGTCCCCGACCCGGCAGGCCGCAGTGACCCAATCTCTCTCTTCCCATCCCGTTAGAGCTTCCGCCTCTTCGCCGCTGCAACCCCCCGCCTCTCTCTCTCTCTCTCTCTCTCTCTCTCTCTCCCTCTCTCTCTCTCTCTCTCTCTCTCTCTCCCACACACACACTCCGTCTCTTTCTGACTGCCTCTGTCTCTCTCGAGCCCATCTCCGGCTCGGATCTCGGCGGAGGAAAAGCGTTTTCCAATCGTTTATATTCGGCCCGTGGCACGTCGCGTGGAGTGGATGGCATTGCGAGCAGCCAAACCACTCTACTACTCAAAAAAAAAATCAGAAAAAATGCGGGGTCGGGCTTATAACTAGAAAAAAGGTTAAATCATAATTTTTTCTCCAATAAATTACCAACTGTTTCAATGTTTTGGTGAGGTTTCTGGACTGGGCGGTACAGCAGGCCCCCCGGGGGCTACGCGGGGGGTCCCGATGTCGGTCCGGCCCGACACGAATCCCGTCCGCACTTCGGCGGTGTGCTTCGGTGTCTCGGTCGGAGATCACCCTGGAGAGCACCGGGCCCGGGGGGACCGGGGGACCACAGCAGACCATTTTGCTCTCAGCTGCCCGGGGCGAGGCGCCCCGCGGAGAGGGGAGGGGAAGAGGAGGGGGGCTGCCATTTTTCAGCAGACGGCAGTTTGTCGCCACTGATTGGTCCGCACGGATTGGCCCTATACTGCCCCCCCCCCCCCCCCGCACGGCTGTTCGATTCAGACTCTGCCTCTGGAACTAACAGCTTCATACTAGCTGCCACGAAGGCCACTTCAGGACAAAATCGGCGGCAAGTCAACCTCATTCAAACTAAATTCAAAACTCGATTGTTGTTTTTTTCTAACCAAGTCACTTTGGAAGTCGCTTTGGAAATTTTCAGTTTTTCAATGTTCCCCCAATCATTTATTTTTTTTAACATTCTACTTTACTTCGGAAAATTCTCAATTTTATTCAAAATTTATCTTGTCGTGATACAGCCCTAAAAAATAATTTACACGGTTTCGGCAAAAGTTATTTCTGGCGTGGCTGCTGCTGGTCGCGTGGCGCGGCGTGGCGCCTGGCTCATTGACACCTGTTGGGCCGCGGGAGCACGAGCACCGCCAGCCTTGTGCCGTGTGTCGTCTGCTGGGGGAACTTCCTCTCCTCTCCTCTCTCTCTCTCTCTCTCTCTCTCTCTCTCTCTCTCTCTCTCTCTCTCTCTCTCACACACACACAAACACACACAGAGACACACACAGCTGCTGGTGCCCGCGCACCCCCCGCGGTGCACGTTGAACCCAGCGCCGCAAACTCCCTCCTGAAACAACAGCAGCAACAACAGCAACAGCAGTAAGAGCAGAAAGACCATACCACCGCCGCCGCCGATTCAACTGAAACAGAAACCGCGAGGCCGCTGCTGTTTTTATAGTCGCGTTCTCAGTTTCCTGTGGCAGGGTGTAACGGCCGCCAGAGGGCGCTCCCTGCCTGCCTGCTCTCCCGTTCGTCCTTCGACGAAAACGCGACCGTTACACGATAACGCAAAAACCAATACGATTTGAAAGCAGACACATAAACGCCGCCGTGCTGTTGGCTGGCTTTGTTCTCCTTACCCATCGGGTTCTCACTACGAAAAAAAAAGCACACACGTACTCCCCAAAAAAAACATTCTGTTTTTTTTAATTTTAAATAAAAATGAACGAGGACTCTTCCTTGCGATTTCCGCCGGCGTCCGCGTCTCTGATTATGTTATTTCGGGCGTGGAAGGGCGGGTTGCGGAGAGATTACGTTCCACACGGTTGCCTTTGTCAGATAGCCAGTTGCCGTTCCGTTGTTGCGGCGCAGACCAGATCCTTGTTGTCTGGGGGGGGGGGGGGGGGCAGCCCAACCCAGCCCCACGGTCTGGAGTAACGAGCTCAAGGTGGAAATGTTTGGGACCGAATTGATATCGACTGGGCGTAACGGGTAGAGATAGCGAGGGGGAGAGAGAGGGTGGGGGAGAGAAGGGCGGGGAGCGAGAAAAGGAGAGGGGGTGAGAGAGAGAGAGAGAGAGAAAGAGGGGGGGGGGGGGGGGGGGAGAGAGAGAGAAAAGGAAGGAGAAAAAGACAAAGCGGGAGAGCCGGGCGGGCGTCTTGACTTAATGAAGACGCGGGGCCCCCGAATGGATGCGCTTCGGATTCGGTGGCGCTGCCGCCTCGCCTGATACACTCGGCCCCTCCGGCCGCCACAAGATATTTGGGGGAACCGTGCGTGCGTCAGGCTGCTGCCGACGGAGAGAGGGAGAGAAAGGGGGGGATGGAGAGGGGGGAGAGAAGGAGAGGCGGGGGGGGGGGGGGAGGGATAGAGAGTGAGAGAGAGAGAGAGAGAGAGAGAGAGAGAGAGAGAGAGAGAGAGAGAGAGGCGTTGAGGAAAGAGGGCTGCTGGAAAAAAAAGTAATAACATGTCAGTGATGGGCGTGGGTTGGGTACGACATGCGTTTCTAAAAAGCGTCTCTGATGGCGCCTTTAGCCAAAAGTCACACGCGCGTGACGAACGTCCTTACACGCGTTTTTGACGAAGTGAATGTGTGAGTGTGTGTGTGAGGGGGGGGGGGGAGTTAAACCTCCATCCCTCCCCCTGCTCCACCGGAGGAGAGTAACTCAGGTGAGGGTTGTAGCAGCAGCTGACGGCGGGAGGTGAGGTGTGGGCGCTGCCCTGTTGGAAAGGGGTGGGGGGTCATAAATTCGTGATGAGGTTTTTGCCGCTGGTTGCTTTCCAATTACGGAAAAGGCGTCGTACGTTAGGCTTCCAGCAGTGTGTGTGTGTGTCTACCGCACTGTCTCTCTCTCTCACACACGCGCACACGCACGCGTGCTCTGCACATGATCGCAGACGACATAGCGACAAGCAGCGTTTGATTTCTCATACATCCGCGCGCGTCTTCAATGGGTCATACGTCGCACACACACACACACACCACGTGCCGGCCACGCGCCACACACACACACACACGCCTCCACGCACACACACTAAGCCCCATGATATATTCATTGGCCATCCCTGTGTGTGCTAAGATATTCGACGCGCACGCTCCCGCATGCGACCCCCCTCAGCACGGCGAGCGGCGGCGACGGTGGCGGTAGCGGTGTTGTTGGCCGCGGGGCCGCCACCACCGCCCGCCGCGGCCAGGATTCCTTACGGCGCGGCAGGGATGATGGGAAGAACGAGTTGTTTAGCGGAGGGCGGCAATTTCAAATGGCCGTAGGCGGTGATGTCGTGCACACCGCCGTCGGGACGCTCCCCCCCCCCCCCCCCCCCGCGACGCGGCCTCATTAAAATTTCTCATCCTTCCGGTGTGTAAAACTAAACGAGAGAAATGAAATTTGAAAAGTATATAAGGGAGGACGAGCAGCCCCGTGGTGGGCGGCGGCGGCAGAGTTGGCGGCGGCGGCCCGGACGGCGGCGACCCCGCGCTGCCAGAATTGAGGCCAGAATTAATTAGTTTTTGCTGTGTCAACAGCATGTAAACGGGCCGGCTGCGGCCGCCTGGCTGACTGCGCCGCCCCCGCCGCCCCCGCCGCCCCCGCCGCCCCCGCCGCCCCCGCCGCCCCCGCCGCCCCCGCCGCCCCCGCCGCCCCCGCCGCCCCCGCCGCCCCCTGCAGTGGGCCAGGGTCAAGCGCTGACAACACCCCCCCCCCCCCCCCACTCCTCCCCGTCAGGTCCCGGTAGTAGTGCCACATGCGCGCACCGACGAAACATTTTAAAGTTGACGATTCACAAGTTATAGTCTGCAAAACAAAGTTGAACTGCCATATAGGGGAGGTGTGAAAAATGACCATGACCATCATCACCTCCACGTCCATGACCATGATCATGACGATGATCACAACCATCACCGTCGCCACCCCTTTCGCAGAGTCAACACTGACCGGCCTAAACAGTCTATACAGACCTGCCGTGCCTGCTGTGCCGGTCTTTGATCCCCTTTGCTTTTCGTTTGTCACAAAAGAGGGCCCGGCTCGGAAGCGCGTGCTGTGGAGGGAGGTGGGGTTTGGAGGTTGAGGGGGGAGGGGATTATTTTTCGAGTACACAAGTATGGTTATTTACCTGAGCGAGAGGGTCGCCCTCTTTCATCTCCTCGGCCCTGTCCGTCTGTCCGTATAAATGCCGACCGGTCTCTGCGAATGAGAGAAGACGGTGTCCTTGTTGTTGTTGTTGTTGTTGACGTCCTCGCTGCCCTCCGTGCCGGCCGGCCCGCGCCGCGCGCCCCTTCCGCTATGGCTATGGAATTCTATTCTATACTCCACTCGTGGCCGGCCGCCCATGCGTGCCCTGTTGTGTGTGTGTGTGTGTGTAGTGGGGCTTTGAGATGTGACGTCGGCACGTGTAGTTACGGCCCTAAAGCGTGTGCTGGTATCAGGGCCCGGTGGGGGGCGGAGGGGGGGGGGGGGGGCATCTGTTGCTCTCGCTCTCTCTCTCTCTCTCTCTCTCTCTCTCTCTCTCTCTCTCTCTCGTCGGGTTCGGGGTGCGTGCTGCGAGGATTTCCTCTCGCGCCGTTCAAACTGGCTCACAAGAATCCTTTCGCGCCGGCAAACGGAGCTTTGCAGCAGCTTTGCTGCACGGAAGTAGAGAGAGAGAGAGAGAGAGAGAGAGAGAGAGAGAGAGGGGGGGGGGGGGGGGCAGGGAGGAGCTCTCGCTCTCTCTCTCTCCCTCCCGAACAGACCCCCGCCGCTGAGTGGTGCGCTCGGATCGGTCTTCTCGCTCTCGGTAAATTGACGTCGGAAACGAACGAAGCGATGCGATGCTCGCGACGGGCTGCTTAGTGATCCGGATCTGGGCGGCGAGGACTCGCGGGCTACTCGTGCAGTACCGCTGTCTCTCTCTCTCCTGGTGGAGCGCAGTACTTTCTCTCTCTCTCTCTCTCTCTCTCTCTCTCTCTCTCTCTCCCCATGTCGGGCAGCCCAACGTCTTCTCTCGCTCTCAGAAGGCGGGGCACCCTCTTTCCTCCCCCTTCTTCTTCTTCTCTCTCTCTCTCTCTCTCCCTCTTTCTCTCTCTCTCTGTCTCACTCACTCTGTCACGCTGTCTCACTCTCCGGGGCTGAGATATAAATCAGAGAGCGTTCGGACGACGTTTAAAGTCCGTAGCCGTGCAGTCCGCCCAGGGTGCTGCAGAGCTCGTCTTGCCTGTGGCCCCTCTTCGCCCGAGGCGGCCACCTCCCTGCCACCCCTCGCCTCTCTGCTGGCCGTCGAGAGGTGCGTCTCTCTAGAGTGGCGCAAGGCGCCCGCGGAGAGGCCCGATGAGAGACGTGGGCGGCGGTGAAAATGGGCAAATAGAAAAGCATCATCTCCTCCGCACCGCTGAAATTGTTCGGCCGTAAATATTTTTTCTGCTTCTTCGGCAATTATACTGCGGACCAGCCTTGTCGGACACCAGTCGTGGCCTCCCCAGCAGCAGTCAAACCATCTAAGTCCTCCCATCGCGCTCCCTTCGGGGAAATAAAAAAAAAAGAAAATTACAAATACATGCGCGACAAAAAGCAATGTTGGAGAGCCATAATTTGTGGGTTGGAGTATAATGTGACGGGCGCCGGCGTTGGCCGCGCCGCCGGCCCCGCTGTGGCCCCGAGACTATAGCATGCCAATGCCGCGCGCGCCTTGCCTTGTTGCGTGGCGCCTCCTATTTGATTTTTTTTCCACCCCACTGCCAATTTCTTGTTCCGGCTCTTACGAAACTGTGACCTCACATCATCCACGACCAAGCCCGCCTTGTCATATACTATCGTCCTTTCGGTTTAAAAAGAATTGATTCGAAATTTTTTTCTACAGAAAAAAAAATTTTCTCGTAAATAAAAAATAAAAGTTGTACAGTGCCGCCGAGCAGGCGTTGGCTCGGCTCAGTTTGGCTCCTGCTTATCTGTCCTGCTGGCCTCAACACTTCTTCCGCCCACGCCCCCCGAGGCCCCCCGAGGCCCCGTCAACCACTCATCAACACCAGGCGCTGGCTCTCACAAGGTGGGCGCACTCTCAACCACCGCCCCCCCCCCCCCCACCCCCCTCCGTGCCCGCCCCTGCCAGTCCCTGGCTATATCCGTCTGTCCCTCTCTCTCTCTCTCTCACCTTCACTGTACTGCAAGCAGCAGCGCGGGACTGGCGGGAAAACACCCCACTCACTGGCCATGAGTCGCCACGCGCCATCCACGCGCCTGCCACGCGCCGCCGCCACGCTCCGAGGCGTCAAGGGAAGAGCAGCGAAAACGCGCGCGCCGCCTCGTGTAAAGACACCCCCATAACAGATAATTGGCAATTGTTTTCGCGCGTGACGCGGCTGCCCCCCCACAACCATCCGCGGGCGGCGCGGGAAAAATAAAATTATGAAAGGGAAAAGGGGAAAAAATTGGTGTGAAGGCCACAGCGGGCTAGACTCGAGGAAATCAGAGTATTGTTTTACATTGTGGAAGCGATCTCGTGTCCGCTTCTTCTGTTTCCACCAGGTCTGATCACTCTGCGATCGTGTTGCTCTCTCTGATGTGGCCGGTGCTTGGGCCGCGATGGGGCCGCTAGACTCCCCGCTCATCTTCATGTGTATTGTCTGTCGCAGGACACGCGGACGCTGGGCGGACGGGGAACGGACGTCGTCGCCGCCTAGGCTGTCAATCACAAACCTACACGGTACGTTTAAAAAAAAATTCACATCAATAATATTGGACATTTTTTTCCCTCCGCGTAATGATGCATGAGTAAAAAAAAATCAGTTAAAAAATCAGGAAAAAAATATTGTTAAAAAAATACTGTTAAAAATACCAGTAATAAAAAATATCAGGAAAAAAATGGAACAAAAAGAGATGACGAGATGACGACGAGGTGGGGGTTGCCGGCGAGCGGACCGCCTGGGAGGTAGGCAGTCCCGGCGCACGGCCGTGCCGGGCGGGGCGGCCTACCCTGCGCTCGGCGGGCGCTCCGCTCGGCTCCGCCGCCGCCGCCGCTGCCGCTGCCGCCAGAAGTTTAGCTGCACGGCGCGCGTGTGGCGGGAGGGACGGAATCGAATGTCGGTACGAAAAGGCTCACTTTTCCTTCGGGTAGGCGGACCGGCGGCGGCGGCTGTGACTTCCCACGCCGACGTCCACACGGACCAAGTGGGGGAAGACGAGGAAAAAACTTTTTCCCTTCCCCCCAAATAATATTATTTTTGTACCGCGACAAAACTTTTGTGCGGAGGAAAAATGAGGCCTCGTCACTGAGAGTGTGTGTGTGTGTGTGAGAGAGAGAGAGAGAGAGAGAGGGAGAGAGAGAGAGAGAGAGAGAGAGAGGGAGGGGGAGAGAGAGAGAGAGAGAGGGAGAGGGTGGGGGGTGGGTGTCGGATGTCACTGCACTCCACCCACGACGAACGGAACGAACACAAAGAAGCATGCTTGCAGCAGCCAGCAGCGAGCGGCCGCCTCAGCGCCGCCGCCGCCGCCGCCGCCGCCGCCGCCGCCGCCGCCGCCGCCGCCGGCCCCCGGGGGCGGCAGGCGGCAGGTCTTTACACCGGGGGCCTAAGGAGCTCCCCGTCCGCCCCGGGCCGGCGGCGCGGCACATGCTAAAGAGCGCTCCCAGCCGCCGCCGCCGCGGCCGCCGGCTTCCCAAAGTCCTCTTCCCATCTTGATATTTTCTTTCTCTCTAAATGGGAAGGAGGAGAGGAAACAAACTTTTGCTTCCGGACCGCGTTCAGCACACGCGCTTGTTCACCTCGGCGGCGGCGGGCCGGGGGGGTCCTGGAGGGCGCCGCTGGAGCGTGGCTGGAGCGTGCCGGACTGTGTGCTGGAGGCTCCAAGGGCCTGAGTCCGCCCCCTAAACTTAAATTGGCCGAGTGTATACAAAAATGAATATGGCCGACGACGAGTGAAAAAGGAAGATGATAAGAGATAATAGCTTGCCGGGGGGGGGGGGGGCGGGGCGAGCGGGTGGAGAGGGGGGGGGGGGGGGTCATGGGTCTTATAGGCCAAAGAAGTCAGCGGCAGGGAATCTATCCGGGAGCCACTCTCGGGGAATTTCCTGCCGAGCCCGTATGGCAGCGCGGCCAGCCGGGGTCGTTAATTTCTTCTGAAGCGATACATCGGGGGCGCGGGATCGAAGCCGAGGCGAAGAGGGTGACCCCTCCCAGGCGGTCCTAATCCCTTCCCGTTCAGTGCGTGCGGTTTTGCTGGACCAATGAGGTGACTACCCTTACGAGAGAGAGAGAGAGAGAGAGAGAGAGAGAGAGAGAGAGAGAGAGAGAGAAGACAGCTGGAAGCTTGGGCCTTCGGTAAACTTGTTAACAAAAACGTTCCCGCCCCGCCCCGGCGCAGGAGGAAGCGAGATAATGTTAGTGAGAGTTGGAGAGATGGGGTGGGAGAGAGAGAGAGAGAGAGAGAGAGAGAGAGAGAGAGAGAGAGAGAGAGAGAGAGATGATAAAAGCAAATCCCTCGGCGGCTCGGTCAGCGTCTCTGCCTTTGAGGCGCCGCCACTCGGTCGAGTTAAACAGGGCGGAGCCTTCCCTATCCCGCCCTGCCTCCTGCCGCCGCCGTGCAGAGGGTGTTCAAGGAGCCCTATGTGAGAACAACTGGCAGTACCACTGTTCGGGATTCTCAACAAAATCGTGCTTGCTATTTTTTTTAAAGAGGGCAGGAAAATTTGTTTGTGTTTATCGGTCTTATCCTTCTCTCTCTTTCTCTCTGTCTCCGTTCGTCTGTCTGCCCCCCTCCCCTCTCTCTCTCTCTCTCTCTCTCTCTCTCTCTCTCTCTCTCTCTCTCTCTCTCGCTCTGTACGGTGTGAGGTGGCCGATCGAGCGTGGGTGTTTGTATTTCATCAAAGGCGCAGGCGGAAAAAAAAAACAAGTGCGGAACGAAACTCCGCCAAAACGCCGGTATTGTACCGCGCGCTGTAACGTCGAACAATTGATCCGTCTCTCTCTCTCTCTCGCCTGTTCTATCACACCACCACTACGGTTCAGGTGCCCCATTGTCACAACACGGTCCGCCGCGCAGAACGACTCTCTCGCCGTAAAAAATAAAAAGTTGCAATGTTGATAAAAAGTTTTATAGATGACTGTACTGTACGGAGGGCAGACCCCTCGTCAGACGCCGGGCAGTGCGGCGAGCCACGCCCACGCCCACCCCGAGCAGAAGGAACAAGGCGCTGCAGCAAGAGAAGTTACTCTCAAATCGGAGAAGATGCGAACCGTTTTTGGCTCCGCCATATCGCTTCTGCCACGCGGCGGTAGTCCATAAGAGCGTCCCCCCAAGCGTCCCCCTGCCGCTGTGAGGCGCGGGGGTTAAGGCCGGGGGCAAGGGCCCCGCCCGCGTCGGGTCCGCGGGGGGTCCGCGGGGGGTCCGAAGGGGCCCCATAATCCCTCTAATGTCGTGTCGCGGCCGTCGCTCTAATGGGCGCAGCGGGCAGCAGGCATATGGCGGGGCCACGGCGGGCGGGGCTCGGGGCCCTCAGGACTCGGAGCTGCCGACGGCCTCCCTGGCGGCGGCGGTGGCGTGCGGGGGACGGCAGCGGCGGCAGCGGGCTGCCAGCGACAGCGCGGCCGACGACGCGAAATGAGCGCCAGATAATCGTGTAATGACGGCTGGCCGTCACATGGCGTCTCTCTCTCTCTCTCTCTCTCTCTCTCTCTCTCTGGGAGGGCGCGCGGCGAGCGTGGGCCAGGCCTGTGGCCCCTAAGCCATTCTCACTCCATGTCCCCGCGCGGCTCTCTCTCTCTCTCTGTCTGTCTCCCTCTCTCTCTCTCACTCACGCACGATGCACACACGCAGCGCCGCACAACTGCTATATGTATATGAGCGCATGTTTATGGGGCGAACACTAACGACTCTCTCTCTCTCTCTCTCTCTCTCTCTCTCTCTCTCTCTGGCTCGGTGCCCCCCGCAGCGGTACATGGGGTGGACTTGCGAGAAGTAGTGCGGCAGTATCGTGTGACTGATTCCTCCCTCCCTCCCTCGCTCCCTCCCTCCCTCCCTCCCTCCCTCCCTCCCTCCCTCCCTCCCTCCCTCCCTCCCTCCCTCCCTCCCTCCCTCCCTCCCTTCCTCCCTCCCTCCCATGCCCCCCCCCCTCTCCCCATGGCGCTCCCCCATGCCGGACATCTCTGTCCCTCTTCCCCTCCCCCCCCCCCCCCGGCGGCAATGTTAGGAGCGCAGGGAGGGGATCTTCAAGTTTCCTCGAGTGAATGTCCCCCGGTCCCCACAGAGAGGGGGAGGGGGGAATGTACGCGGGGTCTGGCGGGGCGGGGGCCGCACCCGCTGCTACGGCACGTAACTGCATGAATCATCGTTAACATCAAAATCGTAAGAAAAAATAATGAGCTTATGGTTAGGATTTCTGCTCCCACGAGTGCCTGCCAATAAGCGCTGAATTTTTTTCCCCCTCCGAATAACACTCTTCCCCGTCGGCAGGGCACAATACTGTCGCGGGCGAATATCAGCAGTGAAGGTTATATAAACGCTCCCCGGCCCGGCCCTCGTATAGACGCTTCCGCCCACTCGACGCGTGTGTTCGGCTCGGGCAAATTGCGTTTCCCTTATTAAATCGCGAGGAGAGCGGGTTCAGGGGCCGCGGGAGCCGCGGGGGCCGTGAGGGAGCGAGAGAGAGAGAGAGCGAGAGAGAGAGAGAGAGAGAGTACAAGTAGTCCCTCGCGGCTCGGCCTGTTGACCCCACGGAAGCGCGGAAGACTGGTGCCTCGCGGCCGTGTCCAGTTCAAGGAGACGGCCACAGAAATAATAGGTCAAAAATGGACGTGGCAAGAAAAAACAACAAAAAAACAATAAACTGGAAACGTTGTCTGATGATTGTCTCGCTTTCGTTTCCTTCCAGATGTACCTGCACCAGCAGCTGCTTCTGGTGGCGGTGACGCTGGCGGCGCTGCTGCCGCCGCCGCCGGCCGCCGCCTCCCCCATGGGGCAGGTCGGCGGCTACAGCGAGGACGGCCTGGGCGTGCTGTGGAAGTGCAGCTCCCGCAACAGCACCGGCGAGGACGGCGTGCGGGCGGCGGCGGCCGGCGGCCCGGCCGGCCTCGGCCAGGGCGGCGAGGTGACCTGCAGCTGCGACGGCGTCAACATGACCGCCGTCCCCGCCGCCATGCCCAAGATGCACCGGCTGTGAGTACCGGCTGTGAGTACCCCTCCCCGGCGCACAAGGCTCACCTGGCGGGAGGCCGGCGGCGGCGTGGAGGCCGAGGTCCCACCCCGTGCTAGAAATCGACTTTCACTTACACTCACAGAGAGGGTGTGAGGGAGAGGGAGAGCGACAGCACAGAGAATGTGTGTGCGTGTGTGTGTGTGTGTGCGAGAAAGAGAAATAGACATTTCCTTCCTTGCCTGTCCGGCCACGGCCCCCAGTCTGCCCTTGTCACATGTGACGGCGTCGTCCCTGTCGTCTAATAAACCACGGCGCCCGTCTCAATAGTAAACACGCAGCGCTGGGGAGGGGGGGGGGGACCCTCCGGGGGTGGGGTGGTGGAGGGGGGTAGAGAGGGCGGAGGAAAAGATTGTCGCATGGTATAGCGGGGCTTGTGATCTTTGTGGGATTGCCGAAGACACAGTCCCTCCTCCTACACGCCCTTCCCCATTCTCTCTCTCTCTCTCTCTCTCTCTCTCTCTCTCTCTCTCTCTCTCTCTCTCTCTCTCTCCCTCCCCCTCTCTCCAGGCTCGTTGACACGGTGACATAACAGGATTCTCGCGTGCGCTGCCTCATACTTTGGCGCGTGGCGGATTTGTGCCCATTTCTCTCTCCCCGCCCCCTCCCCCCTCTCCCTTCCTTCCCCTCCTCTCTCGCCCTTGTTTTGCTGCAGCAACGGGAACGGCACGTGGACCGGCCCGCGACCGGCACTACCCCTCGCAGAGAGAGAGAGAGAGAGAGAGAGAGAGAGAGAGAGTGAGAGAGAGTGGAGTGAAAGCGAGTCTCGTTTATAATGAGTTTGTTCGCTCGCGGCCAGTTGACACTGCGACACACCCACCGCTGCCAACTCACTGCCCTTGCCGGTGAGGGGGCACGGGCCTCACCGGTCACGCCCCTCTACTCTCTCTCTCTCTCTCTCTCTCTCTCTCTCTCTCTCTCTCTCTCCGCAACGCTTCCGGGCCCCCTGCAGCCGGGTGGTAGGCCTGCCCGCACCACACGGTTGGGGCTGCAGGGGCTGCACCAATGGGCGTGTCAGGTTTCTCTCTCTTTCTCTCCCCCCCCCCTCTCTCTCTCTCTCTCTCTCTCTCTCTCTAGCCAGCAGCAGGGCGCAGGGCATTAAGTCCGGTGACAAACACTTCTCACATTGCCCTCATTAGAACTAAAAGCGTTTGCCGCCCGTCGGGGGCGACGTGTGCGGTAAAAACGAGTAAACAACGACAACTGCCTGGCCGCCTCCCCCCCCCCTGCGGGCCGACCTCACACCCCGGCCGTGTGTCCCCTTAATCGTTTCTTTACGACCCCTCAGCCTCACCGGTTAGGTGTATGCGCTCTGCGTTCAGGCGCAGAATCCATACACCGATATATTTTAATTAAACATTTTTTTTAGGAGAAAATGCAAAAAAATTTTTTTTTCTGTTGACAGTGCCGCATGTATTGAATTACGGTAAACAATCAGGTTTGTTGTTCGTGTTGGCAGGATCATCGAGAACTCGCTGGGGCTGAGGTCGCTGCGGAAGGACGCGCTCCGGCCGTACGGCCCCACCCTCGCCGACGTGTGAGTACCCCCCGTCCTCACAACAGTGCCCTGCCAGTGCCCGCCAGCCGGCGCAGACTTCTGTAATATCCGGCCTTTATTTATGTCGACCGGCCATCTGGCGTGTGCGTGTGCGTGTGTGCGTGTGCGTGTGTGTGTGTAGAGCTGGAGGGCGCGGAAGTATTTCGTATGCGTATGGCTCAGCACGCGCCCGTGTGTGTGTGTGTGTGTGTCGGGGGCACACATAATTAACAGGTGCCCGTGAGCGTGGTCGGCAGCCGGCTTGATTTACGGACTCGGCGCCACGAGACACATTGATAACAGCAGTGATAACACGACCTGTGACGTCATTTTCGTACCTTTGAGCAGCCGAAAACATCTTATCACTTATTTTTAAAAAAAACTGCGGGACACAATTTATTTTCCCGCTTGAGCTTCGACAATTTTTTTTAAATTTTGATTTAAAAATGAAAATATTTCAAAGAGTGATGTTTCTGGACCAATGACGCGTGGACATGTTTTTGTCGCGTGGATATCGCGGAGCCACATAACAGCCATAGTCCCACAAAAAGCCGGGTCGTTGTTTTTTTTTTTCTGGTTGCCAATACAACTTTGTCGTGTTGATGTCGGCGGGGTGGAGTGACTGATCACGGCGTCGCTGTCCATGCCGCGGCTCGCCCCGCTCCACTCCACTCGGCTCCACTGGCTCCGCTGGGGCGCCCGCGTGCCGCGGCATGGGCCCGCCCGCCGGGCAGCCGTGTGCTGCGGCCGGCCTACCCGCCCGTCCCGCAGGCGCTCCGCCCGCCAGACGCAGCCCATTCATTCATTCATTCGTTCATTCACGCATCTGTCTCAATTTTCAAAAAAAAAATGAAAAAAAAGAAGTATGGATTGTTCAGAATACCACATTACGCTGCCCGCATGTACTATACTGATAACGTTTTTCCCTCAAGATCCTCTTTTCTGAATTTTCGAAAAAAAAATAGAGAATGTCATGTTTCCGATAGTATTTTTTTCTCGCGATGATTATTTTTTCCTGCAAATTTTGCCTTTTTTTTGTATTGCCCGCCGCTCCACACCCGGATTTCCATTCTTGATGGTAATGGTTCCCTCCGTGCCCGCGGCGGCCCCGACAGAGATGGTCTTGTCGTCAAGCGTTGTGCTCTGTGTAGCGTGCGATATTGTCTCGACAAGCAGCGTGTGCGTGTGTGTGTGTGTGTGTGTGTGTGTGCGTGTGTGCGTGTGTGCACTTGCGCTACGACGGCTTGGCGGCGGTGACCTCGGGCGCGGCCCCCGCCACGCCCCGGCGCCCCGGCGCCCCGCGTACTGCAGGACCTTTCAGGCTCCCCGTGGAAATCACCCGCGTCCTGGTCCGGTTCCCGCTCCGGTTCCCTCAAGGTATACGCTTTCTTGTGCCCGGCCGGCCAGTGCACCCCTCCAGGTGCCCCCCCCCCCTCCCCTCCTGGACCCGGGGCCCCTCCCCCCGATAATGCCGCGCGAGAGTGCGTGAGCGGGAAAGGAACTCCCGGCGCAGCAGCAGCAGCAGCAGCAGCACCGCCACTCCACCCGACAAATTGGCTTTAATATTTCATGTGCCATGACTGAGGACTGGTTAAGTCACTTCGTCAGCCCGACGAGATTTTTTTTATTTTTCGTTTCAAAGTTTAAGAGTAATTAATTCGTTTTGACAGAGGCACACCAATGGGCGCCGACTTCGGAATAACTGCGAATTGTTGGGGGCAGTAAACTCGTCATGTTGTTGTTCGGTGTTCGTAAGGCGCAGGTGGCGAGGGCTGGCTTCTGACGGACCCATATGCGTGCATCCCGACGGCGGGTCGCCTCTCTCTCTTTCTCTCTCTCTCTCCCTCGCTCTCTCTCTCGCTCTCTTTCACTCCATCCTGACTCGCTCACTTGCTCCCTTTCTCCCCCCGCCTCCACTCACTTCCAGGGACATCTGTCTTGCTCGTCGAGACGTTCCATATACCCTTACCACCATACACGGTCTCCCCCCCCCCCCCCTCATCCCACTCCCCCTTCCTTCCCTCCCTGCCGGTCACACGCGTCAAGGCCTTCCTGGGACGAGAAAAAACTCTCTCTCTCTCTCTCTCTCTCTCTCTCTCTCTCTCTCTCTCTCTCTCCCGCCCCCGCCTATGCACATGTCACATATATTCCCCTTTGCGTTTTCATCGTGCCCCAACCCCCCAGCCGCCGCGACAGTAGCAGCATCAGCAGCCAAGCGTTTGTCTCCAAAAGGAAATTCGCTGTCTCCTTTTGTTTTGTCGAGCCAGCCACTCCATCCCCGTGCCTCCAAGCGGCTGGGTTCGGTAGGGTCGCCCCCCCCCCCATCCCACCCTATCCTTCTCTCTCTCTCTCTCTCACTCTCACTCTCTCTCTCACTCTCTCTCTCACTATCTCTCTCTCACTCTCTCTCTCACTCTCTCTCTCACTCTCTCTCTCTCCCTCTGTTTCTTCCTCCCGCTCCATCTACACCCGACCCGTGCCCCCTTCTTCTTCTTCGTCTTCTTCTCCTTCTTGACGTGAGCGGTGTTTGTTCCAGGGAGCTCCGGTCGCTGCCGAACCTCGCCACCATCGAGGAGGGCGTCTTCTCCACGCTCACCAAGCTGCGCTCCATGTAAGCCCGCCGCCTCTCTCTCGCACTCGAGCAGTGAGAAAGAGAGAGGGAGGGAGAGAGTTTGGAAAGGTTTTAAATGACAGATGAAAGGGATAGGGGACGGGAGGAGGCCGCTGGTCTTCTCCCGCTCCGTGCGGCCCTGCGGCACTGCGGCACTCCGCCGCCCACACACGTGCGTGCTCCTCGCGTTGCAGATACATCCTGGACGCCCCCAAGCTCGCAGTCGTCCCGGACGGCGTGTTCCGCGGCCTGCCCCCGGCCTTCAGGGTCCTCAGGATCAGCCGGACCGGCCTGGGCGAGATGCCGCACATCTCCATTCTGGGATCGGACCAAATCTTGGACCAAATGTGAGTCGCTGCCGCCGCCGCCGCCGCCGCTGTTGCTGGCGGAGGCCTTGTAGGCCCCCGCGGGGCTGTGTGACGGCCTCGGACCGCCCTCCAGAGCCCGTGCCAAGAGCGCCACGCATGGCCATTACGATGCCGAGGCTATGCAAACTAATCCTGTAACTCCCCGCGCCCCCGCCCCCGCCCCCCAGTGTGTAGGCGTTGCCGCTGCCCGGCACTGCGGTCTGCCACTGATGTGGCGAGGCGGCTCCCACAGAGCCGCTCACACAGCACAACCACCACCACCACCACCACCACCACGAAAGTTCGCTATTATTCCCATTACTTTATCCTCGCTTGTACGACGACGTTTCCACAAATGTTTCAATAAATATTTAATAATGTAAATAAAAAATAATCCCCTTTCTGTTTCAAGCGACCTGGAGAGCAACGAGATACGCCACGTCCCTTCGCATTCCGTGCGGGTGCGCTCCAACAGCCTGTGAGTATGACGGAGTGAGAGGCGCTGAGAGGCGGTGGAGAGAGGCAGAGAAAGAGAGAGAGAGAGAGCGGTCGGGTTTCAAACGGTGCGGCGAGCTCTGGAGGCGTTGGCGTACCATACGCCTGCTGGGTAGGAGCTCTCTCTCTCTGTTCACTCTCTCTCTCTCTCTCACACAGAGAAGGTGTGAAAAATATAATCGAATTCTCCTCCTGACAGCGTGCTGGACTACAACGAGATCGCAGAAGTGCAGGCGGCTGCGTTCAACGGGTCCGAGATCGCAGAGCTGTAAGAACGTCGTTACACGAACACTATTTCTCAAGTCATTATTTTTTATTAAAACATTGATGTTTAATCGATTTTTTTTGTCCACTGGCAGAAGCCTGAAAGGTAACCGGAAGTTGACGAGCCTCTCTCTGGGCGCGTTCCGCGGCCTCTCGTCCCTGCGGAAGCTGTGAGTACACGACACCGCGGGTTCGAGTCCCCGCGCCGCCGCGATTTTTAGCGGCTGACCCAGATATTATCCCTGCGACGCTAGTTTTCTTTTTTTCTCTCTCTCCTTCTCTCGGCATCGGCTTTGTGTTCGGCTCGATTTCTCATATCGGCGCCGTCTCCGCTCCGCCCAGCTTATCGTCTGTCAAAGTTTCCCCCCGCGTCCGCGGCGCGCCCTGTTGTAGGCTGATTCCACACACTGTCCTGTCTCTGTCTCTGTCGCACCCGCGGGGTGCTCCATAATAGAGCGAGAGAGAGGTCCGAGCGTTGGGAATCAGCCGGCCGTGAATGTGGACAATAAAGCGGCGGCGGCGCGGGCGGGCAGCGCGCCGCGCCCACCGCAGCGAGGGCCGTGAGGGTCGTTATACCGATGCCTGCACCTCGCCGTCGTGTGTCGTCAGGGACCTGTCGCAGACGTCCATCACCGAGCTGCCGACTGAGGGGCTGCAGAACCTGGAGGAGCTGCGCATCGAGGACACGGCCACGCTGACCACCATCCCCTCCGTCTACAACTTCGTGGTGAGGCAGGAGGAGGAGGAGGGGGAGGGGGAGAGGTCTCGCGCGCACCAAACTACTGCCTCCGCCGGACCCGATAAGCCGCTGCCAACTTGTGATTTGTTGTGCCGGCAGGACTTGAAGACGGCCCGGCTGACGTACGCCTTCCACTGCTGCGCCTTCAAGCACCCCCAGATCCACGACGTGAAGAAGCACGAGGAGCACTTGGTGAGCGGGGGAGCCGCCGGGCTGGGCCGCGGTGAGGCGCGGGGACGCGGGTCTGAATGTGTGTGGTGCCGCCGCAGCGGATGGTGGAGAACATCAAGTCGGCCTGCCGGGACATGGAGGCGGGCCGCGTCAGCCCCGAGGTGATGGCCGAGCTGCTGGAGTCCGTGTGGGGCTCGCGGCCTCGCGCCCGCCTCGCCCGCGCCGCCCGGGACCTCCGGGACGCCCTGGACCTGGGAAGCGGCGGCGGCGGCGGCTCCGGGGACGGTGGCGGCCTGGCGGAGGACTACGCTGACGACGACGCCGGCTGGTTCGACGACCTCCCCGGAGGCAGCTTCGGCACGTCCAGGTACACGGCGATCACCGCGGAGCCCCGCGGTGCACTCGCTGCCGGACACCAAACAGTGCCTAATCCTGGACTGCACGGCAGCTGGGGCACGTCGGCGCCGCTCCACGTCTTCCTGCCGGGTGACCACGAGCACGGCGGCGCCTTCGGCGACCTGGTGGCCGCGGACGCCGGCTACGCCGCGGACCAGGCCGTCCCCGGGCGCGGCAGGGCGGCCGCGGGCGTCGGCGCCGCGGACGCGGGCCAGGGCCTCAACCACGGCGTGTTTCACGACGTCGCCACACTGCCGCCCAGGATGCTGCAGGCCATGTGCGGCAACGTGTCCACGCAGTGAGTATTGCTGTCGCTGTGGCGGCGCGGCGGGTCCCCTGAGGGGTAGGCAGGCTCGGCCTCGCCGCGCACGAGTGCCGTGCGGGCGGCCTAACCCGGCTCTCGCGGGCGCTCGTCGGCGGCGCTGCTGCCTCTACTGTGCACTGCAGCGTCGGCGCCCCTCCCTCCCCTCGGCCCGGTGTCCGCTCCGAAGGGTCCGAAGAGATTCAATTTGAAAACTCTCCCCCGCTCGCCCTCTTTTCTCTCTCCCCCTCCTCCTCTTGTGGGTCGCGGGGGATCGCTTCCAGCACCCGTCCACGCGCCGGCCGCCACGCGCCCCACAGACAAGTGGTGGTGATCACTTCCCGGCCGGCACGCGCCCCCGCACGCGTCCCGCACGCGCCGCCACGCGCCGCCAACGCGACCACCACACAAGGGGCGCCCGCTCCTCCGGACTCTGCGCAAAGAGGTCGGCCCCTCGCCGACGAAGCGGGGCGGCGGCCAGATGAAGGCCTTGCGGCTGACGGCCACTGGGGCCGAGTGGAACTTGGTGGAACTGTCAGAGGGGGAGAGGGGGGGGGGAGCTGATTGAATGTGGGGCCGGCGACTGGCCAGTGCTGCCCCGCCCTCTCCCCGCGGGGGGGCCTGCCTATTACTACTGCGGCGGGGGGGGGGGGGGGGGGGGCACACGGAAGGGTTGGGGCGGGTGCGTCGCGCGGACAGGAACGGGACAGAGGCAGGCGGCCGGCCGGGGGGCCGTTTTAAGTGGCGCTCGCGTGCGCCGTGCTTTACGGCTGACGTCATCGGGGAGGTGTATGGCGCCGACTTATTCGTGCTGCTCCACGCTGTCCATCGTGGGGCGGGGGGGTGGTGACGGCGGCGGCGGCACGCGAACCCTCACGACGGCGGCCTTGCCCCGCAGCGTGCCCGCCGTGGAGTGCAGCCCGGCGCCGGACGCGCTCAACCCCTGCGAGGACATCATGGGCTACTCCTGGCTGCGCGGCCTGGTGTGGCTGGTGGTGCTGTGCACGGTGGCCGGGAACGTGGCCGTGCTGACGGTGCTGCTGGCGCACGTCGCCGCCCTCACCGTAGCGCGCTTCCTCATGTGCCACCTGGCCTTCGCCGACCTGTGCATGGGCCTGTACCTGCTGCTGCTGGCCGCCATGGACCTGCGCTCGCACGGCGAGTACTTCAACTACGCCTGCGCCTGGCAAGTCGGTCAGTGCACCTTCAAGTACTCAGCTCGGGGAGAACGCAGTCGGCGGTTGTGGCGCTGACGGAGAGAGCAGTGAGCGTGTGTTCTGTCCGGCAGAGCGGGGCTGCATGGTTGCGGGCTTCCTCACCATCTTCTCCTCCCAGCTGTCCATCTACACGCTCTGCGTCATCACCCTGGAGCGCTGGATCGCCATCACCTACGCCATCGACCTCAACAAGCGGCTGCGGCTGGGCGCCGCCGTGTACGTCATGGCGGGCGGCTGGCTGTACGCCGTCACCATGGCCGCGCTGCCGCTGGCCGGCGTCTCCTCGTACTCCAGCACCAGGTAAGCCCGGGCCGCCGCGCGCGCCGCCGGGGTCGCCGCCGACGCCGCCGCACTACATGACCGCGACCGCGTCTGCCACGCAGCATCTGCCTGCCCATGGACTCCCGGGACGCGGCGGGCCTGACCTACCTCATCGTGCTGCTGCTGGTGGCGGCGCTCGCCTTCGTCGTGGTGCTCGTCTGCTACCTGCAGATCTACCTGTCGCTGGGCCCCAACACGCGCCACAACCGGCACCCGACGGCGTCGGCGCCGTCGCGCGCGCGACGCCAGTCCTCGACGCTGTCGCGCCGCTTCGGCTTCGGGCAGCGGCGCGCCGCGTCCTCCTCGTCGGCGGGCTCCGCGGCGGACGCGGGCTGCCGGTCGCGGGTCAACAAGGAGATGAGCATCGCCAACAAGTTCGCGCTCCTCGTGCTCACCGACTTCACGTGCTGGGCGCCCATCGCCTTCTTCTCCATGACGGCGCTCGCCGGCTCGCCACTCATCTCCGTCACCAACTCCAAGATCCTGCTCGTCTTCTTCTACCCGCTCAACGCGTGCGCCAACCCCTTCCTGTACGCCTTCACGACGGCGCAGTGGCGCCACGACATGTGCCGGCTCCTGGCGCGGTGAGTCCCGGCGGAGCCCCGCGCCCCGCGCCCCGCACCTCACTCACTCACTGCTTGTGCTTTTCCAGGCTCGGCATCTGCACGCAGCTCGCGCACCGCTACAAGCTGGCCCACCACTCGTCGCCCACGTCGCACAACTCCCAGCCGCTGGCGCTGGCGCAGCGCTGCGGGACTCACGGCCTCAACGGGGGCCCCCAGCACGCGGCGGGCGGCGGCGGCAGCGGCGCGGGGGAGGCGGCCTGCTACGACGGCCCGGGCGGACCCGAGACCATGACGTCTCTGCTGTCCACCACGCCGCCCACGAGCAGGAACCTCCACAAGGAGGAGGCCTTCGTGTGAGCGCCGCGGCCACCTGAAGCGCTGCAGCAGCAGAAGCACGCCGTCATTGTGGCAGAGGCCTTGCGGATCCTCACTCGGCTTCGGCCTCGGAGGCGCGCTCGTCGTCGGCCACCCCTCCCGGCCTCCCGGCGGAGGTTGTGCGCAAACTAAGCGCGGAGTGTTCGCAGGCATACGGCCGCATATTGCGCCGTGGCGAAGTCCGGCACCAACACGGTACTCTCTAAAATGGTAACGGGCTGTACTTAACAATTGTCTGTGAGGAGTGTGGAGGTGACAGAAGTCATGACATTCCAAGGTATTATATTGAGCCACGCTGCAAAGTCAGCCAGAGTGGCAATTTTCTACTTTCTGTGATACTAGTCATTACCGAAATTCAACAGTATTATTAATATGAAAATTAGTGTGCTATGCATCTCATTAAAGCTTGTGAATACAGCCATTCTAATTATTTTTTATATTAAAAATGTCTCTACTTTGTATTGTCTAACGATATTTTAATAGGTTTAATGACGAAAATTGAGGGGGGGGGGGGGATAGAGTGCCCATCATCCCGTAAATACCCCCACCAGAAGATACCCCCTATATTTTTATTCATATTTTAAATGCGAAAAACACGTCCACGCCAAAAGGGTAGGCAGCACAACTTGCACCTCACGTAGAGCCCCTTCGTGAAGAAACCACGGGTATTTTCGAGCAACTAAGGGTGGTTCCGTGCTAATTAGGACCTGCTCTATCTCCCATATCAGTTTTATGGAAATCCCGAACACAATTTTTTTTTTGCCAAAAAAGTGGTGAGCGCCGCATAGCCCTTATGACTCCGGAAAATGTGAAAAACACGTCCACGCCTGGACCCCTAGAAATATTTTCAGAATATTTATCATTCAATTTTTTTTTTAATTTATAAAAATTATAGGGGGTATCTCCGGGACTTACCCACAGTGTGATTTTTAAAAGGATATGATATAGAAAGAAAACACAATGTACACATTAATGTTTAATTACAGACAACAACAAAATATCACGAATAAATTCAGTTTCTTCACAGAAAATAAGGTAGCAATTTTGCTTGATGATCAGTTCTATTTCTTAGCAGAGAATATTCAACAAATATTGTTGGCATGGTATAGGTTCAGTGAATAACATATATAATTTGATATGTAGAGCAAAGTCAAGAAAATAATCAAAAATAAAGATATCATTACATATAACAATTCGTTGTTTCTTTGATTTACTGTGATGCATAAATTTAGAAAATCTAGGATGACAATGAAAAACCACATACCATGACACTTAGAGACTCTTGACAGTACTGGTGAAGGAAAGAACCACGTGTATGTCAGGTAAAATAATTTTTGGCTATACACCAACTGTGGGGTTAGAGTCCCAGATCAACTTATATACAATAGGAGAGAGGATGGAATGTTCCTTCAAAGATCAATCAAGTTCAAAACTACTGATTAAATGGAACTTGATAATGTAAGTACAAAACTTAAAGGTTTGAAATACTCAAACCTTTTACATCACATCAAAGCTCTTTCAGAAACCCTTTCAAGATACACTCTGTTTCTCTCCTGCAACACAAGTTGGTCCTTTCCACTGAAACACCAATGTATTGATGCACCAATACAATCTTTAACTAAGTTCTTACTAATTACTTTTTACAATCAGTCCATCATAAAAACTATTCAGAGAGAAAAAATTTGCGCATAACGTTTTACTTAGCGTAGAAAGAACAATATTGCAAACAAAGAAAATACTGTCAAAGTCATGATTACCATAGAAGATACAGTACGTTGGTCAATGCTTTCATTGCTGTGAGACTTACTGGTAACTTCATTTCGTGTATTTATGTGTTAGAAGTCTTCTAAGCAGCACAAAATTATTGCAGGAAACGACTAGTCTGCTCATTGTTCAATAAAATACAACACAAGAAAAAACAAACAATCATAAATCTCACTTATAATCACTAAGAATAGGAGAATTGCACTCAACAACAGCAAAGAGTTATTGCTCACGGAACAAAACAAAAATATCAGTTGTAAATCACAAGGATGCCATGAGGTTAAAATTAATCACACATTTAACAGAATACCAGTTGCCATCTAAATAATAGGCAGATGCAGAACAGTGAAGATACTACATGATATCATTGATGTACTAAATATAATGTACTTGGACATTCAAACTAGCATTGCCATTAGCATGGCCACAGCACGCATCCCATCCTTCTCAGCAGCTTGTCTATAAAGATGTTGAACACTATTTTCGAGCATAATTGTTCGTGTATGGCACTTTAAGGGCACAGAAGCATTCTCTTTCATTCACTTGGCAACTCTAGTCTGAAGGACAGATTGCTGGGGATTCAGTTTCAAACACCTTCCACATCTGGACTTACTTTGGACAATTTGTTAAAGACCACTTCAGTGAATATTAAGGAAAAAAAAAGATTGAAAGACATTAAAAAAAAAAAAAAAAGGTTCAGCATAAACATATTCAATTACACAATCAAATAAACAAACTGCATTAAAACAAAGCCATAGAGCACGGTTCTTAGAGCTTGGCAGTACGCTGCTACAATGCAAAGAGACAGATTAAAATATGATTGTGGCAACCCTGACATAGTTTATATTCATTAATAATGAACACACCCGGAGTACAGTACAAGTACACCACCAAGAAAAACATAATGCAATTCCAATATCCATCTTCAATTGAGCAGTTGCTTTTCAAATAGAGGAATAAGTAACAATACATATGCATTATCACATTCATGACAAGATCTACAATACCTATTCTTGTCAAAGATAATAAACAAGAAATGGTAAAATAGCTAAAATACTCACTTTAGATGGTCAGCAACATTTTCAAGCAAGTTTGAAAGGACGGGATGGGAGAAAGGAACATAAAATACTGCATGACAAGTGCATAGGAAAAAAAAAAGAGGGGTAAGTAGGGGTGGAAAGAAGTGATAGCAGAAAACGGGAAATGTGAAATGGGAAATGCACATAAAATATCTTAACAGTACTTCAATCATTGGGAAAAAAAAATGCTCAAACACATGACCAGAAAAAGAAAAAAAGAATGAAAATGCTGCAAATACTGGGATTATCAATGTCAGAAAATAATACTCTTTAACAAACTCCTTCTCTTTAACGTCATAACACCTTTCGTTAATTTACATTACAAAAGGACCTAGAGCGAGACGTTGATCAGTGCGAGAAAGGGAGGGAAACTCAAGGCGAAAACATTCAAAAGGAAAACATTCTGACAGCCAACTCCCATAATTTTTAAGGCTGCTGCTGATTCACAATAAAAGCAGAATGATTTAATGCACTGATGCAAAGGCGAATAAATAACAGAAAACTAACATTAAGTATCCAAGGAGGATGCTTCTTTAGAAGAGCTTGGTGTGGGGCTCACAACTATTCTCAATGCTTTTCCATCCTTCAACCTACTTAAAGACTCATTTTTACGAGGTCTGCCAAGATTTCGCTGATAACCAGTGGCCTGCGAGTCCCCATCAGCAATTCCCTCTGATTCACCCTTTGAGTCTGAGGAACTTTCATCTTCTTTACCCCTGTAAAATACATCACCAAAAATGAAATTAAACTGCAGTCAGTCATGATTGGTAGCAAGAATGAGAAAAGACTAACTAAGTACCTCTTCTTCTTTAAAAGGGATCTGAAGTTACTCCTTTTTATACTGTCTTTCATTTCTGGTAAACTGTCATCATTCTTGTGCCTGAAACATAAGGAAATTAGAATTTTAAAAATTCAGGCACACATAAAAAACTATCCAACAGAAGAGCAGACAAGTAGAATACATTAAGGTAAGAAAATTTTAGAAAATATTTAAGGGAAGTTAAAGACAAACCTGTAGTACAGAACAGTTCCATCTTCTAAGGCACAGTTACAAGTGGCATCCCACTGAAGGTCCCTTTTATTAAATATGTATGGGAAGTTTCCAACAGGACGTGAAAATTGTAAGTCATCCAATGGAATACCACTGATGCTACTCAGCTGAAAACAAATCAAGGAGTAGACTTGCATATATATCACAATAAACAGGAAATTTTTGAGAAAACATGATAAAAAGCTTACAGTTTCTTGCAGCTCACTAAAAGAAGAGCCCTGGAGTGTGAGTTCATGAAATTCATGGGAAGCACGATTACTAGAAGAGAATCTCTTCAAAATGAGTGTAACCTGAGATGGACTAGTCACATTTTCTGGTTCATCCAACTCTTGCAAAAACAGTTCCCAATTTGCAGCTAATCTTAAATCTTTAAATGACTGGGAGTCCAGTAATATCTTCCCAGGGTTTTTCCACTTTTTGCAACGCAATCGACACCTACAAAAGTTTCAAAAGTTAGAAAACTGTTTGATAGTGACAAGACAATTAATGAAAAAGAAATATATTTATGACCTTTCGAACGGTATGTCAATGTCATCTTTCCTTCTCAGTTCTTCTAAAACTTGTTGTTTAGCCTCTCCAACAAGCATATCTTTCGTAAGAATCCAATCAAATAAGAATTTTATGGGCTGGAATTTCAAGATGATTAATATGATTCATTGTCCACTTGCACACCTAGTTCCATTAATGTAAAAAACAGCATACCTCATCATCAGCAAAAAGTTGATAAACCTTTCCTCTATATTCCCCATGACGCAATGCTCTTTCTAAACGCACAATTACATGCTCTTCATCGCGAAGATGGTGCAATGGGTCCTGCATACTGGAACATGGTATTTCATTGCTCCGGCACTTACGGAACAACTTGACATAATCAGATAAAATACCCATGTGATGAGCCAAAGCTGACTTCAGACTTCCCATAATCATTCTTTTGTCAACTTGTATGCGAACCACTGCAAAATGAAAATGGGATTTTAATATGTAAAACCTATGAAGGAATTATGTGATGGTTTCCATAGATTTGCTTACTGTTCTTAAGATCATGTGTCTTGCATGGATAAATTTTTAAATAACCGCTGTTGAAAAGTTCTTCATCAGTTGTGCAATCTTCTTCCTTAAAAAGAAAAAAAAAACCAAAAAAACACAATTGTATATCATTTTGGAAACCAATATTAAACTGTTAAGAAAAGAGGAACAATACCCTATCAGATGCAGAATTTTTCTCCTGGTTTTTCATTTGGGCAAAAGGTGGAGGTTCCTTCTCATCCGGTGAAGACACACTGGGCTGATCAGACCCTGGGGGCGAGTTACTTGCCGATGACAGTTCAGCAAGACAATAATCCGCTTCATCACCAACAATGGTTCTGTGATAAGGTAAGATCAAATTGAAAATTACAAAACGAAAGGTAGAAGGTTAGAAATTATTCCACAACACAGTTACCTATCGCTGTCTGTGAGGCTACTGTCTTCGCTGGTGCTTTGGTCACTGCAAGCAGCAGCCCCAACACATTCCTCTTCGCCTTCAAAAGGGGGCAATTGTGGAGACGCTCCTCGTGATATGCCTTTGGACATGACAAATGGTGCGTGACCAGCATCACCAGTTGCATCACAATCACCATTTGTCAGTTTACACCCATCTGATGCTATCGGAGTGATGCCAAGTTTCAAAAGGTTCTCTGGAAAACAAGAAAATACTTGTGAACAAAATATCTACCAGCCACAAGTAAGGTAAATTTAGGCACGTAAATAGCAAATAAATATTGTACTTACCATGATCTGTATCTGGGAGGGAGCAGTACAATGTTATAGTGTTACTGAACCTCTCAATTATTGCACTCATTTTATCAATGAAGTCAACTTCAGAGTCTGTCTCTGATATTTCTGCGACAAAAATCTAAAAAGAGAGGAATAGGTAGAATAACTCCATCACAGTACAACAGAGCTCAGAAAAGTCAGGTGAAAAAGTAAAATTTGGACATACCTTATTAATTGTGTAGAAACCAGCACTCTGGAGAGTCTTATCATCACCTAACTGAATAGGACTTCGGCCATATTCTTCCATCATGATTTTTATGTTTGGAGAAAGTTTAACAGCTTTGGCAATTTTGGGCCTCATTTCTCCAAATGAAGTAGTCAACTGAGTTCTTACTTCAACCGGTTGGTCAACCTCCCTTGTTTTCATGTTAACACGGTAGACTTTAATTCCAACTCCTTAAAACATACAGAAAGGATAAATAGAGGTGCAAACCACCATAATTCTTTTTTTTAAAGAAAACAATAAAAAACAAACGGTAAATAAAATAGACATATGTACCTCCTGGACGATATGGCTCAAACTGTGCATCTTGTTCTCTGATTTCCAGATACAAACTCTGTGCGAGGGGATTCTGAATACTTCCGTAGATGTCACTCATCGGCTCTGATTCTCTATCTTCAAAGCTAAGATCCATAGTTTCATTGGTACTATCATAACTGACCAGTCGACACTGTTCCAGAGGAACAATATCATCTAGGTGGAACAACTGCAAAAGGATTGAAAACATTGTTAGTGGTTTGAAGATGGTTATTTTCACCTCATAGGTCTGCCAGCCCAAAATAAATATTAATATAAAATAAGTCCCATACCTTGTGCGCTATATTAGCAGCATCGGCTAGGGTGGTATCACCATCAATCACCAACTTTGACTCTGATCTACTATCTTCACCAGGCAAGTGACAATACAACTTAATTTTCAAGCGATCCTTGTCGCGCTCACGAATCATACGTTCTTCCTCTTCTTCTTCTTGCATTCTTTTAACAAGTTCCTATGAATTAAACATAATGGTATAATTCAGATGTGTAACAAAATCAATACAATTAGATAGAAACCTCAAAAACAAAAAAAAAAAAAGAGCCCTACTTTAATGTGAGGAGGAAATTCATCAACTGCCATGGCTGCCTGGTTCTGTTTCTTGTCGATTTGCCGGTACATCAACATGTACGCGTTGGTGCTCGAGCTATGAGCTCCAGAGTAATATCCTCGGTGACTACCGCCACCATAGGTCATTGATATATCCTCGTTAGTGATCTATAACATACATAGGACTTGTAACCTGAACGATCATTGTTGGAGATGAAGAAATGAGGTTCCAGAAGGCATAAGAACACTTACCCTACTGACAGCTTGGTCATCAAAGCAGAACCATTCACCCTTGTCAAAATCCTTAATGTAAACATAATAATGCCCCCCAGAGGCACTTCCAGAGTGAATCATTATTGAAAACAGCTCATAAATATAGGGGCCAGGAGGACCATGACCTTCGTTCTGTTTCAGATTTTTTTCATTCTCTTCCTGATTTGAAATTCCATTACTTAGATCAATGCCTTCATCATAGTCCTGAGATGATAGATTTTTAAAATTAGCAAGAATATTTGCAAGTCTATATTAATCAACAGAAGTTTTCAATATTTTTCCTCAATGCACCCACCTGCATATCCACATTGCTGCCACTGCAGTTACTACCACTTGTGGAACCATGCAACGCCTCAGCCCCTTGGCAGCCCTCATCATCACCAGTAGACACGCTATCTGTTATACTTGTATCGTCTCCTTTTACCTCCTCATTCACAGGGCTCGGTGATTCTGTACTTGTTGAATTGCTAAGATGACTCCTAGCCTCTTCACACAGAAAACCATTGATGTTCAAAACTTGAGGGAATTCAACTCTAAAAAACAAAATATTGGTGGGTTCAAAGTGGGTCAAGATTAGGCTTTAAAAAAAGCCATTAAGAACTAAACTTACCTGTCAGTTAACTTGATGCGTGTCATTGCGTTATAATCAAAATCAAACCTTTTAAGATGAAGAGTTAAAATGTAAGGGAAATGGGAGAACTTCAGACCCTTGTGAGCATCACATTTTTTGTTGCATGTTTCACAGAAGTATTGATTATTTCCATCCAGAGTCTCTGGTTGAATAAATGCATGCATAGCTTCTGCCTGCAACAGTATAAATGGAACAAAACATAAAATAAAACCTTTAAATAATACTTGGAGAATAACAACTACAAAGGACTTACAACACTATTGTACGCCACATTACTGCCAAAAGGACGGACGGGTAGAGGAATATCTAGAAAAGTATCAATACGCTTCTTCTCGGTTTTACATTCTAAACATGTAACATAATCAACCAATTTGCCTAAAATGAAGAAAAAACATAAAGTGATAACATCAACAGAAAAATTGAGGAACAGAGAAGAAAGTACATTCAATTATCAATACCTTGATATAGATTATTTATGAAATCAGCCTGATCTGTATCTTTGAATTTCTGCTCTAAAGCATCAAACATTACCCTGCATAGTTCTTGAATGTCATGCTGCTGCCAAGAATCACTTGCATCCCAACCAAAACTTTTAGTTAGTTTACTTGTTTCCACAGCAGTACGAGTAGATGTCTAAAAATCAAAACCATATTGAGCTTCATTTCCTAACTTGCACTACATTAGATGAAAGGAAGATAATAAAAATATTCAGAAAATCCCAACCTGTAGACTCAAAAAAAGTTTTTGAAGTTGATACGGTATTGACTTTGGAGTTTCTTCCACACATCCTATGAATTCCCACTTGTAAAGAGAATTGCGAAATTCAGGTGTCATGTATAAGGCTTGCAACAAGCTGTTGAGGTAACATGTCATTGCCTGGTTGACCAAACCAACATAGCCTAGAAAAAACAACAAAAAATACAATAAGACACACACACACACAAAAGGAGGCACTAAAAACAACAAGAAGAGAATACAAGAGAAGAGAACATAAGCAATACCAAATATGCTTGTATCACAGCAAAGCATTTTAGTTAAGTTATTGATTGTTCATGCAAAATTCCTATGTGATTGTCATGCCATTGTCAGTACCTAAATTCCATCTGCTCCAAGAAAATGAGGATGAAGAAGTGTATGATGAATAAGAACTGCCATATTCTGATGAAGCTTTTGGAAGCTCATCATATGCCTTCGAAAATGCTTCTGCACATAAAAGACAGTCGCTATGGTTTACTAATCCCTACAATAGTTATGCAGCACACACACTCACACACAAAGGCACACATGCACAAAAGACATTAAATTTGTTCAAGATTAACTGGTAATATTCAGTGAACATGAACGAACATTGTAATAAACTCATTTTAAATGTCACAAAATATTTTTCAAATTTAGAAGGAAAGAAAACCAAACACAAATCATAAGGAAGTATTCTATACTTACGAGTATGGGAAGGTTCTCTATGTCTCAGTCTCGTTTTATACCGAACTGGAACCTTGTGTCTTGTACGTTCTTCTTTTACCATACAATTGTCTTCCTCTCCCACCTTCTCAACTTTCTCATCCTCCTTCTTGTTTGCTAAGCTTATTACAATAGATGGAGGAGTCTGTGTTTTCCGAGATAAGATTTTCAAACATCCATGCAAGAGTCCCGCCTCCTTTAAGCTCTTGTCTTCATCCATGTTCACTTCATTTTCCTAGAATAAAATAAAACAAAAAGAAAAGTTTGCAACCTCCTAAACAAATAATAGCACCAGGGGAAACTTTGAAGAAGTTTCTGAAGTAATAGACAGAACTTACCTCAGATTCTTCAACTTTCAAAAGCACCAAATCATAAGTTCCTGGGCTGTAATTTTTATCATCCATTACGGTGGTGACAAGTTCCCGAACAGAAGATGATAGTGAAAGCTGCATTTCATGTTCATTCCCAAGCAATTCATCAATGACTTTAATTGTAGCGGAGTCATCTTCTACTAATAACACCATCTTAAAACAGATACCTAAAATTTTAAAATAATCAAATTGTTAGTAAAGCAGTTGGACTCCACTCACAAACAGCATCTCAAGAACAACACACTCAATATATTTGTTAATAAAAATGAAATATTGATCAAATGTTAAATAAAATGGGAAATTAGATGAAAAGTTAAAAGGTGAAAGAAGTTTCTTGTTCACCTTCCCACCCTCAAAACCAGCAACTTTTAACCATGTAGTGGAGACTGGCGAGGAAAATCATAAATCTTTCATTGCCCTCATCATGTGGGAAAGTGTTTTTTTTCTTTCTTTTAAAACAATTAGTGAGAGTATATTTACAAATACACTTGTGGTTGTCCCTTCAATTACATTTGACCTAAATAATAAGCAAGTTTTGAGAAAATTCAACCACTGCTTCAACACAACTGTAAGCCACAAGGAAGGAAGGATCAGAGTCTGGCCAGAGGAAGGTTCTATCTAGGGGTGGGGGATCTTGGCTTCCTACCAAGAGTCTAAATATAGCACCCACAAAACTCTTCATGTTTTGAAGCCCTCACCAACAGGCCCAACCAATACATTGGAAAAAGAGTTAAATGCATGTTGGATACATTTTTATTTCCAGCTATCTTAAATTTGTTTTAGCTTTACAAAAATGACAAAAGATGAACTGGAAATCAGAAAGGGAATACATTCAGGAGGACATTGTATCCAATGCTGAAAGATCTAAAAATACATAACTATACCAAAATAAAATAAAAAGGATGAAAAGAGAAAGGGTAAATGGTTACAAAAATATACAACACTATGTAATAAATGGATTAAAAAATATCTTCTATATGGCAAACACGAATGTACTTAATATCCAAATTAGGTGACAGTGGCTTATTCAAGGAGGAAAAGAGAGAGAGAAAATTCACAGTTCTAATATATACACCACCCCTAAACTTCAGGACATGAGCAAGCCCAACACTTCTTGGCCCACTTTCTTTGCCTCTTGGCAACAGTGTCACTTCCTCTATTTATCACTTTCTCAGTCAAGCCGACAGACATGGTATTAGATACTCTGTAAGAAAGTGGTTTTATCTGAAACACAGTGAGCCAAAAATATGAATGCTCTTACGAGAACTATTTAAATACCAATCAAAACAGAAATCTGAGGATTGAATAACTAACGAATGGTTACAAAATAGTGTTTGACAACACTAAATTCACTTCGAAGAGATGTATGTTAACTTAGAAAAAATACAATATTAAATAAAAAATTAATATTTTACATCACAGAGGGGTACTAGAGGAAGATGTGAAGTTGGCAAAGAATTCGCAATTTATACTGCTACATATGAGAATAAACTCTGAAAATAAGCAAAAATTTAGATATCATAACTTAAAACAACTTCACAGATCGCAAAACTTGACATTTCCCTATAATTACTGACGTTGAAACAAACCCTCTGCATAAATTGGACCGAACAAGATTTAAAGGGATTTTGACAGGGGTTAGGGTCATCAGCAACAACCGGGATATGTACATTTCAGCGCGACAACAGCGCCACCAGGCTCAAGACTAGGCCGCTGGATTACTTACTAGGTTTTGAAGGAAGACCAGGAACAGCAGAAGAGAGCTACCCCACCTATAAAGTCACGGTGCCATAGGTTGTCATTGCTGTTGATCTTGCTCACAAAAGCATAACTGATCATGGACGTCTAAGGGGGCGGGGGTGGGGGTACGAGGAGTAGGGGTGGGAAGGGGGGGTGGCGCTTGTTGTCTCTTCCTCCAACAAGGAAGAATTCGAGGTTGGGTTTTCGGGTGGATTGAACTTGGTTGTAAGAACTATCAGGATATACGATAAAATCTGCTGTCGCGCCCTTGCCCCGGTTGCGGTGGGTGCGATTGGAGGTTTCGTTTGAGTTGCGGATCTGTGGGCTTGTGTCCCCAGTCCAAGTAACTTATTGTTTTCAAATCTTGCAGTTTGTTGCCCCTGAGATGGACACTGGTGCTGATAATTCTGACCCTGGAACGGCGGGCATTAGAGAGTATGTTGATGCCGAGGGAACTTGTGTAATGACAAGCGTCATAGCTGCCGATGATACATATCACTACACATGTAGTGTTTGTAGTAAGTTGTTTAAAAGGAGAAATCTGTGTCTCCAGCACCTGAGAGCTACCCATGGCTTTAAATTTGATGATGTCAAGTGTGTCCGTGGGGATTTTAGTGAACCACCAAACTGTCCCCATTGTGGCAAGCAGTTTAATCAGAAAAGTAACTTGTATAGACACTTGCGTATTGCTCATGGAGGGAAAGGTATACCCATTCGACGAGAGAAGAAAAGGGATGTGAAGTGTCCAATGTGCACTTTATGCTTCACCACAGTTACGTGTGTAAATCGTCACATTCGTCTTCATCACAGTTTTGGAACAGAATCAAATAGCGAAGTGCTTTCTTCTTGTCACTTTTGTGAAATGAAGTTTACTGATGAGATTAAATGTGTAGCGCATATGTCTGACTTTCATCATGCTGTCTACAACACGTGTGTAAATGACGATGGACTGCAGACAGGGTTCTACAAGTGCAGTTTGTGTGACGCACAAATAGATTCCCAGTCGCAGTTGAAAGAGCATCTGTTGGATGTCCATGGAAAAAATCTGAGTGAATTTCGTGTTGAAGTAATGAGCGAAGAAGAGGAAGAAATAAAGGAAACTAATGAGGTCTTCAACTGTGATGGTTGTAACGCATCTTTTGAGGTAGAAGATAAGTGGAGGTCTCACATGAAGGACCTTCACAAAGCATTTCCAGATGTCTGTTGTCCCAGGTGTGGAGACCATTCCTTCCAAACGATCAATCAGCTGAAATGTCACATGAAAAATGTCCATTCCATAAATTTTCCCAGCAAAAATTTGGATGCAAATATCAGGAGGAAGGTGGCTTTACGAGCCAGTGCTGACAGTAAGTAGTATTAGCTACTACAATTAAATAGCTTTGATTTTGTTTTGTCCTCAACTGTTATTTTCATCCTGTTACAGATTTGGGTCTAAACATTGCTGAATTTCGAGCTCTGGAAAAAATACCTGATTGGCTTGTTAAGCATGGCGGTGGCCAAGTTCTTGTATATTTAGAAAGAAACGGATGAACAGTTCATTGCCTATGTGTGTGAGGGATGACGTTGATGAAATAAAAGAGAGGAGGAGAAGCAGTTCAAATCATATTTGTTTTTCTATGCCCTTAAATCATAAGACGAGATCATTTTCCTTAACACAATCATCTCCTGTGACATGAGTAAATGTATGACTGAAACATTTGCTCATCACAATACTTACAATTTCTAGAAAACAAATTTACTGGTTTGCTTTTCAATCCATGTGTGGGACACTATCATAAAAAGAGTCATCTACTGCCTCAAAGTGATTCTTCTAGAACAACTTTTGCCTAGGTAGAAATATGGCCTTATTTTCTAAAGTATGATGCAAAATAGGCAAACATGGAAAATTCCATTAATACTTTTTAAAAATTTGCATTTCTTAAGCAGTTGCACATGCATAAACTGATCTATCAAAGCATGTAATACCATACTGCATTGAAGGCAGATGTTTATTCGGAGATGGCACACTGGACGGCAAGGGTTGTGGATACTGGGGGCCGCGGCAGCTGCGGCAGCTGCGGCAGCTGCAGCGGGCTACAGAGACCTGGCTTTTGCCTGACGCGCCAGCCTAGTGCCGGCCGTGCCCTTGTCCCCAATCCATGTCGTCACCCTGGCCCCAGTCCTCCATGCGGACGGCGTCGGCGTGCTGCGGGGCCGCCGCCGGGCCATCCTCGTCCTCGTCCTCCCCGCCGTGGCGGCCGTGCTCGCGGAGGGGGCAGGGGCGCGGCGCGGCGGGCAGGGGCGCGGTGACGCGGGTCGCGGCCATGGCGGCCCAGTCTCCTGGGAAGCGCGCCCCGCTGGACCGATTGCACTGCATGGCCAGCGGGGCCTCGTCATAGAGCGCGGACAGCACCCGCGCCCGCACCGGCGTCCACCGCACCGCCCGGTAGTTGCCCGACACGCCCAGGTGCGGCCCGGTGTCCTGGCCGTCCAGCCTGCCAACAAGGAGGCCGTAAGGGTGCTGCGGGAAAGGGGGGGGGGGGCGTCAACGCGACACGCGACGCCTGACTCACTCGTGCAGGAGGCGGAAGTACGACTGCAGGCTGGCGTCGCTGACGGAGCTCTTGCACACCTCCAGGTCCACCTTGGGGTAGTAGTGGATGTAGTTGACGCACATCTCGTCCTGGATGGAGAAGCCGCCCAGGGTGACGTTGGGGCGGGCGCGAGTGTCGTAGGTGCACGTCGTGACCAGCGCGTCGCCCTGACGGCCAAAATAATAAAATAAAATATAATTACACACCCTGACCGAAAGCTTCGACCAACCAGGCTGGGCGGCTCACCGGCAGGACTTGGACGGGGCGCTTGAGGCGCCGGATCT
The DNA here is from genome assembly GCA_026979955.1 of Megalurothrips usitatus. Lineage (NCBI taxonomy): Eukaryota > Metazoa > Arthropoda > Insecta > Thysanoptera > Thripidae > Megalurothrips > Megalurothrips usitatus. The sequence continues at coordinate 12,153,305 of CM049601.1, forward strand.
CCTGGAAGTGCGTGCTGTAGTGGTTGTCGCGGTTCATCTCGGGGAGCTCCCTGCCAGCGCGTACGTGCCGCGTCACCAGCCGCACGCCCGTCAGGTGCGTGTGCAGCTGCGAGCCGAAGACGGTGATGCCGCCGCCGGGGATGCCCTGCAGTGCGGGGCGGGGCGCCGTCAGGGAGCGCCAGCGGGGCAGGCAGCGTGCGGGCTGCCCACCCGGCAGGCGGCTCCGGAGGGAGGAACGCACACGGCCCCAGGAAAAATCGTGAACATGATCCAAAATAGGTTTTTAAAAAGGAGTAAATAAATAAATACATGATTCCACCCCCCCCCCCCAAAAAAAAATCAGAATAAAATAAAAATAAAAAAAAGTTGCAAAAATCAGAAAAATTTCAAATGGTGGGGCGAGGGAGGCGGGTGGTGACTGTCCACTCACCACCTCGGTGCACTCGGCGATGCAGTGGCCGGTGAGCTGGAAGTGCGGCTGCCCGGGCGGGACGGCCATCTTGTCCGTGTACTCGAGGCCCAGCTCCATGACGCCGCCGTCGTGCGGCCGCAGCGTGGCGCTGAGCGTGAGTCGGATGCCGGAGCTGTCGACCCAGTCTGCGGACACCAGGGGCAGGGGGGCTGAGCGCTGGCCGACTCCAGCCGACTCCAGCAGACTCCAGCCGTCTCCAGCCGTACCTGACTTGTTCTCCGGGTTGTTGTAGTGCACCTCCAGCATGACGTACGGGTTGAACTGCGGCCCCCCGATCGGCAGACCCGCCTCCTGTCGAGTGTTCAAACTTTGTGATGCAGCTCTGGCCCCGGCCTCTGACCTCGCCGACGACGCTCACCTTGGGGTACACGAAGGGAGTGGCCCCCATGGCCCAGGCGGCCAGCACACGCTTGCAGACCTGGCTGGCGTCGGGGCGCGCGGCGGCCGTGCAGGGCCCCCGGTACAGCGGCACGGCCTGCCCGAGGGGGGCCTCGCAGTGGAACACCTCCATGTGGTGGACGAGGCCCTCGTTGCCGTGCTGGATAAGCGCCTCGTACTGCGCAGCACATCGCCGTTGGCGGGGGTCGCAGGGGGGCGGGGGGCACTGGACGCCGTACTCACCCTGACGACGTGGTGCTTGCGCGCCAGCTGCTGGGGCACCTTGACGACGTGGCACCAGTACGTCGTGTCTACGGCGGGCACCTGCACCCGGTCGGCGCGCACGTCCAGGTGCCAGGCGTCCGGGGGGACGTCGTCGTGCACGTCCGTGTTCTTGAGAAGCTGCGCGCGCTGCATGCCGCGGCGCGCGCCCTCGCCCAGCACCGACACGCCGTCCAGCCTGAACAGCGGCCCGGCGCCCGCCGCCCACACCACGTGCGTCGTGCCCTCCTGGAAGGGGAGCGTGGTCAGCGCAGCTCACGAGCGGCAGCAGCACGCCGGGGCCTCCGGGGCCGGCGGCGACGCACCTCGATCACGTAGTCGTCCGGGTCGCACGTGTCGAACTGCCGCTGGAAGGCGAACTTGGTGAGGTTGCCGGCGCGCGTGTGGCGGAAGCCGAGGCAGTCCTGGTGCGCGTCCAGGTGCAGGCGGCCGTCCGCGGCGGCGTGCGCGTCCTGCAGCCGCACCAGGCCGCGCCAGTCGCGCCACAGCACGCAGTAGTCGGCGGGCGCGGGCTCGCCGTAGTCGGAGAAGCCGAGCGCGAACCAGGCGCGCTCGTCCAGCCCGACGTGCACCTCGACCTGCACGGCGCGCCGCGCGTAGTCCACGCGCCAGTGCAGCGTGCTGGCGGCCTCCGCGTCCAGCGGCACCGAGAACACCTGCGGCAGAGGCGCGGGCTCGGTCCCCTCCCGAGACGCGCACGGCGCAGCGGCACTCTCATACTTGCCTGCTGGTTCGGCGGCACCGCGTCCGCGGCCGGCGCGACGACGGCCAGGGCCCAGGCGGTCCCCAGCGTCCACAGCAAGTGCCCCAGGAGGCCCATGGCGCGGGCTGCAGTCGCCCCCATCGTCAGCCTGCTGTGCAAGGACGGCGGCGTCAGGGCGTCTCTCATGTGCACGAGGAGGGGCTGGGTGTGCTCACGTACCTGGCTGGCGGAGCGGCGGGGCGGGTGCTGTCATCGGGGAGGCCGCTGCGGGGAGACTGAGGCCGCGGCGCCAGCCCTGGGCCCCGCAGCCTCGCAGCCCAGCCCCGGGGGCAGCGCGCAGGGCCGCCTGCGCCCGCCCCGGCCCTCACGCCTGCTCCGGGGGGGCGTCCGGAAGCCCCACCACAATATCTAGGTTCGATTCGTTCCCGCCCCACCATTTTCAAAAACCCTGGCAACTTCGTGGCCCAGTGAGTGGAAAATGGGGAAAAAAAGAAAAGAAAAAGAAATAAGAAAAATTTGTCGGGTTTTGGGGTTGAAGAGCACTCAGGCCCCGGAAGTAAAATATCCGTCGGGGGAAACCGAAATTATTATTAATCTGCGGACTTTTGCTTGGTGTCTTCGGCGTGCGCGTTCGCCTGGTCACTCCTCGTTGGGCGTCGCCGGTCCGGTAATGTGTGTGTGCAAGAGAGACAGAGAGAGGGGGGGGGGGAGGCGGGTCTGGACTCAATTTGTGGACCACGCTGCGTCGCCCACCCCGCTAGAGGGGAAGCGGTATGTGGCATCGGTATGCCCTCGAAGACCCCAGCCCCCCCCCCCCTCTCCCTTCCCCGTCGCTCCTCGGCGCATTCCAGCTCGCATACCGAGGGGATATTGCAGAGCCTGCAGCACACAGCAATGAGCCTTCCGCCCCGTATTCACGCCATCCGTCATCACCCGGCGAAGGGCGGGAAGAGAAATACGTTTTTCAGATTTCCCGCAATTTGCGAAAAGCGACGCCGCATGGTCGGCAGATCAGAAAAGAGACGTGGATTTGTTGGGTGCCCTTCAAATCAGGAAGCGATGTCGATCAAAACAACACAGTATTTATTTACGAAAATATATTTTACAACGACCTCGTGTCTCGTATGAAGTAGGAGTTACAGAAGGTAGAATACAGGCACATCGCTGTAAGATTGGTACCTAAAGGTATGAAATCGTAACATTGAAAGATGTTGATATGAGATGGAAACAAAGTACAGAAAAGGCAAGTTTAACAGTCTAGAGAACTGCTGTTTTTTCGTCTATAACCCACTCTTATCGAGGACCTTCATAAGCCTGACTACGCAGGTGTCAGCGAGCACAGGCAGTACTGTAGACACACGCGGTAATAATTATATTGTTCCAAGAGTTCGTTGCGAGTCGTGATATCCTCGTATTTTCCTTGTAATTTGTTCGCACCCCAAACCGTGATCTTAAGCCAACTGCACAATGACAACGTGAATGTACATGAGTGCTCCTCTGAAATCGTTCATGTTCAGTGAGTCCTATGACGTGATGAAGATTGGCACCATAATGTGATTTACCCACAGGTCAGCGCTTAACATTTACGGTTACACACGTAGCTCAGTTCTCCATTTTCAGTGCTGTAAGCATTCAACGGTTGACATATCCATACAAGCACTCCCAGCGTATATCTTTAACATGTCTTAATAACAAACACGTATCTTAATGATAGACGAACACAACATTGTACGTTACACTCGAAGACCAAAAATGAACAGTCAAGGAGTTAAGTAAGTTTCTAACAAGTGTCGACTGGCCGCTTGCTTAGCATGCCATCGACATCTAATCTAAAAGAAGAGATTGTCCATTAGCAAAACATGTCCTTTGTTTGTCTGGAGGAATAAGTAAGGTCTTCTGGTGACAGAAAGGCTAAATACATTCGAAGTGAGCTTAACTAGAACAAGGGTATTATTACAAGATTAGTATTTCTCTACTTGACAAAATAATTTAGGCCTGAATGCAGAGAGGAATTAAAAGTAAATGAAAACGAAACCACTTGAAGTGCTTTGCGAGGATTATCTTGGCCAGCCAAGAAATCCCACGACCAGGGCACTAGCGTATTGAGCAAGTAACACAACCAACCGAAGAGAATGTAATCTGTACCTGACCAGAGGGCTACTTCTCTCAAAGTATCGCATGCAGACGAATGGTCACGATACGTTTTGCTGCCTAGTTTGCATTACCTTGGGAAATCACTGTACATGGGGAAAATCGCATAACTGCTGCAAAAGTTGCGAAATTTGTTACAGTAAGAAGGGAGAAAAATAAGAATAAGGATCGTATTAAAATAACGCACCTATGCGTGATGTAAAGTATTTCGAACCATATAATCTTGTTACAAATTACAAGCGTATTTGTTTTACATAGTCAGACCTTCTGGCGAAGGCTGTCAACCATACGTCTCCAGCGTGGCTCAAAGTGAAAATAAAGCTAAAAATAAATATACCAAAGGTTTTTCACTGGGGGTTCAACGCTGTTGACATTTGTAGGGTAGAAAGTATGGCGTATTACTTCGTTTATAGTGGCAGTCTCTTTCACACGTGAAGTAAAATCGACTGTGTACTTCGAAACGGAGTCCATTAAATAACTAATCAAATCTAGTGGAAAATTTTATGACTGGAACCATACACGGCATAAAAATCGCCGAATTATTTATGAAAAAGGCTTCTCTGTATGAAAAATAAACTTTGGAAAGAATTCACAAAGAGTAAAGCCAAACTGTTTTAGATGCCTCAGTCTAGAAAGTACAAGAGTTCAGAGCAATATAACAAAATCGAAAACAGGGTATTTCGCAGACGCGCTAAACCGGAAGAATGCGTTGAAACACTTCTACGCACACGCCAAAACATGTTTGGGATTACCTTGTTCTTGCTTCTTTCGGTCTGTGATTCTCCGAAATACGTTGTTATTTCAAACGGTATAACGAACGAGGCCGCAGGCACAATCATTGCATTTATTTATATAGCACTGCGAGGGAATGTGAAAAATAATTCGGGGCAATAAGTGTAGAGTAGAGGTCTAAAATACCTATTTCTATCATTTCTTATCAATTGTACGGATACCACATCGCTACAAAACGTTAATGCATACCAATAAAATACTTTGAATGAAGACGTTATTGCAAAAGAGAAGACGAGCACAAATATACTTTGCACAATTTTATCGTAAAGACTCTCAAATGGGACAACACTAATTTCATTAAATCCCTATATAACGATTGGAACTTGCGAGTTGAACAGAAGGGAAGACAGAGCTTAAGGGAAGACTATAAAACATAGCTATACAACAGATGCAACCAGCCTTTAGAAAATTAGGACTACAGCGATTGTGTTTGATTACTACAATTCGATGCAATTTGACTGTCCTGCCGCTAGGTTGTGAGAAACAAAGCCCAATCTGCTAAAACGGGGATAGTATTTTAAAACAATGGAATAAAGACAGCTTTACATTTCATTATTATCACCCCGGCCCGCGCCTTCAAATGTTACCTCACAGTTTATTGCTGTACTTATATAGCAAGGTATTGTCGAAAGGGGATGGCTAGTCATAGACACAGCAAGAAGGCACAGATCATATGATTGTCAGACAACGGTGCCGCCAGAGGCAAACTTTGTCGTCAGAAACCACGCATTCAGAAAGAGTGTAACTACAAGAATGTTCATGGAATATGAATAGAAGGCATCCGACAAAAACAAAGACATGAAGAGTGCTTTGAGTTTTCTCCGTGTTCTTCGAATAAACTTACTCATGTTTTCCGAAGTCATGCAGCCATTGCCAGGACTTGGAAAGTGGCCAATTTTACACTATGCTCTAGCTGCATTAATTAATTTTGATTGCAGAAATATCACAAGATGGAGGACGGAACCCCGCTCAGCAAAGTGCAGCCGTATAAATCGGGTGTCTCAATGGCATATGGCCAAACGGATGGACGACCACCGCTGCAGGCTCTTTCACAAGAGTAGCTCATCTATGAGACACAAGGATAAGAACCTAGCATGCTAATCCTTGTTTCTTCCTCTAAAGCAGAAAATGTTTTAACCAGTTCACACCACACTGACACTGACACATCTGAGCAATATCGTAAAGTCCAAATCCTATCGATGGTTGCCACGAACTCAGATGCCTTTGCAGGTAAACCAACGATATTATGATTTTTTTGTTACCCGTTGCAGCCTTAGTGCTTACAGATTTTACAGTTTTTAGTGAGTATACAGCCCAATCCCTGATTGACTATAGATACAATTGACACATTTTACAATCGATGGAGGGCTTGGTTCCTGCAAGGGTAAAGTAAGCATTAAGACGCAGAGGAACCCGACTTATTCCATTAATGGGAAGATACTTAAAAAGAGGCCCGTTGCGCACTTTCCGCCTACAGGTCATCTTAGATGGAATACATTTATGAAAGAATATGTACAAGAAAAGAGATCAGGAGGTACAAGACTCAAAGAAAAATATTCACAGGGATCATCATCACACACATAAATTGAATCAATATCGCGGTATAGCTTCCTTTCACAGTGCGAACAATGAAAAATCCACAATTGCACATGCTCTCAGGCTTCCTCAATGGCACATTTTATTGTGGGGCAAACGTAATGCCACAGTTTTTACAAGTCAGATGCCTATCTTAACAAATGGTCCATCGAACACTCTTTGTTGATATTTTCTTGTGTTTTGTTTCTTCAGTTTCCTGACCAAGAAACCCATTCTATGCATTTAACAGACCCGTCGGAGCAGTCCACACTAGCGCCCAGAAAATAGTTGATACTGGAACATGAAAAAAAGAGTGTTACTACACAGATCGTCATTGTAGCTATAGTAGCGACATGAACCCTTTATTTGTTTTAATTAACTTCAACACTGATTTCAAGTAATAAAAATCAATTTTTGAATGCAACGGGAGAAAGGCTACAGTCATGCACGCATTTCAGTAGCGAAAACGTATGAGGCCAAGCAGGCGAACATAAAACTGAATTACCTATAACTTTATTGCTCCGATGCTTATTCATACCGTACTCTTTTTTTAAAATGTTTTACTCATGCCACTAAAAGTAGAGAAATACTTTTCACGAACACGTTATTCACGGCAAGATATTTAAGACGAGACGCTGTCCATGGCTAGTCTGTACCCCATGCGCAGAGAGACAGCAGCGTGGAGTATGGCGCGTATACGCCGGCCTCCACCGCTCGCAGTATTTCCGGAGCAGAGTCAACTGCCTCGTCAAAATCTCCCTTGAAAAAGGGTATTCCAGGGAAATCACAACCGGAAGCAGAGAAGCGGCGGAGATATACCCTCTGTTAGGTACCCCTCATAATACCGCGATCTGGTTCCGGTAATGCTGTTCATGTTACCCTCTCCACTTCCGATTTAGATTCATCTGTAATACCCTATATCGTAGGCCCGTCAAAACTGTCACTGCACAATCTATGTCATGCTCTCTTTTACGGTGTACAATGAAAAATCTAAAGTGGTGTGAAGTGATACAAAAACAACAGCAACGTAAGAAAACAACCCCCCGGACTCACCGACCGAGGCAATACAACACGCTCTTTATGCCTACTTCGAGTGTCTCAAGTGTCAAGCTGAATACGGCAATAAGAAAGTGTATGAAGCGTGGAAGCAAATAATCAAGCTCGACCAAGTGGTGCGGCTTGCGCGGCGGGGGAGAGCGAGGCGCCACGAGGTGGGTCCCTTGCCCCGCCCTCCCCGGCCACGCGCCGGCCACGTGCGACACGTGTGCACACCCAGCCCCGTGGCTCATGGCGCCGCCGCACGGGCCGTGCCATGAGCCACGAGCCCCGTCGTAGTCCTTACATGGGGTGGCGAGGGCGCCGCCCTCCCGTTGGCATGGTGCTGGGGGGACCCTGTATGGGACCCCATGTGGGATCCGATGGACCCCATGGGGGACCCGATGGACCCCATGGGGGACCCTGTTAGTTGTCTTACCATGCCGGTGCCTAGTTGCTGGAGCAAGCCTGAGCCTTGCGACCCGCCGAGGCATGCGGACGGTCGTCGCGACCTCAGGCTGCTCATGGACGAGCTGAGGAAGGGCGTACTGGAACTCGTGTTGGGCATGCTGCCGCCCTGCGACACAAGACACGCGTGAGACTGTGCGGCCCCGGCGCGCCCTCCGCCGCGAGGCAGCTCGAGTCGCCGCCGGTACTCTTCCATAGAGACTGCCGACGCGGGTGCACTTTACAGACACCACACTAAATGTAAGTGTGCGAATTTGTACATAATAATGTACATAACTGCGCATCAATGTGTACAAAAATGTACATCTGCCGCACATCTTTGTACATACGTTTGTACAAAATTGTACATAAATTATGCGCAGGTCTGTATGTAACTGTGCGCAAATTTGTGCATTTACATTTAGTGTGAAGTAAATCGGCGGCAGTCGTCTGATTCGGAGTACGGCGGTTGCGAGAAGAGCGGACCTCGCGCAGAGGTCGCAGTCAACGTCTAATCGCAATTAAATATGTAGAAGTGGTGCTTTGAGGAAGAGTTGGGCAAAACAAACAAATAAATAAATGCGTCCGACGGAAGGGGAAGACTGCAGGATTGCAGAGAATACGAGGAAATGCGAGTAGAGACGTGGGAAACGCAAACAAGTGCAAAAACATCAGGTGCGAATGAATGTTCGATAACGAGGGTTTCTTGACATCTGATATGAGAAGCACATGCTATAGCCCTCCGATCAAGATTGGTTTGGATCATGATAATAAGCAAGCAGCTTTCCAATTTTCAGTAACGAAGTCATTTAGTGGAGAAGGTTGACAAATAATGTCTAAAACAATCCATTAAGTGCGTCCGATATCTTTTCCACAAGATCAATGCCGTACGGAGCTTGAAAGCGCCTGGCAGGTAGGCAATCTTGGCTTGAGCATGCACGCATGTCGTGCGGGCTGGCCTATCATTGGCATTGCAGGGGTTCGCGAGGTGTTCATATAAAAAAATGGACGTACTTTATGGATGGTAGCATATTTTTGAATATTTTCACCAGATACATGCTCAACACGTGATAGGGTACTCAGCGGAGAAAGAAGAAATATACAGAGAGTGCGTACACTTGAGTTTTCACGGTAACACATTTCTATGATCTGCAACTCATTCCAAAATGTGCAGGCGAGAATCAACACAGAGGAAAAATGGGGTTGGGGAGCTGAAGGTGTTTCTATGGGAGGGCAAGGTAATTGCGACTTGTTCACATTCCGTAACGCAGAGAGTATTGATCGTAGTACAGCGAAAACAGGCACGAATAAGAGGGTTGGGAAATAGTGTCCGGGGAACAGTGTGTTTTAGTATAGTATGAGAGAGTGAGAAGAGTAAAGTCATGCTGCTACCAAGCGTATACTCGAAGCAACAGGCAGTCTACGCTCAGGCGTGCCTATGGCAATACAACGCTGATACTCACGATCATGCTCCGTGCAAGCTGCAGAGAGAGAGAGAAAGAACACAAGCGGCGATGAGTCAAAGGCTCTCAGCGTCCGACCCCGTACTCAAGCCCACCCCCTGATGCAGGCATGGCTCGCGGTTAACTGTAGGAAGCTCTATAGAGACTCTCCGAGAGGGAGCTACTCCAAACAAGCGTGAGTATGCCTGCATCGAGAAAGGTGCCCGCCCATTCACACCAAATAGTCCCGTTAGTAAGCCGTGCCGTCCTATGTGTGCCCCCAGGCGTGAGCAAAGACCGGGTCTCCGCATGAAAATACGACTCCTGCGAGAAGCGAGAGCCCCTGGGGATCAATCTGTCTATAAGACTTCGATGTGGCACGAGGTCCTAAAGAAGATACTAAGGGCTACACATTAGGACAGCACGAAAAGACACATCAAATAGACGCAACATGACGAGGAAAAGAGGACAGAAGACAAAAGGAAGGTAAGGAGATAGTTCGGAAAGAAGTAATTCACGTCTGCCTAAGTAAATGCTTCAGTACCATCAGGCGCGAATCCCAGACCTACGTCTTTCTTACACAAAAATCAAACTTCCACCTGCAAGGTTGGCAGAAGTTGCAGTGTCTCAACGCTCACCCAAAAAATCCACTTGTGGATTCGCGCTCGAATGTCATGAAGCTGTTACAAATCGGCAGGGTTTCATGAATGTCAGTGAAGTTTCGAGTGTTGCCCAAAAGTCCACAGAATCCATGGTACCCTGAAAAACACAGACTCAGTCGAAAACTTGTGATACCGCAAAAGTGGTATAGCATCGAAACTGAATGTATCTGCGTTTAATGAAAGTCAGTCCTCTCAGTGAGGATTAGTTTGTTAGTGGCGTCTTAATCACACTGCTGCGGTATCACGAGTGAGAAAAGGACAGATGTGCACAGAACCTGCACAGACCGACAGACTGCACTGCTTGTGCAGTGATACCGCAATGCAAGTGACCCTGGTGAGGAGTCAACTGTGTGGTGTGTGTGGCGGTCCATGCAGAGGAAGTGAGAGAAACAAGAATAGGAAAAAGAAGAGACAGTGACACAAGAAACACACAAATAAATTTCACACGGTTGTCATACCGTCCCAAAAACGGGACATACATAAAGATGCGCGATACAGCCCATTACAGAACACGACAAAGACAACACAAAATTTCTTTGCGTAAGTTTTGTCACAAAACATACCATAGAATTAACAATGAGTTTCCTGATAATTTTAAGTTCTGGCCACCTCCTGGGTAGATGACTTTAAAGAGATCGTTACTTTAAATGTTCTTGACCTGATCGCACTTCTTTAGGCACAAATCACACAGGAACACGACGGGGCGATGTGCTAAGCTCGTGCACGCTGGACGGTGGACGCCCCAGCCACCAACCAATCATCAATCGAAGTATTATTTCAGAATACGTTCTGTAGTAAACACTGTAAAACATCGTGTGAACGTATGGTTGATTCATCCTCGGTAGCACCCAATTGGGCGTTAGTCGATTAGTACTGACGCAGAATAAAGTGTGTTTACGACAAGTCATATCAGACTAGTTCTGCGAGGCAAACTAGTTATGGTAGAACCAACCACACGATCAGTACGTCTGGCGTTTAATAATATTAATTTGATATGAATAAGAGTATCAGAAGTAAACTATTTCATGAGAAAGATTTTTACAAGAGGGGGCAGACTTCTACTACTCTCAGTTCCAATATCACCCAATTTAGCTCATACGACGTACAGATTGTTTGGACAGTTACGTAGTATTTGTTACATTTTTGTCCCGATGTTAAGTCTGTGTCCGTTCTGAAGTTAGGTGTTTATGTTACCCGCGTGATTAAAATGTTAGTGGCCGGGAGTGAGTTCGTTACAAACTTCTGACTGCTTCTTTTATTGTAAAGAGAGACAAGTATAACAGGCAAAATATTATAGAAACGTAATTAAGTCTCACCTCAAATTTAAATGAAGCTTAGTTCTAGTAAACTGGTTTAACGATTGACCGTCGATTGGTGAAAGCAGACCTTGAGGTCAAGTGGTCTATAGGCAGCGCATGCAATAACCACAAATATACTACACACTTTGCTTCTCAACGTATCGGAGGTGAATGACTAACCAATTATTGCGATCCTCAAGGATGGCGATCGTCTCCACTTAAGACGAGGAGAACGACATAAGATCGCAAATAATGGGTTTCTGTGAGGGGTTGGGCGAAGGGTGCTCAAACCTGACTCGGGAAATTGCTCTACAGTACTCGGGCCTCATGAGGGCTGCATGATCATGGCACTGAAAACTAGAGCAGGCTTTGAGCACCCCGAAAGTGTCAGTGTGGAAATACTACGGTGCTATACGGCGGCGGTCTGTAATACTACATGGTGAATGGTGCAACCTCACACTGTGTTTCAAAAGCAGAGATCTTCACAAAAATATCCAGTTGAAATGATATAAAACTTTTACAACAAAAAAGGTAAATTACTTGTCTCTAAACAGTGTATTTAAGACCACACCCAAAAATCTGTTCTCTGCTTTGCATGGGCGTATAAAAAGAGTTCTACAAAGATATCTCAAGAACTACACTGTTGTGCATTTTTAACATATGTCAAATTTTGCTCAGAGCACATTGTCCAATGCGCTTGGTTTTTAAAGTGCATTGGTCTACCGAAACGATTGGTCTATAAGAAATCTAGATGCTAGCACTAAAGCCTGTATCGCTAAGTCGAGGAAAATGTGTCACAGAACTTTTCGCAAAGATCTCTAAAAATTGCAAAATTTGGAGGTCGTTCCAGCATTTTTAAATGTGAAGGCATTTTTATTTTCAATTTAATGTAGGAATAGTGAAAATTCTGTGTTACAAACGATCTCTCTCTCTTTCTCTCTGGAATGTTGAACCTCAAACTGTATCGTACATGCTACAAAAATGTATCATGGGTGTAAGAGGGTTCCACAAGGTAGGTTTGTCAAAATAGGGCTCTAGAGGGTAACACCATATGTGATGACTCGCCTGCTGGAACGAGAAACATACACACATTCCGAACACAACGAACACGACTCAACAACGTGTGACCAAACAATCATGATTTGAGCAACCGGCACAGCCAGACAGAGCAGCGATAGGAGAGTAGCAGAGCTGGACTTACATAGGCGGCTGGCACCGAAAGCGTTGAGCCCTCCCTCGAGACCGAGCCGTGGTAGAAGCCCGCCCCCTGTGTGTGACAGAGCGTAGTGAGGAATGCAGCCCACACCCACACCTCGTAAGGCAACTTGGGACTGGAGTTCACTTCGTCTTTGGTATTTAAACGGCACACTAGGTACCCCTGGTTTGCGTCTCGTCCTCCACAGAGGTTTGAGATTCGCGGCTGACTTGGTTTGGATGCATGGCGACCTAGCCAATCGATTGTGTTTACAGTTTTATCGAACAGGAATTCGCTATGAAAAGGCCGCTCTCAAATGCCGCTGTGTTTAGATTTCCCCACCTACATCTGTCAAGGAAAGGCTCCAAGCAAAAGAAGGTATGATCTGTCAGAATATTTAAGCCGTGCACAAAACCAAAGCTAAGCCGCAACGATACTGTCTCGCATAGTTTATCATTTCATACTGGAACCGATTGATGACCTAGAAACCGTTTAGCGCGTCATTTCAAGAAAGGCACATCACTTCATAGTCCAGAAACAAGTTGACCTCCGAGAGAAGGGCTGATACGGTCCGCAGAAAATCGCGAAAGAGATGGACCTTTAAAGCCAACCAAAGCAAACAAGGCTGCTTGTTGAGGACCGCCTTCGGCGTCGCCTCGCCTACCTGCCGGACCGGATCGGGATAGATGGGGCCTCTTCAGCCGAGAACGGGGCTACTGCAAATCGGTGATTGACAAGCAAAACACGTGTCAGTACATGGCACTCGAAGGCGAAAGAACAAACTCGTTCAAAAAAAGTGCAGTTCAACGGTTTCTGGACTATGATAGCGATGAAGATGGAGCGCCTGAGTGCTGTGACCACCCAGGGTCACAGACGACCCAAGCAACGCTGTAGGGCATACCTAGTACTCATCTCTCGAAGCCCTCTTCCCAAATAAATAAAACTACAATCTATTTCGCTACCAACATATGTTTACTACGGACAGGACTCTAAGGGAACAGACGGAAATCTCACATATCAGCCGATCGGCGGCTCGGAGGTCGAATGTGATATCCAGGTGTGTGGCTAGGGCACGGCGCGGAGAAGGCCTGGGTGTGGGTTGCGGGGAGCTGGTTCATAACTCAAAACCATATTACATGTTACGATCATGGCGTAGATGAGATTGGAAACCATGTGTTATGGTTGGCTAGAGCGCTGCAGACAAAAGGTAAACTATCGGGTTGTGGCCCTTAGACTGAGGGAGGCCTTCTCAATGGAAAACCTGGGTGTTCTAAAAATGGCAGTATTAAGTCAGACTGTCCTGTGGAAGTTCGAACCGTGCGCACAAAACAAGAAGTAAACAGATTCTCTGGCTGCTAAGACATCTGCTCGGAAGAAAATAGCACTGGCATAGAACACGCGGTCATTACATTACATAGGACCACCATCACCTTCATTCCCCTCAATTTCACTGCAAATGAAAGTTAACGCATTCAATTTTAGGTCTAGACCGTCTGTTTAAGTTTACAATAATTATTTAAATGATTAAAAAAGTTTATTATTCGCTCTTTTTTTATTTTGGAGTGTGCATGCCGGAGCTGGTCTGCCGGTTGGGTGTGGGTGTGCGCCCGCCGGTGCCCCGCCGGTGCTTACCGTTGGTGGGGACAGGTTGGTGGTGGACCCCCGCCTCTCCTGCGGCCCGATGGACGAGTGCCTCCGGATGGGCAGGCCGCCCGGCGAGCCCCCGGGCGAGGAGGAGCACGAGTGCGCCACCCGGATCTTGGGCGTCATGAGGGTGTTGTCGGAGAGCCGCCGGATCGGCAGCGCGTTCTGGACGCGCAGGAAGTTGCTGTCGGGCGACGAGGAGCCGCCGCCGAACCACCAGCCGCCCAGGATGCCCGAGTCTGGTAAGAATTGGAAAGGCGCCTCTTTCTCACACACTTTCTCTAATGCGGTAAACAGGGGTTGCGGTGGGGTGGGTTACCGGCCGAGTTCTTGCGCGCCATGTCCTCCGCGCTCGAAGTCTTCCGCTGCTCCACCCGCAGGTTGGGGATGTTGAAGGGCGGCACGTGCATGTTGTCCGACGAGAAGAGGTGCCGCAGCGGCCGCCGCTCCGGGCTCGGCAGCGACATGTTGTCCAGCTTGAGCTTGTTCCGCTGGTTCCTGAGGAGGGTATCGAAGCAGCATTCCATTAATCGCTTTGAAATATCGTTTCGAAATTGGTCTGCAAATGGCATTTATTTTAAAAAATCGGTACCTTAATGATTTTCCTAGACAGGCACTGATTTCGGTTTTAGCAATTGTTAAAGCATGAGTAAACGCTTTCCGACGGGCCTTACCTATCTATTTGATCTAACATTTCTCGCAGCACCTGCAGGAGCATGGTGAACTGTTCGAGGTTCAGCTGGGGGTTTACGGTCTGCGGTAGGAGCGCTGGCATCACCCGCGTCGCCATTTGGTTCACTGTCAGTCCATATTTCTTGTCTCTCAGCAGCACGGCGTATATACCTGAAGAAGGGCCCGCGTGACATGAGTGCAAGTGAACTCGACTGCCGCGCAGTCTGCAAATAGTCCCGTCGATGTTTACTTACAGACCACCCTGTACATGATCTCCGGGTCGCTCAGCTTCACCTCCGTGAGCAGAGGCAGCACTTGGTCCAGGATGAGAGGACGGTCCAGGCGGTCCAGGATGCGCTCGACGCAGCTTAGCACGGCGATAGTGATCTTGAGGTCCGCGTTGTTCTGCGAGAAGACGGACACGGTCCTGGGCAGGATCATGTGCCGGATGGCCTGCTCGTCGATGTAGTCCGCCACGGTGCACACCGAGAAGAGCGCCGCCGACTGCACCTGGATGGTGGTGCTCTCGAAGGCGTTGTACAGCACCCGCAGCACCTCCGCCCTCGTCTCCTCCTTCTGGGACTTCTCCAGGATGATGTGTAAGTTCTCCAGCAGGCAGACGGTAGCTTGAATCGTTTTCGGGGATGTTAAGACGACTCTGGAATGCGAGAGAACTGTAGCGTTAGTACAATGTTTTAAAAAAATCGAAAACAAGGAATACACACGCATACCATTACCTGAACGAGTCCTGAATATAAGTCTCGTAGTCTTCGACGCCAGAATGTTCAATCATTAATAGAATAGGCTTTAAGACGGACGCCAGCACCTCCGACTGCTTCATTTCCGCCTCCAGCGCGGGCCAGACGTGTTGAAACCATAATTTCTGCAATCCGAAACTCAACTTGACGAAACTTAACGTTGGGCCGAGCTGCCCCGGCGGGCGGCGGTGGGCCGCGAGGCGACGTACCCTAGGAATGTAGGGCAGCGCGTCCCGCAGCGTCTGCCGGTAGAACGCGTTCTTCTGCTGCGGGTCCTTCATCTGGATGACGTCGAGGAACTGCAGGGTCGAGACCACGGTGTCGGTCCTGCGTCAACGAGGCACGGTTAGCACACCAAGTCCCTGTGGCAGCAGGACTCCGAGAGACAGACAGGAAAGCGGCCTGACGTGAAGTATTTGATGAGGGTGAGGAGCTGCGCCGTGGGCCGCTCCTTGGGCTCCTTGTTGAGCAGCCTGACTGTCGCCTCCCGCAGCGGCACCGGGATGTCGGGGACCACCATCTTGACGTGTTCGTCCAGCTGCGATCACCATTCCAGGTCAGTGGATCCAGAGTTTTCCCGGGAGAAAGTGGAGCAGGGAGGGCGTACGTACCGTCTCCAGCTGCCGCTGGTAGCTCGTGTTGGAGTTGTTGGCCTGCATCAGGGGGCGGCCGTGGTTGAATATGGCGGTGACGACCATCCCCAGCGAGTACATGTCGCTCTGCATGCAGATCTGGGACTGCAGCTGGACCTCCGGTGCTGCGGACCGACCACAGTATGTTAGACGGGCTCAGTGTGGTCCAGGAGGGGGGGGGGACTCACCGATGTAGTCCAGGTCCGGCTGGCACAGCTTGGAAGACCGCGACGTCCACGGCGCTATGGGTATTGGTTCGGTGGGGTCCGCTTCGTTTAGCCGCTCTAGAGAGCGACGGATATGAAAGAGAGAGAGAGAGAGAGAGAAAGAGAGATTAGCAAAAGCGCAGAAGTAACGAGGTTCTGGAAATGAATGAAGCTCGCCGCGGCGGCCTGCGGCTGTTGCTGCGGGTTTCTGACCGCGCCGCAACTTCCCGAAACTAATTTCGGATTTTGTTTGGCCATGTTGCCGCACGCCCCGCTCTTCCGCCTGGCAGGGCCGGGAACATCCCGTCGCGAGCAGACGTGCGTCCGCCCGGGCTTTGTGCGCCTGATCACCGCGGCGCACAAACTTTTCTCGCTCACTCGCACACTCCTTCCCCACCAGCACCGCACGGACGTGCAAGAGAGACAGGAGGCGGGTCCATTTTCGTCCGGGTTTCCCCCGGACAGCAGCGGCTCCGGCGGCGGGTGGGTCATGATAGTTTCGCCATTTTGAAGGTCGCAACAACAACAACAACAAAAACTTTGGGATCGGATTCCTCCGGGTGGATTAGTGGGGTGTCGGCCTAATTCCAATCAGCCCTTCGCCCCCTCTGGTGCGAGTTGTATACGATCGGTGGTCTGCGGCTTGTGTGTGTGTGTGTGTGTGTGTGTGTGTCTGTCCGAGGTCTGAGAGAGAGAGAGAGAAGAGAGAATGAGCGGGGGATGGGGGCCCCAAGACACACGAGGAGTCGCAACAGTAACAGACGCCCTCCGCCCCCTCCCAGCGAAATTCCCATACAATATCACGGACGGGGTTCACGAACGCTTTACGGCTCCATCTTCCCTCTCCCTTTCACTCACCTCGCCGTGCCGAACCATAACCTGCTTTCTCTCTCCGCCACCTCCCCGCGCATATTACGCATTAATCTTGCATCGAAATGCGAAAAAAAAGCGAAGCGCTGCTGCTGCGATCGGACCAGTCCAGTGTACTCTCTCTCTCTCTCTCTCTCTCTCTCTCTCTCTCTCCCTCTGTCTTTCTTTCTCTCTCTCTCTCTCTCTCTCTCTCCCTCTGTCTCTTTCTCTCTCTCTCTCTCTCTCTCTCTCTCTCTCTCTCTCTCCCTCCCTCTCTCTCCCTCCCTCTCTCTCTCTCTCTCTCTCTCCCTCCCTCTCTCTCCCTCTCTCTCTCTCTCTCTCTCTCCCTCTCTCTCTCCCTCTGTCTCTCTCTCTCCTTCCCTGTTTCCCGTTCTCTGTCTCTCTCTCTAGCCCCCCCCCCCCCTTCCGTTTCCGAGTCCCCCCCTCCCCCGTTTACCCCAGCGATCCGCTCGTCTAAAAAGCGCGTGCGGGATGGCGCCTCCCCCTTCTCTCCTGCCTGTCTGCCTGTCTGCCCACCGCTGTCGGTCCATCCGCCTCCTCGCTTTTTGATTTCTCGCGGGACTGCGGGGCGAGCCGCGCGGCTGTGGCCACGCCCAGAAGAGCAGCTCACGCGGCGCCTGGATCCAACCCGCGCGATTCGCGTGGCGCGTGGCGCGTGGCCACGCGTGTGTCCGCAGCCGTGATTCGTATACATTTTTCATATCCTCCTCTCCTTGCCACCACGGCGGCCGCTGAGATTAGACACGTTGTGGACACGTGTGTGGGCGGCCTCTGGCACACGGCTATCGCGAGCCGCCCGCGGCGATAACTCCGCCTCGCACTCACACACACACACACACGCAGACTCTCTCTCTCACACACACAGAGGTGTTCCGGCTCGCCGCCCCTCGCTAAATCCAGCCGGCGTTCCTCCCGACACGAACAGCCCCGCTACCCGCGCGCGGCACGGCGACTGACGCCGGGAGGAGAGGGAGGGGGGGGGGGGCAGGGCCTCCTACAACCTAGGACCTAGCCTAGGCAGCCTAGGCAAAGCCGTGCGCGCCCCAGCAGCGCCGTTTACAACCTCCTCATTCTGTTGTGCTGGGGCCGCTCGGCTGCTCTCCCTCTCTCTCTCTCTCTCTCTCTCTCTCTCTCTCTCTCTCTCCTCTCTCTCTCTATGTCTCTCTCTTCCCCTCTCTCCTCTGCTTCAGTGCTGTGTGCGATAATTCGACAGATAGAGCTCCCAGCCTAGTGGCTGGCTCTGCGGGGTCAGTGAATGGCCTACGCCGCCCCCCCCCCCCTCTAGGCACCCGCTGGATTGTGTTGAGGTCACTCCCCGGCCCGGACACAACGCTACGGCGCGGGCGGACGCCCCCGAACCCCTGCGGCCGCTGCACGCGTGGCGGGGGCGTGGCGGGGGCGGCCTCGGGGGGCGGCCCGCCACCAGCAGCCACACCAATGGAGACAAACGGGCCAAGTTAGCCGCCCGCCACCGCGCCGCCCCCGCCGCCGCCCCCGGCCGTGGCCATGCCGGGCGTGACCCTGGAGTGGGCTCTGCAGGCCCAGCACAGCGGTGCACTCGCACAGCTCCGAAAGTGCAGGGTGATGACTGGCGAGAGAGAGAGAGAGGGGGGGGGGGGGGAGAGAGAGAGAGAGAGGGGGGGGGGAGTGTCGCGGTGCAGAGAGTCACCTTCGCTTCGCGCTGGGGCATCGCGCGACCGAATTTATGGATCTCCTTGGATTTGGCGCTCGGCGGCGGCGCGGCGGAAGCGAAGAAGAAAAGTTTCCATCCCCTGAGGCAGCCTGCCGGGCAGCCAGGCCGTATTCTTCGGAGCCCCCCCCCCCCCCTCCCCGGCGCTGCGCCGCCACCGCTCCCACCTTACAACCTAAGACTCTTGTTCTTGTTCGCGCACCGCATCGCCGACATGACCATATCTTAATGGCACTTGCGACCTTCGGCCGCGACGCGGCTACCCCCGCGGGGCGGGCGGGGCGTGGCGCGGCGTGGCGTGGCGTGGCGGCACTCCATCATGCGGGGCGGGGCGAGCCTCTTGGCTGCAGCGGGGCTGCCTGTACACACGCACAGGAGGGGGCGCGGCGGGGGGCAGGAGTTGGACTTACTAGGGGCGGATCAGGGGAGGGGAGGGGAGGGGGGTGACGTCTGACGGCGGTGATTTAACGCGAAATGAACTTAGGGAGGGCGGCGCGGAACTCACGCCGCGGCGGTGGCAATGGCGTCGACCTAGCCTCTCTCTCTCTCTCTCTCTCTCTCTCACACACACACACACACAAGGGTTGTTACGGTAGGGTCGTATAATCCCCGACAACGCCCGCACACACACACACACACACAGCAAAGCCCCCCGCAGGTATTATCATCGGGCATGGTCCAGGTTAGTACGGGACGCACACAATAATACTGACAATGATCCCCGCAAACAGTTGCGCCAACTACTGTGTCGAGCCGCGGTTGTGGAGTGTGACGGCCGCCGCTCCGTCATATCCTCCGCATACCTCATACCCTCCCTCCCTCCTCCTCCTCCTCCTCCTCCTCCTCCTCCTCCTCCTCCTCCTGCTCCTCCCCTCCTCCTCCTCCTCCTCCTCCTCCTCCTCCTCCTCCTCCTCCCGTATTATTTCCAAAAAAAAATATAATCTAGACAATCATTATCTTCAAACTGTCTCACCTGTAAACTCGAGGCCGCCGAGCTTCCAGACGCCCCGCTTGTTGACGAAGATGGAGGCGGGGCAGACGTGGCGGTGCAGCATGTGGTGCGTGTAGTGCAGGTAGGACAGCGCCTCCGTCAGCTGCGGCAGAGAGAAACAGAGGCGATGTACGGAGGGCCTTCATCCGAGGACACACACAGACACACGGCGCTCCGCGGGGGGTCCGGGAGGGGAGTCTGCGGTCGCGTCGGCGGCGGCGCAGCGCCGCACACTTTGGGTCAAAACCGCCGCCGCTGCCGCCGCTGCCGCCGCTGCCGCCGCTGCCGCCGCTGCCGCCGCTGCCGCCGCTGCCGCCGCTGCCGCCGCTGCCGCCGCTGCCGCCGCGTCGAGCCGACGCCACGCGCCCAAGGCAAATCGGGTTAGAGAGCGGCCTGTCAGTTCACCGCAGGCCGGAGGGCCCTGTGCTGTGCGGTGCTGCTCTCTCTCTCTCTCTCTCTCTCTCTCTCTCTCTCCTCTCCCCCCCTCTCTCTCTCTCTCTCTCTCCCTCTCTCTCTCTCTCTCTCTCTCCTCCCTCCCTCTCTCTCTCTCGCTCTCTCTCACTGTCGCTCTGCCCCGCTCCATCGAGATCCCAATATAGGTGCGGCTTAAGGGCGGGCAGCAGCGGGGCGGCCGCAGCGACCTGGATGTAGCAGCAGCGCGCCGTCCCAAATAATTGTGGCGGGGGGCCTTCCGGCCTGCAGGGAAGGAGAGGGGGAGATCCCGGAGAGTGTGGCGGTGCTGCCCGCCGCCGCCACCGCCGCCGCCGCCACCGCCGCTGCCTCCGTTCATGTTATTCTTTCTCCCCGGTTCGTGCTCCTTCTGGGCCCTGGCCACTCCTCTGGCTGTTCCTATGCTGAACCCAAGTTTGCAAATGTTTTTGCCAAAAGAAGGAAACGGGCAGCTACAGACCCGCCAGCAGCAGAAACACACACACACACACACACACACACACACACAGACAGACGTGTACCAGGGGTGGTGCTCGGAGACGTGGCTGGGCGGGGGGTTAGCAAAGGTCTTCTGTGTCTTCGGGGCCGGAGCTGCGCCACCGAGACCCGCTGCTGACAGGTCATGCCTCGGCCATCAGGCGAAGGCGGCGGTGGGTGCGCGCCTGCCGTGACGTACGCGGATCCACAATTGTTTCCGTCGGATCAATTGAATATATATATACGAGGGCGGGGGGGAGAGAAGGGTGGGAGATGAGGAAGAGGAGGAGCGGGTTGTGACGGGGAGTAAGCGAGAGAGAGAGAGAGAGAGAGAGAGAGAGAGCGTCAGAGTGAGAGAGAGTCAGAGTAAGAGAGAGAGAGAGAGAGAGAGAGAGAGAGTCAGAGTAAGAGAGAGAGAGAGAGAGAGCGTCAGAGTAAGAGAGAGGTGGGGAGAATGTCAGGCGTCGTTCACGCGGCAGTCACTCCCGTCGCCGGGCTCGGCCGTCTAAATACGGGAAATGGAAGAAGTATTACATCTCCCGCGCCATAAGGAAATTAATTTCACCGTCGACTGAACGCACGAGCGCGGCGTGCTGAAAGCACCACCTCCCCCCCCCCCTCTCCTACTCCACCCGCCCCTGCGGCCGCCGCCCGGGAGGTAGGCGGGGCGGAGCGGCCCGCCGGGCACCGACGTGCGGCGCGCTGCCTACCCTGCCGTCTGCAGGCGCTCTTCAGAAATACGGCGCTCGTTTTATCGACATCGCCCCCTGCTTGTTTCTCCTCGCTGGCTCCCTCCTCGCGTAGTAGACCGATTCCGAATACACACTCTGTCTCTCTCCTTCTCTCTCTCTCTCTCTCTCTCTCTCTATATGGAGCACCCCCGCGAGTGCGACGGAGACAGAGCGCGTTACTCGGCGTCAGCCGGCAGTGCAGCAGCAATACCCGCCGGCTTTTGGGAGGTGTAATGAATAATTTGATGACAACGGGCAGAAATGAGACTTGAGAGAGAGGCGTGTCCTCCTTCCTTCTCCTCCTCCTCCTCCTCCTCCTCCTCCTCCTCCTCCTCCTCCTCCTCCTCCTCCTCCTCCTCCTCCTCCTCCTCCTCCTCCTCCTCCTCCTCCTCCTCCTCCTCCTTCTACTTCTCCGCAACCTCTGCTCCTCCACCGCCGCCTACACAACAGCGGGGGAGGCGCGGCAGCGTTGCCACATGTATAAAAGATCAAGGCAAGGCGGTCGCCTCGGACGGCGTTGTACGGCGGCAACGCGGCAGCCAGCCTCGGTGCAGCGGCAGCCCGGCCTGGGGTGTCGGAATGGAAATAATACGACCCCGACACAGTGTCGTCACCTCCTCCTCCTGCCACTTCCCTCTTCCTCACACACACACACACACACACACGCACACACACTACCTCTGACGCCGCCGTTTACCACTGTTCCGCGCGCCAGCCTCACCACTATTGTTCCTCCCCGTCGGGCACTGATACGAGCAGCGCGCGTGTCTGTGTGTGTGTGTGTGTGTGTGCATGTGTATGTGTGCGTGCGGCTGGCGTGTGGAGTGGGCCTCAAGTGCCTGAGTGGCCGGATTGCCTTCCCAGCGGCCCCCTCCCCTGTCCCCACCACCGGCAGCTCCAAACCACAAGGCTAGACGCACTGCACGGTACCGCCTCCCGTGCCGTGTGTCGCAAGGGCGTCGTCTGCTGGGTACTCCCTCCCTCTCTCTCTCTCTCTCTCTCTCTCTCACTCTCTCTCTCTCTCTCTCTCTCTCTCTCTCTCTCTCTCTCTCACTCTCGCCCATTCCCAGAAGTGAATAACCCGCCACGTCTTGCTGTCCTACGGTTTCCATCGCCAGCATCCTGGCCTCATCTCCCTCGATCTGGACGGCGACAAGGTGTAGGCGGCGGCGGCGGCAGTCGTCGACGGCGTCCTCAAAGGCACCCCGGAGGACTCACGCTCCGCTAGGCTGCACCAGGGCGGCGGCGGCGGCGGCGGCAGGGAGATACGGACCGGAGACGTCGTCGGCGGCGGCTGCGGCGGCGGGGGAGGCTGGCGCGGCGCTAGTGAGCGGTCGTACACCGAGGCCAAACGCCCCCCTCCCCTCCCCCCGGACCCGACACGCCACAGCGAGGCGTACCGTGCGGTCCGTGCGGTCGGACGCTATTTGTGCGAGTGGGGGGGGGGGGGGCACTGAGTCGATGTCGTACACCACCATCAGAAATTCCGAGCAGACGACCAGAGAGGCAAGGAGGGGCGGGGGCCGGCTGGGCAGCAGCCGGGCAGCCGCTGCCGTCACTGCCTGCAAGTCCAGTGGGTACCCACAACGTATCATTTTAAAACGAAAGAAAATGAAAAAAAAAAAACTTTTGTATTTTTTAGAGTATCAGAACATTACCGGGAAAATGATTTTCAGGACAGCAGTTTAATATGAACCAAGTAGAACAGGACGGAAGGGGATGCCGTGGGGGGTGCCGGCGGGGTGCGTGGGGGCCGTGTGTGCCGCGCGGCTTGCACCGCGCACCGAAATTGAATTACTCTGAAGCGGCTCTGAAAGGCGGCCCTGGCGGGGGCGTGCCGCGAGGGGGGCGCTGGTGGTGCCGACAAGGAGATAACGACGGCGTTGTGGCCCAGGGGATGCTCCCGACGCCCGTCGTCGGCGTCCTGGTGCCGTCCTGGTGCCGTCCTGGTGCCGTTCTGGTGCCGTCCTGGCGGCTTACCTGCAGGAGGCCGTACTTGATCTCCAGGTCCAGGAAGTTGTACTCCTTGGCGTGGGGGGCGGGCCGCTGCTGCGGGGTGTTGGGATGCGAGGCCCCCGTCGACGGCGCCCCTCCCGCCGTGCTCGCCGAGGACTCGTGGTAGGCCAGGATGTTGGACAGGCTGGCTAGGATGGGCTCCGAGGCGAAGGCCAGCGTGTCGTTGCACTCCTCCACCGAGTGCAGCACCTGGTGAGCCAAAACAAAAGTGTTTTTAAAAAAATCGAGTCACCGACAACATTAATTTGTCCGTTTTCAAAATCCCGCGCGTGTCCCACCGCCCCCTCTGTTTCTAACACTCCTGTCTGGCGCCCCCCTCGGCCGTCGTTCCCTCCCCGCAGTAAATTGAAAACTTTGTTTGGGGAGCGCGGAGCGGGGAGCCGCTGCGGGGAGCCGAAACCAAACCGAGGCCGCGCGCGAAAATGAATGGGCACGTGTCCCCTTTCAAACAACGAAATGGGCGTCCTACCGTGTGTGGATAGGCGGTGGGGTAGGGGGTGACTTCTGACGCCGCCTGCGAATAGTTTATCAGCCACGCTGTTTACAGCGCGTCGATGCGTGGCCGGCCGGCTGTTGGCCGCCGCCGCACGGCGTGTGTTTGCCCCGCCGTGCCTAATGTCGCGCCAAATTACGAAACGTACCGAATTTTTGTTTTTGTCCTCTGTTCGGGTTTCGCACAAAAAATTACAAGATGGTGATTTTTTTTTAAAGATTATCGTTTTTTGAAAAGAAAAATAATTTGAGGAAAGCAGCGAAAAAGAAAAAAAAATATTTTGGGTGTTGAGGCGGTATACCTGCAATATCCTGGGGTGACGAAACCTCTCCAGCTGGCGCACGCTGCCACGCAGGACCTCACACACCGTGTCCTTCCGCTTCGGCTTGTGGAGCTTCTCCGCCAGCCGCTTCTCGAACAGGAAGATGGAAGCCTCCTGGAAGGAAAACAAAGGGACAAAAATGTCATGAATTAAAAACGTTTCGGTATTTTTAATCGCTCGGATCAAAAAAAAAAAATTATAATCACAACGGTTTTCGTTACAAAAAAGAAAGAAAGGGCAACGAGTGTGTTATTTCCAAGTTGTGTTATTTCCAAGTTCCACTGCTCCAGAAAACTGTTTGCCAGCCCCTGCGAAAAACAGCGAGGTGTTGATAATCGGGCGCCACCTGTGCGAGCCCCCTATATCTCGCACTCACTCGCACGCACCGCACCACCCCGTCTCCACCTCACTCGCTCACTCACTCGCTCACGCACCGCGCGCGCCCGCCTACCCATCATTAATCCGGGCTCCTTTTTCTCCAGCAGCCTCTCTCCAGGCCTCTATATTGACCCGGCGGCGCGGAGCATCTCCAGTCGCCGAAGTGGAAACTGTACCCTCTCGTCCCGCCCCTCTCCCCCTCCATTTATTATTCATATCCCCCTTCTTGCTTTCTTCCCCGCCGGTGCCGCGGCAAGCGGAGGCTCCTAGAGGGGAGGGGGGGGGGCGTCGACGTACCCGCGGGGGGCCCTCGCCACACCATTCTGACAACACCACCTCGGTATATCGTTCTTATCAGAACCCCGCGAAAAAATAAAAATGTGACGGCTCTTCGATATTGAATGACGATGGGGGAAACCACCGGCGAAATTCCCCTTCTCCCGGGGAGCCGCACACGAAAGCGCTGGCGCCCCGTTATCAAAGAATGATCGGGGGGGCGGCCAATTTCGTAGATCAATGACGAGAAATCGAGATGGCATTTCTCCGGGTGGGGCCGGGCCATCTCTCTCCACCTCCCCACCACCCCGCCTGCGACGGGGGGCCCCTGTTGCCGGCCGCATTGTGGCCCCGTCCGCCCAGCTTCCGATCTCCCCCGCCTCCCTCCCCTCTCCCTCCCCTGCCTCCCTCCCCTCTCCCTCTCCTCCCGCCCCTCCCACTCCTCCCGTCGCTGCCGCCGTTTGAATCCTCTCCAGCAGCCGTTTGAATGGCGCGGACGTCCGGAGCGGACTCTTCGCGTTGCGCGTCCAGACATGGCCGCTCCCCGCGCTCCGATCCGCGGGTCCTCACCGCCCCCTCCAAGTAATTAGCAGCCGCCGGCCTGACTTGCGTCGGTTTTATCCGTGGTCATGTACGTTATTGTTTGATTTCCGTCTGAAACACACATTTTTTAAAATGTTCCTTTTAAATGTTTCTTGTGCCTAACGTTTGCAAACTTTTTAAAGAAAAAAAAAGCGCAGCCGCGTGTGTATGTGCGTGTCGTATAGAGGGCGCGCGTTCGTGCGTGAGCGTGAGAGAGACAGAGATAGAGAGAGAGCGTTGTCAAAGGGGGAGGCAGAGCCAGGGTATCGAGTTGGAGTGCAGGTCACAGAGAATCGCTTTATGCTTGAAAGGAGGAGATTTCATCCAATTTTCTCTTATGTGGAGCCTCGGCGAGGAGCTCAATGCAGGGGGGGTTTGGAGCGGAAAAGGAGAGACCATATAAGAGGGGAGGAGGTTGCTGGACGGAGATGGAGACAGCGGGTTAGTGAGGCGGATGTGCGGGCGGTGGGAGGGAGAGAGAGAGAGAGTGGGAGGGGGGGGGGGGAGGCATCGCGGTGAAACAGGTGGATCTAGACGAGGTCACACTACCACAGAGGCTTGGGAGAGCGAGGGGATGACACAGAGAGAGACAGAAGAAACGGAGACAAGGAAAACAAGCGCTTCATGCTTCTCCCATCGAAGTAACCACGCTCAAACTAGAACAACACTCTTTAAAAAAATGAGCACTATACCTATTCAATTTCAGCAAAAAAAAAAAAATCACGGTCGTGGCGAAAGCAAAATCCTTGTAATCTCTCCGCGGTTGAATTATGGAGCCATCGGACGTCGGATATCAGTGCGCGGGCCCGCTGTATAAGAGACACGCAGGGGAGTCCCCGGGGCATCCTTTTGTCCCTCTTCCTTGTTTAATTTGGAAATTCCTAGTTCCTTTGCTGTCTAATTGATATCCCCCCCCCCCCTCTCTCTCTCTCTCTCTCTCCCTCCCGCTCCCCGTGCCGCCGCGGAGCGCGCCTGGCGGGGTCTGGCGGGGCCTGCTTGCCTTACGACTAATCTCACTTTGCTCTGATGAGCTCGTCAGACAAAATCCGACCCACTCAAAATGGGGGAGGGGGGGGGGGAAGGGGGCAGGAGAGGGGGAGGCCACATCAATCCCCCCCGTCTCTGTCGCTCGCGTGCGTGTGTGCCGCTCTCTCTCTCTTTCTCTCTCTCTCTCTCTCTCTCTCTCTCTCTCGCTCCGCCACCGACGGGCGCAGGTAGTCGGCTCAGAAACAAGGAGCGCCCCCGCGGCCGTAGGCGGCTTTAAAGGCTCTCTCGCGGGGTCGGTGTAGTCCGAGACTACACCGCGAAGCTCGCGCACAACTACTCTGAAAACTAAACGTGATCTTTCGGGAGAGCAAGTCGACAAAACGTCACGCCACCGTTTTATTTCACACTTCTCCCCGCCCCTCGAAAGTTGACTCTCTCTCTCTCTCTCTCTCTCTCTCTCTGATTGAAAACTTGTTGGCGCTGTCTCCGTCCCTCTCGCGCGCTGGAGCTCGGCTCTCGCGTCACGTCCGACGGAAACTCATAAAGCCAACACTTAGCCCCGCCTTGCCGCCCAGCCCCGGCCCGGACCTGCCAGGAATTCCCTTCACTCCTACTTTACGCGAATACCGCCGCCCACACGTCCCCGCACACATTTTCCTCGTCCCGCCGCTGCTCGCGTCCTGACTCTGACATTACTCTTTGCGAGCGAGGGAGAGAGAGATCGAGAGCGAGAGAGAGAGAGAGTGAGAGAGAGAGAGAGGGAGAGATATGACAGAAATAGAACCTTCTACAGTCGAGTATATTTCAGTTTTTTCTCTCTTGTGAAATCAATGATACCCATCCCCTTCCACCCCCACCCCCACTACTTGGTCCCCTTCACCACCACCACCACCACCACCACCACCACCACCACCACCACCACCACCACACCACCGCGCCCGCGCCCGAAATCACGGAGTCGAGTGGTGTGGTGAACTTGCCTCGCTAACTGGCCGGCAGCGAGCCCGCTGGGATCCCAGCCCAGCTCGGCAGAGAGAGAGAGAGAGAGAGAGAGAGAGAGAGAGAGAGAGAGACGAGAGAGCGAGAGAGAGAGAGGACGAGAGAGTGAGAGAGGACGAGAGAGGGAAAGGGGGGAGGGGGGGAGACTGCCCGTGCACGCACATCCCGTAGCAATAAACGTCAAAACGCAGGGGTGGGGAGGTCGGGCTTGCTGGCCGGGTGGCCAGATCTGTTTAGTGAGCTGCTGAGCAGAGCACGTCCTCCCCCGCTCTCCCTCTCTCTTGCTCTCGTGTGCCGCTCGGACTGGTGGTCAAAGTTTTGCCCCCTCTCGACGGATGGGGGACCCCCCGCAGCGATCCGCTCGTCTCGTGGCCAACGAGCGGGTCGAAAAAGTAGGAAGGGGCACTGTAACGTACCCCATTGGCACGTTTTCGAATCCAGGGGATTTCTTGGTTGGCCCTTCTTCCTGAATACCCTATTCATTGTCAAGTGTAGCCCAGGGTCCGGGTGGCATTTCACTAACAGAATAGGGAGAGAGTGAGAAAGAGAGAGAGAGAAAGAGATAGCGGAGTAGAGAGAGAGAGGGGGGGGGGGCGGCGGCGGACCCTGACCTCTTGAAAAAACCCTCTCCCACTCGAGCCGCCCCTTCTCCCTGAATAAAAGGCCACTCGGGCGGGCGGGGTGGGTCAGCGAGTGACTCCACTGCCGGGCTGCTCATGCGGCCAGGCGCGCAGCCAGCCCTCGGGCAGGCAGACGAGGCTGGCAGCAGCGGCGCGCGACCACCTGCTACTCTTGGCGGCAGGGAAGACATCGGCGCCAAAGTTTTAAAATTCATATCATTGCACTTTCTTTGTCTTCTCTTTTGGGGGCTTTCTCTCTCGCTCGCACACGCTCGCACACACTTTCCTCGTCTCTCTCTCGCTCTCTCTCTCTCTCTCTCTCTCTCTCTCCCGCTCTTCCGTCCAATCTATTTCGTTTTGAAGGGAGGCGCGGGCGGGAGGGACGACACGCAGGGGAAGGAAAAAAGTATGAGGGAGCCGGCGGGAAGTTTTAAAAGGGAGCGCCAAAACTGGGGGGCGTCGCCCATAGCATCCCCTCATGCCAGAGTCATGGCCTCCGGCACCTCGTTAGAGTATGCGATGGCCACTGCTGCCACTCCCGCCCGGCCGAGCCAGAAGTAGTAGTTCTCCCTCCGCCTACGAAAAAAGATAAAGAGAGAGAGAGAGAGGAGAGAGAGAGGGAGAGAGAGAGAGAGAGGAAAAAAACAAACTAGCTCTGGCAGGCGGCGAAAAGTTTGAAGGAGAATCTACTGCACACGCAATTAGACTCGCCGCGCCCCGCGCGCCGCCTACTCTCTCAGCAGACTCAAATGAAATCTGCAAAATTTGAGCAATTAAAAAAACAAGGAGCACCGAAATGATTTAATAAAAATTTTGAAAGCAAATTAAGGCGACTGGTACATCAAGGCGCCCCCCCCCCCCCCCCCCCGCGACCCCCACGGCTCCCGGATATTGCTCTCCCGTCACACGGAATAACTCTACTTCTGGGATTTGTTCGGCCGACGCGTTCCCGATGGGTTCATGGACGACAAAAGGACGCGGCGTTGTGGTGGTGGCGGCATGATCCGGCACCGAGGCCAGCCCCCCCCCCCCCACCCCCTACCGTTATCACTCTCACAGAGGCTACTTTTGTTTGTCTTTTGCCTTCCCCCCCTCCTCCCTACTCCGCCTTCATTTTCGCTCCTCTTTGCAGAGATCTGTGATACGGCATCGCGCCTGCTCCAGACGTTGAAGCAGGGGCGGCCCGAGGAGGGGGGGGGGGGGCGGGCGCTGGGGCTTAGCTTGAGTAAGACCGAGAGAGAGAGAGAGAGAGCCCGACAGAGACAGAGCGAGGCGCAGCAGCAGGCGCTCGCGCGGGGGGGAATAAACGACTGCGAAAAACATTAGCAGCGCACGGGTGCGAGCGAGTGAGGACGACGCGTATATCGTCGTCTCGCTCGCACCCGCACGACGCCCGCGCAGCACCGCACTACTTGTTTATCGCGTTGTACAGTCCGAAGGGGGATTGCGCTGCGAGTATAAAGCGGCCGGTGAGGCTGAAACGGCCGCGCGAAACACGCTGCAAGTGGGCGGTAACGCGCAGCAGATAGGGCGTTGAGGGAGACGGAGGGGCCGGTGGCGGCCCCTCCGAGACCGGCACCGGCAAGCCAGCCGAAGCCAGCCGGGGAGCTGCGGGGGGGGGGGGGGGGGCGTGGCGCCGATTATGAAATGGTATGTTTGTTTCACTTGTTTTTAATGCGCGAAGCGGCCGCTTCCGCCGCGTGCGGATGTACTTTAGATGAGAGAGGTAGGTTAGAGAGAGAGAGAGAGAGAGAGAGAGAGAGAGGGAGAGAGAGAGAGAGAGAGAGAGAGAGAGAGAGAGAGAGAGAGAGAGAGAGAGAGAGAGAGAGAGAGAGAGAGAGAGAGAGAGAGAGAGAGAGAGAGAGAGAGAGAGAGAGAGGGGTTGAGAGAGAGAGAGAGAGAGAGAAAGAGAAAGAATGGGAGAGAGAGAGAGAGGGAGAGAGAGAGAAGGGGTTGAGAGAGAGACGAGGAGAGAGCGCATATCCAGCGCCATTAGAGAAACACTTACGAATAAGCTCGGATATGGTGGTCCACGGCGGAGAGAGAGAGAGAGAGAGAGAGAGAGAGAGAGAGAGAGAGAAAGGGCCTGCTAATGGCGCGCCGGGCCCGTGGCCGTGCGGATGTAGCAGGCAGCCCGTAAGATGGCGGGCGCGCGGGAATAACTAAATGCATAAGGTGTTCGCGTTGACGCCGCAAGTCTGCTGTCAGTCAATCCTTTTACTTTCATCACTAAAGCATTTCACTCTTTTATTTTCATTTTTATTTTGGTTTGGGCATAGATATAGTGTTTGAATATTTTTTATTTCACGCCATGATTTTGATCTTGTTATTTTTTCTTTATTTTTTCCTGCCTCCGCCATTGCGCTCCATCGTATGGTTCATAATCGATTCGAATCCCCCCTCCTCATCTCTCTCTCTCTCTCTCTCTCTCTCTCTCTCTCTCTCTCTCTCTCTCTCTGTCTCGGCCGCACACAAGGGGCGTTCGTCGGTGCGCGGCGACATGTGTCGTCGGGTGCCGTTTCGAGTGCGACAGGGAGCGAATAACGGCCCGCCGGTTTGTTCGATCTGCCTCTGTCGCTCCAGTGGGCAGAAGGCGCTATGGCCGCGGGAGGCCGCGGCAACAGTCCAGCTGTGCATGCGGCCAGCCGGAGGGAGCGCTCGTTGTATTGGTTTGTCCTCGTCGTGCCGCACCACCGGGCGGGAGGGTGGGAGGGTGGGAGGGTGGGAGGGTAGGGTGGGAGGGTGGGAGGGTGGGAGGGTGGGAGGGTGGGAGAGGGTGTTCATGAGGTGGGCGTGGAGCATTAATAACAGTGCCGGCAGAGGGACACGGCACCGCCGCGGGGGGTCCGCACGGCCCGTACGGCCACCAGCGCTGCGGGGGGTCGTAAGCGGGCCGGCGGGGCCGCGGCGAAATATGATCCGAGCCGGGTCAGGGAGACTCGGGGCCTGTAGCGCAGAGTAAATGGTGAGGGGGGGGGGGGGGAGGGGAAGGGCAGGGGAGGGGGGAGGGGAGGGAGGGGAGGGAGGGGAGGGAGGGGAGGGAGGGGAGGGAGGGGAGGGAGGGGAGGGAGGGGAGGGAGGGGAGGGAGGGCAGGGAGGGGAGGGAGGGCAGGGAGGGGAGGGAGGGGAGGGAGGGGAAGGAGACTCCTCGAAAATTGCGCAGCGCGCCAACCTGCTGCTGCTGCAGGCGATCCAAGCCACGACGACGCTCGGCTAATGAGAGGACATTACCGTTATGAGAAATCGCGCGACGCGCTCGTAACGGGGGAGCAGGGCGTGTAAGCGAGAGTGAGAGGGAGAGACAGAGAGAGACAGACAGACAGAGAGAAAGGGAGGGAGGCCTGTCGGAGGCCGTCAAGGAGGAAGGGCCGCAGCCACGGCCTCCGCCCCGGATAATTACGGGTCGGGAAGGAGCGGTGAACTGTCAACACCATCTCCATACGCAAGTCGTGGAGAGTAATAGCTTTCGCTTCGGCAGAGAGAGAGAGAGAGAGAGAGAAAGGGAGAGAGAGTGAGAGTGAGAGAGCGAGATGGAAGGAGAGACCGTGACCCCCCGCGGCCAATGGTGATTCTGCGAAGCAGCAGCAGCAGCAGCTCTTCCCAATCGGTAATCAAAGATGTAAATATTTTACAAGCTTCCCGCGATTTTGTCGTTTGCCGTGGAAGAGCGAGGGAGACGGAGCGGCGCGGAAAGTGAGGGGGAGGGGGGTGCGGGCGAGGTCAGGCGGGGCAGTCATCGCGGAGGGTAAACAGTGTAACCGAGGCCTCCCAGTGGAAGGGGGGGGGGGGGGGGGGGGGGGGGCGGAGTCCGGGCGGGAGAGACTCTAGTGGAACTAATCGAAACGCGAACACGAGCGAGGATGGGGCGGTGCGGGCAGGGCACGGCGGGGCGCGGCGGGGGCCGAAAAGAGGTTTGCGAAACATCGCAAGTGCAAATACTGCGGACTCTCCGTCCGATCCTCTTTGGGAATGTCCGCGGTAAACGGGATGGTGGTCGCCCGGTCTGGTTTCTTTGGCTCCCGTCCTCCCCCCCCCCCCCCCCCCCCCTTAACAGCAGACCGACCGTGTGAAGGAACATCCCAAGATCACCTTACGAGTGGAGTATAGCGCACCTGCAGTTTTTCTCGGTACAAAATCTGACCTTTTCTGTGTTTCAATTTCCGGGAAATTTCGGAAATCTGCGGAATATTTGCAAGACATTTCTGGCACGTGTACAAATGTATCCAAAAAAATGTATGGACATTTCAAAACGTTTCCTGGCGTTCGAAGACCGCGGCCTCGCCGAGCAGCAGGGCAGCACTGCTTCTTCTTCTTCTTCCTCTTCTTCTTCTTCCCCTGCTGTGCCGTCGGTGTGCAAGGTAAACAGCCACAGGCACACGGGGGGGGGGGGGGGAAGGCGACGTGCAGCGGGCAGCCCGAGCTGGCAGCCGCGCGCTGGCAGCGCCCCGCCCCCCGAGCCGAGCCGCCCGGCCAGACGGGCAGCCAGCCCCCCCCGCAAGACTACGATGAGCTATACGCGCCACGCGGCGTGTGGTGGGTGGGGCTGCGCTTGACCCAGTAACCTTGCTCACCTGTGGCTGCCTGCGGCGCTCTCCCCACCCACTCCGCCCCCCGCCGCGCCACGCCACGCCGCGCCACGACAGGCGCTGCCCCCATTCCTGCTGCGAGCCTTGATCATTAGATCTCATTGTGCGTGTGCTTTCATCACATGTTGCGCACACGGGGGAGAACCGGGAGGGGGGCGCCCCCCTCTCCCCTCACTAACCGCAAGGCCGGGGCGGCGGCGGCGGCGGCGGGGCTCTTCCGGGGAGGGGGGGGGGGGGAGGCGTTCATTGGCTCGACCTTTAAAAATACAGAGGGGAGAGGGGGGGGGCTGTGTAACAGGTGTGGGGGGCTCTGAGGTCGTCAGCAGTGGCGGCGGCGGCGGCGGGGGCTCATCAGGCCAGAGCAGCGGAGCAGCCGAGTGGCCAGGAGCTCCCCGAGCTCCGAGTGGGGCGTGACGTGGGCGCTGAGTGTGTGCGTGCGTGCGTGCGTGCGTATGGCTGAGTGTAACGGATTCGGAAGCGACGCCGGCGGCCTGCGGATGAAATGAAACACGGAAAGGATTTCGACTCGTCAACAATGACAGTTCGGACAATATGACGGGAGGCTGACTGTCGTCTAAAGAGGGCCTAGCTCTAGGACTAGGTGTCAGTACTCTAGGTCTAGTACTCCAGGCTGGAACTCTAGAAGCAGGCCTAGGACTCTAGGCGGCGTGAGCGGTCGGGTGGAAGCGTCCGGCACATTGGGTACAGCGCGGCGGCGGGTGCTTTGAGCAGCACGATACCGCTGCTGCTACACGCACCACGCACCGAGCAGCTGAGCATCGCTAATTGCCAACGTTCCAGGGGTGGGCACTGACACGGACCAGGAGAGGGAGAGAGAGAGAGAGAGGAGGGGGGTGAGGGGAGAGAGCGAGAGAGAGAGAGAGAGAGAGAGAGAGAGGAGAGAGAGAGAGAGAGAGGGGAGGTGGGGGGCAAGGGGGAGCAGCAGGTATAAGACAAGACACTCCTATAGGAACAAACGCCAGCGGCAGTGTACACAGCCAGCAAGGAAGGCTTCCTCGCAGATGGAAAAGTAATATGACGTGAGAGGGGACTCGAACCCGCGGCCAGGATGTCGTCGACGGCGTGCGGCTCCTGCTCCGTCAGAGTGGGCTGGCAAACAGGGTACCATCTCTCTGTGCGCCCCGCACGACTGCGTGCACACACACACACACACACACACACACACAGCAATTCTCGTGTGTGTTTACCGAGGGCCGCATGCTCTGTACGCACTTGAAACCGCGTCGTTTGAGCGAATAATTAAAACGGAATTCCGAAATGAATTCTAAACAATAAGAAAAAAACTTCTTTGTTGTATTTTTTCGATTATTGCGGTGCGTTGCAAAAAAAAATAACTCGAGCGATTTTTTTTCTAAATAATATTATTGTTGTGTAGCTCTCTCTCTCTCTCTCTCTCTCTCTCTCTCTCTCTCTCTCTCTCCCCCTCACCCGTTACATCAGTATTTCGCGCTGCTCGTTGCGGGTGTACACGTTAGCCGCCGGGCTGCTGCCGTCTGACGGTGCGCGTCATGTCGGCTCACACACACACACACGCACACACACACACACACACACACACACACACGCACACACACACACACGCACACGCGCGCACAAACTCGACCACCACACCACCACCTGCAGCGCAGCGCCGGGGGGGGGGAAAACGTTGCGCGGCTGCTTTCAACGTTGATGGAAAATCCATAGGCGTGTTGTCTTTGGCGACGTGATAACACGTTGTGTTTGCACTCCGGGCTGCCTACCTACTCCGCCGGTGCCGCTGTGCCCGCGTGGCTGTACGACCTCCTCGGACCGCCGCGGCCGCTCTCGCCCTGCTGTGTGTGCGGCTCGTTAACGAAGGACGCCCCTCCCACCCTCTGTCCCCCCCTCCCTCCCTCCCTCCCTCCCTCCCTCCCTCCCATCCTCCCCTTCCTTCCCCTCCCGGCGTCTATGACGGGTTTGCGTAACCCTGATTCCGGGCAGCCATAGTCGTGGAATGGCTGGAATGCTCAGACGCAACACCTAAAATCAATATGAGGGTCCGGAGGGAGGGAGAGAGAAAGAGGCTGCCCCTGCGGCTGTCTGTGTGTGATAGAGAGAGAGAGAGAGAGAGAGAAAGAGAGAGAGGGAGAGAGGGGGAGGAAAGAGGTGGGGGGCAGCGGTCACATCGCAAGAAAGGACAGGAAGGGGTGAGGGGAGGGGCAGTCTGGCGGCTCAGGCCGTTCCCCGTACCGATTTCAGCCGTGCCACCTGCTGCGCTCGATCGCAGCGCCCAGCAGCAAGGGCGGGAGAGAGAGAGAGACAGAGAGAGGGAGAGAGAGAGAGGGAGAGAGAGACAGAGAGAGAGAGAGCTACGAAAAGCACTGCTCGGACTAAGTCTGCTACAGCCATGTTTCGGGGAAAAAAAAAGGTGGTTGCGCGATTGAGGTACAAAGCAAAAAAAAAAACTAAAAATGAAGGGAGATAGACAGAGAGACAGAGACGGAGAGAAAGTAAAAGTTGAAATCGGCTCCGGTGAGTTTGGGGGGCCAACTTTTGCAGTGGCGAGTAAGCGGCTGACCGGGAGCAGACGGCCGACAGTTGGAAACTCGGAGGGTCGGACGCGGCGGCGGAGGAAGAGGAGGAGGAGGAGGAGGAGGAGGAGGAGGAGGAGGAGGAGGAGGAGGAGGAGGAGGAGGAGGAGGAGGCGGCTACCATTGTGACTCTGATCGTTAGGGGAGTGGCATTTGATGGCAGCGCGGTGTAGCGGCCCGGGGGCGGCCCGGGGGCGGCCCGGGGGCGGTGCCGGCAGTTGTCATTGTGGTTTGAAGCGCCTACGACTTCCCAGAGCAGGCCGCCTGGCCCGGCCGCCTGGCCTGGCTCCTGTCGGGGCCTGCGCGGCGTCACTTAGCGGCTCCGCTGAGCGCTTCAGCCAGCGTCCCGCTTGTTGTTTGTAGACACCCGATGCCAGCCAGTTAGCGAGGCGGACGAACGAAACCCTCTGCGCCGCCCAACCCAGCGTCCAAAACCCCCCGCACAGGCCCTCCCACACTTTGAACACCGACCAAAAAAATAAAATGTAATAATATAAAAAAAATATAAAAATGTGAAACGACAAAAAAAAAAAATGTTGCGAAAACGACGATCTTATTACATTTTATAGTAGCCGTGTTCTCGGGGCCGTGGCAGCCGTGGCAGGCAGCCGTGGTGGCGACGCGGGCCGTATACATAGGAGACGTGTGAGAGGAGCCGAGCCATGGGGAAATAAAACGGAATCTCCATCATCTTTTATGGCGCCGGAGCCAGTAGTCGATTCTGTCTGTCTCTCTCCCTTCTCTCTCTCTCTCTCTCTCTCTCTCTCTCTCTCTCTCCCACCCGCGCTTTCTGCGTCCCTATCCTTATGCAGCACAATGGGGGGGGGGGGGGGGGGGGGTCGCGGGTGCTCCCGAAATAGCGCCCCTCCCCCCCCTGTCCCACACCACCAGGCGCCGCCGCACGCCCTTTTTACAAAATCGGCGTCCGCTCGGGATAAAAAAAAAATTGACGCGCGGCTCCGCCGTGTATTATTAAAAAGTTGCATCAAGCGGAGCGTCCAGCTGCGCACCAGAGAGGCCGTCTTGAGTCCGCGCGCCCCCACCCGCCGCCAAGACGAGCGTCGTGTCCGACGCGGTGTGGTCACAACGGGGAGCAGCAACCGCGACGCCGAAGCCGCGGCGCGCCAAACTTTACAGATTTCAGTATTAAATCAGCGGGCCGCGGCGGCGGCCGCGGGGGTTACTCCCGGCCGGGATCCCCCGCGGCCCACCCGGACCCGACCCGGACCCGACCCGGACCCGACCCCCGACCCGACCCGGACCCGACCCGGACCCGACCCGGACCCGACCCGGACCCGACCCGGACCCGACCCGGACCCGACCCGGACCCGACCCGGACCCGACCAGGACCCGACCCGGACCCGACCCGGACCCGACCCGGACCCGACCCGGACCCGACCCGGACCCGACCCGGACCCGACCCGGACCCGACCCGGACCCGACCAGGACCCGACCCGGACCCGACCCGGACCCGACCCGGACCCGACCCGGACCCGACCCGGACCCGACCAGGACCCGACCCGGACCCGACCCGGACCCGACCCGGACCCGACCCGGACCCGACCCGGACCCGACCCGGACCCGACCCGGACCCGACCCGGACCCGACCCGGACCCGACCCGGACCCGACCCGGACCCGACCCGGACCCGACCAGGACCCGACCAGGACCCGACCCGGACCCGACCCGGACCCGACCCGGACCCGACCAGGACCCGACCCGGACCCGACCCGGACCCGACCCGGACCCGACCCGGACCCGACCAGGACCCGACCAGGACCCGGCAGACGTGGACGGCTTAACTTGCACGATGGAACTTGGTTGCGCGACTTATGCAAATGCGTTTGAGCCCCGAGGCCTGCCGGGCCGCCAGTCTCTCTCTCTCTCTCTCTCTCTCTCTCTCTCTCTCTCTCGCTCCTGTTGTCCACCCCCTCTCCCCCTCCATCTCCGCATCAAACTCTCGATTTTACTCGCGCGGTTGCCCATCGTAAGAGCCCCCTCCCCGCTCTCTCTCTCTCTCTCTCTCTCTCTCTCTCTCTCTCTCTCTCCCTTCGCCGACCAGCATCGCAACGCGGCCGCATCCGGGGGAGCGAGAGAGACAGCGATAACTGCTCCCCGGATGTCTCCGTCACTCCGCACGGCTGCTGTCCTTGTCGCCGACGCCTCCGCCAGCGGCGGCTCCCACCGTTCTCCTGTTTTATTAATTTTACCGGAAGGGAAGGTACGGAGGGAGGGAGCGCGCCGTGTACCGGTGCAAAGAGTGATTCCTCGAACACTGCGTCATGTCGCGCACCCGTCTCTCTCTCACCCACGCGTGTGCGACAGGGAGACCATGGGCCAACCCGACAATGCTGCTGGTGGCGCCTAGATGGACGACTATCAAATAAGCCGCGGGTCGTGGGAGCTGGGAAGCGATGGCAGCAATCAGAGTATTGTAACAATGGCTCGACCAGCAGGAGGAATAAAATAAATAAATAAAAAAACGCCGAGGCCGGAGCAAAGGGCAAAAAAGTAGAACAGTCGCTGCAAAAACAACAGGGAAACAAGAACAACGCATATATATATATATATATATATATATATATATATATATATATATATATATATATATATATATATATATATATATATATATATATATATATAGTTGTAATTTACTCAGCACAGGCGGCAGGGGCGGGATAGAGTTTAATTCAGGCTGCAGACGCGCTCGCTGCGCAGGCGGGGCTGTACTGATGTGCGCATTCCGACGCGCCCCCCCCCCTCAGCCCCCCCCCCCTCAGCCCCCCCCCCCTATACCCACGCGAGACGCAAATATATACGAATGCAATTATTTATCGAAAGGGCGCACAAAGGGGAGCGTGCGCGGCGCGTGGGAGTGAGAGAGAGAGAGAAAGAGGGAGACATGAGAGGCAGGAGGGAGTGAGGGGTGACAAGATGGAACAATGTCGATCGTGCGAGCATCCGGGCTCCCACTGACTCATCCCCCCACCCCACCCCTCCTCCCCGGACGCTCTGTTTACTGGCACCGCGGCTGCCTCTTCCGGTCCGTGCCGGCCGCAGCCGCGGCTCGTCGACTCGCAGGAATTCGCCGAGCAAGTCTCGTTTGCTCTCCATTACGGAAAGCAACTTTTCTGGTCGGACTCGCACGCGCTGCTGCGATGGCCTTTTCTTTTATTGTTGTCGTTTTTCGCTCTTTCTCTGTCTTTCTCTCTCTCTCTCCATCTCGCCCTCGCTATCTCTCTCTCTGTCTCTCTCTCTCTCTCTCTCTCTCTCTCTACTGTTATAATTTTGCCCCGTTCGCGCCGCCCGGGACGCGCAGCGGTATAAATTGTTATGGACATCTAATTGCATAGTCTGCCCCCGCACACCAGACGGCCGCCGGCCCGCCGGGGGTTGTCCTTGGATCTAACCACCCCCTCCTCCTCTGCTAAACGGGATGCAGCACCCCCTCCCCCCCCTCTCTCTCTCCCTCCCTCCCCCTCCCTCTCTCTCTCTCTCTCTCTCTCTCCCTCCCTCCCTCCCTCCCTCCCTCCCTCCCTCCCTCTCTCTCTCTCTCTCTCTCTCTCTCTCTCTGTCTCACGCATCACCGTGCAGTAGTCTCTGTCCCACCCGTTGCATTAAAACCTGCTTTCCTGCACTTCTTTATGCGGCAGCCGCACGCGTGCGCCACTGTCAACGCGTTTTTAAATAAACACACACTCACACACACACACGCACACACACACGCGCGTCTGGCAGCGACCACAGCAATTAAGAGACTGCACGACGGTGCGGCGGCGGTGTCGCTGTATGATGAATATTTCATAGGTGGAATCGCGCGGAAAAGATGCAAAATTATTTTATTTCCAAGTCATTGCAACGGTACAGACGCTGCGACACGGTTCTGCTGTGGGGACTGAGGGGGACCGCGGTGGCCGCACGGTCGGTTATGGGCACCCGCAGGGGAGGCGATGAGAGCGGCGAGCCGCCGGGAAACTGTCATTATCTCCTCCTGAGATTCCCCTCGAGTGCCGGAGTGCCACCGGCACCTCCGCGGCCGCGGCCGCTTGCCGTGTCATTCGGATCGCGTCTCGGCCCGCTGCGTCGCGGGGGGTCCGCGGGGGGTCCGCGGGGGGTCCGTGGCTCTGATACGCTGCGCCAACTCCCGGGGTAAGAAGTCGGGAACGGAAGTGTCGGTGTGGTGCGCGCGTGCGTGGTGGTGGTCCTGGGGACGTGAGGTCCGGGCGACGTGACTGACGGAGAGAGTGAGAGAGATAGAGAGGGAGGGAGAGAGAGAGAGAGAGAGAGAGAGAGGGGAGGGAGGGAGAGAGAGAGTCAGGGACACGGCCACCCGCCTGCGGTAAGAGTGCGAGAGAGCGTGTAGCGGCGGGTCGTGGTTTGGCCCGGCGACGTGCCGCGTGCGCCGGCCGTCGTGCGCCCGGAATTCCGATACACAGCCTATACTGGGAGG
This sequence comes from Megalurothrips usitatus, assembly GCA_026979955.1. NCBI lineage: Eukaryota > Metazoa > Arthropoda > Insecta > Thysanoptera > Thripidae > Megalurothrips > Megalurothrips usitatus. The sequence goes on from CM049601.1 coordinate 12,193,142, forward strand.
GAGGACGGCCCGTTTAAAAATATCAGGCCCGACCCGAGTCCGGTGTGGGAACAGTCCGAATGCAGTCCGTCGGACTCATTCCACTTTTATACCGAAATGTCGGAAATTCGGCAGGGTTTCGGAAAGCCCGAATTCCTCTAGTCGCTCTGGCTCGGTACTGTTTTCGGACTTGCCCGATGACGCAACCGAAAAGAAAAATGAGCGCGAGCGGACGCGAACCAACATGCCCTCCCTCCTCAGTCGACGCATTTGCCCACTGCGCTACCGAGACATCTGTGGAATACCGTCTCAGGCTGGCTACTGCTTCGGAGCCCACCGAGCCTCGACCTCTTCTGCCCTGTAGAAGGCAAAGTAGTGGACGGATTTCTCTGCGGTTTTCGACGTTGTGGCGCATTCGGCGTCCTCTACATACTGTGGTGTAGTGCATTTCAGTACATACTAGATTTTATTTTCCAAACCTCGAAAGCGCATTAGGAAACCAAAATAAAACGAACGCACAATTACAAAATGTAAACTACTTTTTGTGCATACAAATTTTCATTTTACGAGATGGAGTTTCGTATTATCCTTTAACTTTTATAATTTTCTCAAACGCATTTCTTAGATTTAATGTGTGCCTGTATTACATCGCAGAGATGGAAAATATTTTAAGTCCACAAAAACGCGTCGCGAAACTCAGAGAGTCCGAAACGAGTCCGAGTGGCCGGACCAAAAACGGTCAACCCGATAGAAGGGCGGGGTATGTTTCGGGCTGTCCGAGCAGACCGGGCTGGTCTCGGAGTGTCCGAGTCGGAGTCGGACTACCATCGGAGTGTCCGGAGGGAAGTCGGGCTCTATTCGGGCGGACCGGGTCCGGAGGAGGGCTGCTTGCGGAACAGTCCGAGTGCACATCGGACATATACTGGAACAGTCCAGGACCGATCGGACTGCTTTCGACTCGTTTCGGCCCAGTTTCGGAACAAATATTTTTAAACGGGGGGCTCGGAGGGGCGGGAGGGGGAGGGGGTGAAGGGGGGGGGGGCATCTCCATGGCAACGGGGTCGTAGCGCGGGCGCGACCGCGCGGCCGTGTCGGGGGAGGACGTCACCGCCAACGGCCCTCCGCCCCGTCGTGGACAGTGCGGGGGAGGAGGAGAGAGAGAGAGAGAGAGAGAGGGAGAGGCAGAGAGGAAGGAGAGGGAGGGAGAGAGAGAGAGAGGGGGGAGCGCTCCAGGAATGTCGTGTCCGCTGGAACGCGCCGCCGCCTTGGAAAGCACGATAATGGTGATACGTGAGTCCAGCCGGAGAGAAAATGGAGCGTCCTTCCGGTCCCTCCACAAGCAAACAAACTAATTCCGTTTTTTTTTAAAAACAGGATTTATTTTTATTACTAGGAATGGAACGTGTTCTCGTGCTGTAAAGCCTTTTTTAAAATAACTTTTATTGTCAGCTTGGCAAATAGGTGTAGAAGTGCCAAATCAAAAACTCTTCTGATGATGTGACATGCTTGTAGTTTTGGGGACGCCATTTTTAAACAATGGAATGATGGTCCCGCTATTGGTCGTTAAAAGACAGAGATGATAGTAACGTTTTTTTTAATAATCGCGAAATAAAGTTATTGTTGTTGTTGCTGTTCTTGTGTGCGGCGGAGTAAAGCCAGAGGGCGCGGGGAAGGGGTAACGACACGGGACTCGGCCGACTGTTGGGCGCTGCTGGCTCCCCCCGCCGCGCCGCTTCCCGCACACCGCCAAAATTATGGCCAATCACATTAGACGGCGGAAGGCTGTCGGGATGGGGAGGGGGAGGAGGGGGGGGGGGGGAGCCTCACCGACGTGATAATGAAATAACCAGCCCGCCTCGCCTCCGGGGGCGGCTCCGCCCGCCCCGCCACGCCACGCGGCAGCATGCCCTAGCCAGCCGCGTGTGTATAAATACGCGCGCCCAAGTTTAAAGCGTCTTGGAAGTGGAGGAGCGGCGGCCCTCGTCCCGTCATAACAGTTCCGCGGGCCGCGCGCGTGGGCGGCCGGGACGGTCTTCGACAGCAGGGGAGCAGGCGGGGCGGGGCGGGGCCCGCGGCCGGCTCGGCACCCGTGGAGCGCCCGCGGGCTGTCGGGTAGGCAACACGCCGGACAGCCGCGCGCGGCGGGCGGCCTACCCTGCACTCCGCGGGCGCTCTGCGCTCTCAAAGTTCCCGGCTGCCTACACGTGTGTGTGTGCGTGTACCGGGCGGAGCGCACGGGCTGGCCAACTTTGCCGGCGAACATGTTTAAATGCGAGTGGGAGAGAGAGAGAGGAGGTGAGGGGGCGGCGGCGTGCGGCCAGTGCTGCCAACACTAATTGGCAAAGCTCCCGGCAGCAAGGTGCGGTACAGTACCCGGAGGCAGCGGGTGGACCGCCGCCGCCGGTTACGCGGCAGCCCCGCCGCCGGAAACTTTTTTTCTCTGTTTAGACGGTTGGCAGCACCGGTACAAACAGTGTGACGTCACCCGCAGCATGTAACAAGTCGGCGTGCAGCCCGCTCAGACAACTTCGAGAGAGAGAGAGAGAGAGAGAGAGGGGGGAGAGGGAGAGAGAGTGAAGGGTGAAAGAGTACAACACGATATGAGATGGCGGAATGATGACGCCCTTCACGGGTGAGCGGGAGAGCGGTGGCGTGGGCGGGCGGCGCTAAGCAGTGTGGGATGCAATATTCATAGCGTCCGCAGCGTCGGCGGCGGGGGAGGGGATGCGATGGATAGGTCGATGTCGAGGGCCCCGCCGCCGCCGCCCCGCACTCAGGTGGGCGTAGAGGGCCCGCCGTGTGAAGAGAGAGAGGGCGCCGGGCAACACGAACGGGTAAGACAGAGAAAGGCTGCTTCCCCCGGAATTTTTGAGTAAAATTGTGAGAATCTTGACGGTGTGGATGACGAGGCGCAACGGAAACGAAACGTTTGGCTGGCAGTGGAGCGCGCCGGTGGTGGAGGGCCGCGGTCGCTGCAGCGGGCGAGGGCGGAGGGCCGGAGGGCCAGAGGGCCAGAGGGCCAGAGGGCCAGAAGGGCCGGAGGGGGCACGCCAGACTCTGCGGGGGGTCGACCAGGGGGGCGTGGGGGAGACGCGGCATCAGGCGAGCACGCGCAGAGAGGAGGTGGACCCGGCCGGTGCGACCGCAGCAGCCCGCGGGGCCCGCGGGGCTCGTCAGGGGGGTGCGTGGCCTGCCGCCGGCCTGCCGCCGGCCCGCCGCGGCCCCAGCAGCACTCTGCACTGCGGGCAGACGGCGCCCGCCGCAGCCACCCGGCCACCCACCTGCTGCACGGGCCAGGCCCGCCGGGGGCCGCCCGCAGGGGGGCACCCGCAGGGGGGCACCCGCAGGGCCCGCAGGCCAACAGGGGCCCGAGTGCCCAATCTACTGCTCTCACAACAGCAACAAAACAACAAAAAATCAGGGTTTGATTTTTTTTTCCAAAAGCAATTTGAAAGACAACTTGGCATTTAAACAGTCTTTTCAAAAATATTTTTTTGATGAAATCTTCGGAAGCAGCCTTTCAGTTGCGACGAGCACCGGCGACGCGGAAAAAGCTGACGATTTTTATACGGAGTGCCACGAGGAAGAACACTTCTCTTTATAAAGAATAATAATGGTTGGGGGAGTGGGGGGCTGTAATGTAAAGCTCAAATGGGGCTGATAAAGACGGAAGGGAAGGGCGGAGAGACGCGAGCAGTGTAGGCGGAGGCGGCGCGACGTGCCGCCCGCCCCCCTTTTGTAGCGCTGTCCTTGTCGTTGTTTTCTAGCCCACCACTCGCGAACCCGCACACCGCCCTCTCTCTCCCTCTCTTTCTCTCTCTCCCTCTCTCTATCTGTTTTTCGTCCTTTCGATTCGAACCGCGGATTCGAACACGCACACATACACCGTCGCAGGGCGTCCCGCCGCGCATTCCCTCCGTGTACGCACGCACACACACACCACTCACCAAAACACACATCATGTATGCACTCCCCCGGGGCCCCGCCCACTCGCCCCCCGCTGTGCGCTTCTTTCTGCCGCCAAGCCGTTCGGCCCCGAGCCCAGCCTGTTTGCGGTCGAAATCGGCCTCCCACTACACCATCACAGGGTTTCCCGCCCCACCGCCTCTCTCTCCCTCTCTCTTCCTCTCTCTCTCTCTCTCTCTCTCTCTCTCTCTCTCTCTCTTCCTCTCTCTCTCTCTCTCTCTCTCTCTCTCTCTCTCTCTCTCTCTCTCTGGCAGCCAACGGCTCTAAAATAAATTCAAAACACTATGATTAAAAAAAAAAATTTGTGTAAAAGAGTTAGAAACATTTTCAGAAATCTCTGCGCTATAATGCCCTTGGTTCAGGAGGGAAGAGAGACAGCAACAGCGCCGAGTAGATGTTTTAACTCATGCCGGCCGTGCAACACACATTCGTAGCATTCCACCTCCCCGGAGCTAGTTGTCCACTCACGTACTCTCTCGCCTCTCCCTTTACCTTTCTAATTACTTTCATAATTAATGGACACAAGGTGCATGTGTGTGTGTGTTGCCGAGGGGGTTCTGCCCCCCCCCCCCCTTCCTCCCTCGCGGGTCCGTCCCTGATTCTCCAGCAGCAGGCAGGCAGGCAGGCTGAAGGGTAATCACCACCTGTAAAGCCTGCCGGTGCCGAGTCGAGCCGGAGCTGGGATCGAGCCCAGCCGAGCCGGGCGCGGTGCCGGAGGCTGTGCCGGAGCCGAGCCGGACGGAGCCGGGCCGGAGCGCCAGGCGGCCTACGGGGAGTGGGACAACATAACCGTTGCATTATGCATAGGCCGTAGGGAAAATGGAAGCCCAGCGGGGACGGAGGAGGAGGGGGTGGGGGCGCAGCTGTGGTCAGCAGCAAGCCGTGCGCGAGCGGTGGGGGCTGTGCTGACCACAAGGGTCATGCGGTTAGGTTAGGCGCTCTCAAACAACAGCGTCGCGTGGCCACATCGGCGTTTTTTTTTTAAATTCTGCCGAACAGGGTCTATCCGCGGATATAATCGCTTGTTTGTTGATGTGAATGACGCACACATCGAGATATAGATCTGTGCCGATAACCGCGGAAGACCCGCGAATAATGTGGGTCGGAACGCCGCGCGGAGCTGCGAATAGCCACCCGTGTCTGGGCGAGGCGCAGAGGGGCTCGTTCTGGGCGGCGTCGGCGGTGGAGTGCAAACAGCACAGCAGTGCGGTGCGGTGCGGCCCGCCAGGCCCGCCAACCCGACCCCGGCGGCAACAGACCACAGCGGTGCACCGCACGCAGCACGGCTGCCAACTGCAGGCGCCGCGCCACATCTGTTGCACCTACCTACCCGGGAGGAAGAGCCTACCACACACTCCAGCGGAGGGAGTCTGTGCACCGTGAAATAATAATGATAATAATGAAATTTTTTTAAAAACATGAATGAGCAGAAAAATGTCCAGGGAACGAAAAAAAAAGAGTTTGGAGAGGGCGCACGTGTTCGCGTAAATAACTTAGCGCGAGAATTGTCGTAGTGTTGAGTTGACTGAACCTTTTTCTCTTACGGTTGAGTAGCCCGGCTGATGTTCCGCCACATCAACAGCACACGCTGAGCCGTGTGTGTGTGTGTGTGTGTGTGTGTGTGTGTGTGTGTTTCTTGTTCCCAAGGAATGTGCTCGGCGGCAGACAGATTGGAGAGGCGAGAGAGTGTGAGAGAGAGAGAGAGAGAGAGAGAGACAGAGAGAGAGAGAGAGGGAGAGAGAGAGAGGGCGGATGCTCCTGCCCTCCCCTGGGATGCCGTCGGCCCGGCCGTGTGGTACGAGTGTTGCTTTTACGAGCCTGTTCATTGATGGGGGCATGTGGTAGGGGCGGGAGGGGAGGGGAGGGAGAGGGGGGGGCACCAGTGCGTCGGCCACACAGAGAGCGGGAAGTAGGCAAGGTGTGCGCGCCGTGCAGGGGGGGGGGGGGGGGGGGGGGGCTCATAGGGCTAAGGAGTCCCTTGCCCCCGAGCCAGGAGGGGTGGTTGCCCCTCGTACGGCCGGCGGCATCGCCTTCTTCAAGAATTCATGGCCAAATCGTCCGAGCCTGCGGAAAACGGACAAGCAGCCGCCGCGATTTCCAAAACCCCGCATCACTTTCTTTTTTTCAGTTCTTTTCTGTACACGTACAAACGCCGCCGCCCAGTCGTAAATTTTTTCACCGTTGTTTTTAAAAAAAAAAGCGTTCCCCACAGGGCGCGGCGAATATGACTGAACGAACGGGGAGCCGCCGAGCGGGGCTCACATTAAGCGATACGCGGACCGATTATCAAACTTTTAATGATGGGAGGGGCACTCCGCAGAGCCGTGCGGAGAGGCGAAGCGCCGCCGAGCTCTATCGCCCATTCCTACAGAAGGGCATTACCTCGTTTATTATTTTTTTTAAAGGAGACAAAACAAACGTGTTGTGTATGAGTGTTGCGAGAGTGCGGGGCAGACTGCGCGCGGAACTTCATTACATTTTCACATTCCTGGCCGGCTGGCTGGGTGGCTGGCTTCCTGACTGGCTGCATCCGGCAGGACTCGGACGTGGAGCCGCGCCACCAAAATACACCACACACACACACGCATACACTCACACACACATGCCTCATCTCTCAAAATCCCCGCGAGGGCCGTGTGTCATTTAATCGGTCCTTTCTCGCCGCCCGCCGCCCGCCGTCCGCTGGTTGCGCTCGTTGTTTCTACCCACGAGTCCAACTTGGGCCATAAACATTGGTGCGCGCCGCCGCACTGTTTACCACGGTGAGCACACGTCCCGCGGCGGCGGCGTGACGGCGGCGTCCCGGAGGCGTCCCGGAGGCGTCCCGGAGGCGTCCCGGAGGCCGGGGCTGCCCGGAGGTCGCCGTCGTGGACCCGGAGGAGGAGGCCCGGGGGCGGGGGACCGTCGGCGTCGCCGTCCTCCCCGTCCGTGCTGCCCCGCCACTATGCACACGTCACTGCGACGCGGCGTACAGGAAGCCCGCAGGGCTGCCGACGGGCTGCCGAGCCACCAGCACACTGCCAACGCCACCGCCTTCCCTTCATTTCCCCGTCCTTATCTTGTGCAGCCTCTCTCTCTCTCTCTCTCTTTCTCTCTCTCTCTCTCTCTCTCTCTCGCTCTCTCTCACTCTCTCTCTCTCTCTCTCTCTCTCTCTCTGTCTGCTGAGTTGGCGGCCCTTACCACGGGACGGGGATCGATGTCGGAAACCGCACAATGCATTTGGGAAGCAACACGTTCTCTCTCTCTCTCTCTCTCTCTCTCTCTGTCTCTCTCTCTGTCTCTCTCTGTCTTTCTCAGTCTCTCTCTCTCTCAGTCTCTCTCTCTCTCTCAGTCTCTTTCTCTCTCTCAGTCTCTCTCTCTCTCTCTCTCTCTCTCTCTCTCTGCGTTTGAAGTATACCGTGCAGAACTCATAAAATCTTCCCTGCTGCGGCGGGACATCAAAAATCAGGACGGTGCTGCGACGGCAAATTTCTCATATCGCAGCCACAGATGATTGTGTGCGCTTGCGGTGTGTTTTCGAGTATGCCGTCGCCCGCTCTCTCCGTCTCTCTCCCTCTCCCTTGCAGGCCCACCACAGAGTGCCACAGCATACCGCTGTCGTCTGTGACCTTCACCCGGACCGGGAATAGAAACGGCACACCCCGCCCGCTCAGACTGTACACTCACCAGGCGTGCATATATTAAATGCCTCGTTACACAACAACCTTTTTTAAAAAATAAACGGTTGGTCTGTTTCTCCCTGAGGAGTATGCCAGAGTGTGTGTCTATACCGGTGCCGGGTCTCGCCTGACGCAGTTACCTGCTCTCTCTCTCTCTAGATGTCTCTCTCTTGGCCTGTCTCTCCACAATCGCGATGCACGGGGCGGAAGGGGGCGGGCAGTACCAGGGTCTGCTCTCTCCTCCTTTCTCTCTCTCTCTCTCTCTCTCTCTCTCTCTCCTGCTCTTTCTCTCTCTCCGTCGGCGCCGACGCTCCAAAGCATAGAGCGCAGCGCACAAACAGAGGAAAAGCAGGAAAAAAAATATGGTCTGCTAGGAGAGACCCTTTTCCGGTCCGGTGGTGCGTCGGGCGCAGCAGTAGGGCGCAGGGCGCTGTTACGTCCCCTCTCTGTCGCACTCCAGCACCTGCCGCTGCCCTGTGTGTGAGTCTGTCTCTCTCTCTCGTTCAATACGGCCTCCGGCTGTCTCTCTCGGATGTCCATTACTTGCCCGTCCGTAGTCGAGTCTTGACTCGATTGCCGAGGATACGCTTCGCGGCCAGACAGTTGGAACAGGACACTTGGAACACTTGGAACACTCAGAACACTAGGGGGCACTCGGCCGCTGCACTTCCTCCCTGCTGTGAGAAGGCTTGCCAACATCAGTACCAACTCAAAAAAAAAAAAACGATAACAAGCAAAAAAAAAAAGATGTTCCAGCTGAGTGCGAGTTGTCCTCAGCCAAGGCCAGGCGGTGACCTTGAAAACAACATGCAAGGCTGGTGGTGGTAGTTGACCCCGCCGGTTACACCGTTAAGGGCTTTGCTTACGGCCCGCTCGCTTATTGAGTCGAGTCGACATTGACCTTGGAAAGTTAAAGGAGAAGAAGAAGAAGAAGAAGAAGAAGAAGAAGAAGAAGAAGAAGAAGAAGAAGAAGAAGGCTGTGCCGCGCATCGCTCTGGTGTTTCTGGCGGCATTCCGATACGTTTACACACCCAAGAGAAAGTGGAAGAGAAAATGAAGAACGGCGGTTTTTTTCTTTGCTCTGAGAGCGATAGACCGGGGCCATTTTATCTCATCGTGCGGTGTTCTCAAGACCTCCCGGACAGGATCTCAAACTGAGACAAAAAAAATGCAGTTATTTTTTTTTGTGGACGTAGCACAGCCTCGCACATTGCGCTCACAGCGGGGCGTTGCTCTGAAATGACGCCATTCGTGTTCCGCTTCACCGTAATCTCGGCGCATCCTCACTAGAACACGCTTGCAATCCGATTCTGTGGGGGGGAGGGGGGGGGGGTCTAGGGGCTGGAAGAGGAGGAGTGGGGGGGGGAGGGGAATTCAGCAGAATACATGAGCCGCTAACGCCCCCCGCTCCGCCGCGGCGACGTATTTTGAATTCATGAATAATGTATCCCCCCGCCGGTCCACCGCGCCGGGCGCGCGCAGCCACCCCCTCCGCGGCGGCCCCCGCCGCCCCCGGGCCGCCCCCGACCAGGCCGTCGTAGTCGCCGCGTCTGACAACCACCGCCTTGTTGTCCTCCAGGTGCACTCGTGGATGTCATGTATGTCATCGCCGCCGTGTGAAGCAGTTTAGTGCGGTACTCCGGCAGACGCAGACATGACCGTATCAATCTTTAATTTTTTTTTTGTGGCCTTTCCCGCTGCTGGAATTGTTTTTTTTTTTACCTTTTGCATAAACAGAGCGCACCGACCATTATGAATAGTGGATAAACGCCAGCGCAGTAAATAAGAGAGAGAGACGAGCGGGGGGGGGGGGGGGGGGGGGCGAGCCCATGTGTGTCAGTAACACGGTGCGATGCACTGCCGGAGAAAATCAATGCACATTACACAGCTCCGCAAGGCCGCTCTACACGTTACAAAAGAGAAATAAAAAGAAAAGTAAAATGAAAAATTACAAGCAGAAAGATCCCCCCCCCCCGCGGAGTCGCAGGCGGGCGCCGCTAGTCCCGCCCTCAGATCCCACCCCTTCCGGATCCGGAGCTATCATTTCCCGCAAAGAACGTCAGACGAAGGCGAGGAGAAAAGAAAAAGTTACACTGTCTTTTGGCCCACAGAGACGCGGAAGGCGTCTGAGTGACTGAGAGAGAGAGAGAGAGGGGGGGGGGGGGAGCGCGAGAGAGACTGGGAGTGATGAGGAGAGTGACATAGAGCAGCCGCCGGGTCTGACGGGCCGACGGGGAAGTAGGGGGTTGCCCCCTCTCACTCCCACCTCTAGCCCCCTCTCACTTCCTCCACCTCCACCTCCTGGGTTTCCTTGCGGTAGCGACAATGCCACAGAGTACAGTGGTGGGCTGACCGCGTGCCCACACACACACACACATACGCACACACCCACACACACGTCTTGATGCCTGCGGGCGCAAGAACAAACACGGCGAGCGGAGGAGTGTGGCTTGTGTTATCTACATTTCTCGCGGGATGCGGTCTCTTTCTCACCGGGGGGCCGTGCGGTTAGGGCGACATCTCCTGCACAATGTTTGTAACCCGCCATAATGTTGTCAGGGAACAGCGGCGAGCCATATTTGTTTTCTCACTCGCACTGTTTGGACTTTATTATTATTTTTATTTTTGTCTCACAGTGCCCCTAAAAGAGTAAACGCCCCCCCGGTCCGGATATGTGCTTGGGGGCGTTTGAACTTCCCGCCCCCCTCCCCACCGGAACACACGTCCTTGGGCCGGTGAAAGGAGAAGGGCCTCCGGGCGTAGCGTCCCAGGGGGGAAGCAGGTAAGGAGGCAGGGGCGGCAGCAGGCGGCACCGGGGGGGGGGCCGCCCACGACCTCGTCCAGGACCTGCAGGACCTCCGGATCGTGTTCGGAAAACTCGAGACAATCGCTCGGGGGGAAAGTATGTGAGGACGGGAGCGGGCGAAGGAGGGGTGCGCGCAGCAGACGGCAGTCCAGCAGACGACAACATCTCGGAGAAAAATCGCCGGCTCGTCCAACTAATGTTCTCAGTAGGTTTTGAGACAAGCGACGGATCGAATGTTTGAACTCACTTATCAGTTGTACCGACTAAAGGTTAAGTGGGATGCACCGACCAAACTTTTTTTCGAAGAAAAAGTTGTAGCACCGGTGGGTCTCGAACCTCTGTCTTCCGTCCCCGAGTGTGCCCCAGACCACTCGGCTACCATGACTACTTAGTACGGGACGGTGTGAGTCGCCCTGATGAATGAGAGGTTTCCTAACATAACCCATGAGTTGATCCAACGAACAGTGTTGTTCCTTACAATCGAACATCTTTTTTTCCGGCAGCGACTATGACATGTTAGTTGTAACTAAGTAACTCAAGTTCTACCAAACGAATATTTACGTTCCTACAAACTAAATTTCGTTGTATTAACTAAATATTTTGCTTGTCTGAAAACCTACTGAAGCTTTAGTTGATGTAACTAATTTCCGGTTGCTCCAACGAATCATCGGTTGGATCTACTACAGATTTTTCTCCGTGCACAGCAGACGACAAGAACAGCAGACGACAGTCCAGCAGACGACAGTCCGCGCCTTGTGGCCGCGCTGCATGATGGGTAACTACTAGCCGCGGCGGGCTTTTCGTCCCATCTCTTCCCCTCCCCCAGCCCACCCCCGCCCTACAAAGCCCTTATTTCTGGGAAGGGGTGGGGGTGCGCGCGCCCGCAGCCTTATTGACAGACCCACGGCCCGTCGCCGTTCCCGCTAAACGCGATGGCAGTCCGGACCAAGAGATCCATTATTATTATATTTTTTTTCTATATTTTATTCGTTCGGTCGGTGCCATCCTCGCCAGCTCCGAGCGGCGCGTGGCGTGGCGGCGCGTGGCGGCGCGTGGCGGCGTGGCGGCGCGTGGCGGCGGCGTGACGTCACCACTCCGCCGGTCATCCGTACGGAGCAGCCATGTGACGGCACCAAACTTGTTCTATTATATCGCAGGCGAGCGCTTCACGTGAGCACGCCGGGCTTCAAATAAACCTCTTTTTTTCGGTTGGTCCTCTTCGTTACTTATTCTTTTCTGTGCCTTTCTTTTCTGTGCCTTTCTTTTCTCTGCAATTTAACCATCAATCTCTCTCTCTCTCTGTCTCTCTCTGTCTCTCTATCTCTCTCTCCAGCCACGGCAATCTGACTTGAAAAGAAGCGGCCCCATGTCCCTCCTGGCGAAAGGCAGCAAGCCCGCGCAGCCAGCCTTCTGCGATCCCACGCTTCTTTCCGCGGCCCCTGCCGCATGAAATGATAATCATAAGGGGGTGGGGGGAGTGGCGGGAAAGGGGGAGGAGGGGAGGGGGGGATGCAGCCGCTGGTTGTGGTCGTGGAAGAACTGAGTATCCGCCCCCCAAACTCTGTTGCTCTCCTGCGTGGTGTGGTGAGTCGGTGTTATACGGCAAGCCGTCTGCCCGCGCTAAAGAATTATACATGTTCACGGTGGTTAAATAAGTGGGTACCGTCAGTACTGTGATGCAGGAGAGAGAGAGAGAGAGAGAGGAGAGAGAGAGAGAGAGAGAGGGGGGGGGGGGGGTGAGGGAATGGGGGAGGGGGCGGCTGCGCAGCACCGGCTGTTCGCGGAATGACATCGGCCGGAAATGACAGGCCGTGGTTCCACCCTTCCTCTCTCTTTTTTCCTTCCTCTTTTTTTCGATTTCCGGCTGCCGCCGCGCCGCGCTGCCGAAACATTGAGCGTAAACTCTCCGCTGACGAACAGGGAGTGCGCGCGGGCCGAGTGCAGGGAGGGTGTGCGAGCGAGACAGGCTGCGCGGGGCTGTGCGGGCGGGGTGCGTGGGAGGGAGCGAGAGGGCTGCGCGGCGCCTTCCCCATGTGACAATGCCTCTGCGGCGCGCTCGGGGCGCAAATGATTTGAAAACACATTTAAAAAAATCTTTCCTTCTCTTTTTGTTCCGCCGATATGTTCGCTTAGACTGTGTAACACTCCGACAGACGACTGGTGAAAGAGAGAGAGAGAGAGAGAGAGAGAGAGAGAGACGCAACGCAGAAAATTTACAAAATTTACGGGTTGCGGACGGCTGCATTGGCCGGGCCGAGCGAACTTGGCCATTCAGAACACGTCATGGGTCTGTGGGGCCGGGTCCGGCTGGGCCCGCCTCAAAGGGCTGGCCAGCGAGCCCTGGCCCTTCAAGGCCCTTAATTAGCAGGGCACGGCCATTGTGCTCGTGTGCGACAGAGAGACGTCAAGACTCGCGCAGGGTACGCGCCGATGAGGGAGAGAGACGGAGGCAGAAAGGGCAAGGGGAGATTAGGATAAACGAAAGTGAGAGAGAGAGAGAGAGAGAGACAGTGAGATGGGAAACAGAAAGAAACGAGGGAACAGAAACAGAGGGTCTACTGCTTAAATAAAAGGGCCTCCTGACTCGGGTGTAGACGTCATGCTAGCCGCTGATACGGGCCGAGGTGCGAGAGAGAGTGAGAGAGAGAGAGAGAGAGAGAGCTACGGCTACGGGCCACTAAACAATACTGCTTTGGTCGTACACAATCAAAACACAAATTTCAAAATGTCGTTCGCTTGCATAGTTTCCACTTTTTTCTAAAAAAAAAAAAAACAGTGTAGATTAACGTCGACTGCGAACAATAAAAACAGATTTGCCACAGAACACTGCCGTTGGGTCCGTCCTATATTCTGGTGGTGTGGCGCCGCCGACGGCGGGTTTTGTCCGTTCGCGGCCGCGCCCTTGTAAGCCCAACTCGCACCTCAAACGGCATACAAAGCGCAAGGCGTGCCCAACCCGACCCGACCGCGCGCGGGGGGGCGATCGGGGGGGGGGGGGGGGGGGGATCCGACAAAAGGCCGTGGGGCTGCCGGCGGAGCTAGCGGAGCCTGCGTGGCCGGGGGAGCCCCACTCCACTCATAAACCGTCTAAAGCCGTGCGGCGGCGCTACCGAGATAGTCAATCTCAATACACAACATTTAAAAAAAATCTTGCATTTGTACATCAATAAGTACATGCCCGGTACACGACTGACATAGAGAGGGACGAGGGACGCCGTATTTGACTGCGGTAGTGCTAGAGAGACGCCTGCGTATAGTCATCTCGAGTCTCTCTCTCTCTCTCTCTCGCACCGGCGCGGCCTCTGCATTTACGCCCCGCCCCGTTGGACGCCCTCACATGCTACACACATCGATCAGGCACGTCCCCGCAGCAGTGGCGGCGGCGGCGGCGGCGCGCTGGGCGTGGCAGGACGACAGGCGGCGGCCCTGCGCTGTCGTCTGCCGACGCGTGTCGTCTGCTACGCGCGTCGTCTGCCAACGCGTCGTCTGCTGCGATTGGTATCAGCGACGCGCGCGGGGCTGATGGAGGGATGGCGTGCGTCGTCTAATGTGCGCGATTCCCAGCGCTGATACGCTGCCGCGGGGGGCGTGCTGGGGCCGCGGGGGCGTGCTGGGGCCGCTGAGAAGTCGGCAGGCTGAATCAGACAAGCTCTAGCAGCGCCTTCTTTTCGGGGCGCGCGCGCGCTTCGAGTCCGCGATTTATCCGACTCTGAGCGTTGCGACCACTGGAAAGCAAGGGGCACGGCGGAGCGGCGGCGGCGGCGGCCCCCTTCCCCCCCCCCCCCCTTCCCACTCCCGCCCCTGGCCACCCCCACGCCCCGGACTCGCCGCTAAGTGTATTGCAAGAGCCACACCCGCCCGGCCCCGCCACGCTGTTGCGTTGCCCCCAACAAACCGGGCCGTCACGTTTGATGCCGGAAGCGCAGGGGAAAAGAGGGGAAAAGAGGGGGAAAAGGAAAGAAAATAACGCCCGTGCGCGGCCGCAGCAGGAGGCGAGAAGGAAAAAGAAAAGACAACTTTTTTTTCTCTCTTCCTTCTTTAGCCTGACACGAGAAATCTGCGCGGCCCGGCCGCCGCTCGCAGGCCCGGCGGGTGGACTTTTAATATGTGTTATTTTTCCGCCCCCCTCCCCTCTCCGCTTCTTTCGCTCGCCTCCGCCGTCGTATTCCAGGCATTAATTAAGCAAGTGGATTTCGCGTTATTCACTCATTTCTCCGACCCGCTAGATATTCTTTTCTTTTTCATTTTTTTTTTTGCAACGCGTGTCAATTGATGGGGCTGTGTTTCGTTTAAAGCGGGTGGCGGAGCGCGCGGCGAAAAAAAAAATGGCCGGGCAACCGGGGGACACACTGTTTCGATCAGTCAGCGCCGCCGCGGCCGACAACAGGTTGGGGGCGCCACTGCGCCTCACCTTTTGTCACGGCCCATAAGCCAACCATTATCGTCGCCTGAACTGAGCGCAAACGCTGTCGCACCATGAATTGTAGCAACTACGAGATATTTATTAACACTGCGATTTCAACGCGACGATATTTCTGAAATTTCCAACGCCGCTAGGGGCATCGCTGGTCCGTGCGGCAGCCGCTGCTGTGGACCGCCCTCGCTAAGCCACGCTGCATGCCCCTGGTTTTGCTCGCGTATCAAGCTGCGCCGCGCCGCTCGCTTTTGTTTGCGGACTTTTTCATACTGCCGCTGGCCTATCTCTCCCCTCCCACTCTCTCCCTCTCTCTCTCTCCCTCGCTCAAAAAAAAAAAGAAGAAATCCCTCATGTGGACCGGACCCTAAGCTGAAATTTATCTGCAGCGCTGATGCGCCACCGGGCCCGCTGCTGTGCCGCCTGTATTGTGTGGTGTTCTGCAGCGCCACAGGCGCACCGATCCCAAAGCGAGTGAGCGGCCGAGTGTTGGACGCGACAGGCTCGGACAGGGCCCGGATGAGGGGCAGCACTCTGACGCGGACTGTCGAAATACTCTGACAGCCTCGAAAAAAATATTCTGACACAATATTACATCACAAAATACTCAGACAAAATACTTTGTCGAGAGAATAATCTGACAAAGTACTCTGAGAAAAATAAAAATAGTCTGTCAAACTCTGACGAAGTCCCCAAGCCTGGTCGCCTGCTCCGCCCTGGGCGAGCTGCGGCACAGGAGGAGGGGCCGCGCCGCGGCACGACGACATGCCGAGTTTTTCATACCGGCAACGCCTCCCTCATTCACTTTGTCACTTGCGGTCCCCGCCCTTCCACTCAGCCCCCCCCCCCCCCTCTCTCTCTCTCTCTCTCTCTCTCTCTCTCTCTCTCTCTCTCTCTCTCTCTCACTCTCTCTGCCGCCCTGCGTCGCTGGGCGTTTTGTGTCCGCTGGTGTTTTGCACATTAGAGCCACACAGCACAAAACACTGCGCCCCCGACACGTTTACAACGCGGCCGAGCGCGCACATGTGCACACACACACACGCACACACACACAGACATACGAGAAGCGCTAGGTCACGAACAACGTATCCGTCATCGTTTCAATTTTTTCCGGCTGCGTTTTGTCGACACCGCCAACACAACACACACATTCTCTCTCTCTCTGTCTTCCTCTCCCAGGCCCTTTTTCCTCACCCCGTCCTCCTCCCTCTCGCTATTCCCGTCCCTATCTCTGTCTCCGTCTGACACGTGCGGCTGCCCGTGCCCTATCGGGTTACGCGCTGCCGCGGGGGCGTGGGACGCGCGGGGTTCAAATACACCGAAATGCTGGAGTCTATTTCGGTCTCAGTGCGTGTAGCACGTACGGGGATTTCGCTTGTGGAGTTGAGCTCTCATCACGCGTCCCTCCTACACTTAACGAGCGTGCCAACGAAAATTTGAAAAAAAAAATACGATAAGGTCAAATGAATAAAGTGAATAGTAAAATTCAAAAGAAAATTGGAAAATTGGAAAAGTTTAAAAAGTTTGAAAATTCAACAGTGGACTGACCTTCCTGTCGGACTTGCGGACGGCGTCGTAGATCTTCCAGACGAGCCCCGGGCCGGCGCAGGCCGACTGCCGCCCCACCTCGTAGTACTGTGTGATGGGGTTGGTGTCGAGGGGGCTGCCGCCGCCGGCCCCCTTGAGCTTGGAGAACATGGCGGGCGCCGGCGGGGGCTCGGCCACGCCATTGAGCTGGCCGCCGCTCGCATTGCCGCTGTTCCCGCTCCCGGAGGAGGAGAAGAGCGAAAGCCTCCGCAATTTTATTTTGCCGCCGTGCGTGTGACCGGGGGCGGAAGGGGGCGGGGCGGCGGGGCCCCGCGGGAGGCACGGGCGGCGCGGGCGGCACGGGCGGGGCCTCCGTCAGGGCCTCCGTCAGGGCCTCCGTCAGGGCCTCCGTCAGGGCCTCCGTCAGGGCCTCCGTCAGGGCCTCCGTCAGGGCCTCCGTCAGGGCCTCCGTCAGGGCGTCCGTCAGGGCGTCAGGGCCTCCGGGTCCGTCACATGGAGGCGCAGGCACCCGCGGCACACCTGTAGGGCAGAGAGAGAGAGACAGAAGATCAGCACTACCATCGCACTGCAGGGAAAATTTTTTTTTAAATGAGAGCCTCGCAGTTCGTAGCGACCTTCTTTTTTACGGGGGAAAATTACAATGGATGTTAGCTGAGCCGGCATGATGTAGTCAACAGCAGTGTGGATGAGAGACAAATGAGAAAGACAGAGACAGACTGACAGACCGAGTGAGACAGACAGAGAGGCGCCTTGCAGCACATAAAGGCAGAGAGGGTGTGGGGGGCGTGACGGACCGGGAAACACTGGACCAGAGAAGTCTGAGACAGTGAGAAACGGACCGAGACCCGAGGTCCGAGGTGTGGAGAGGAGAGAGAGAGCGAGAGCGAGAGAGTAAGAGAGAGAGGGAGAGAGAGAGAGGGAGAGTAAGAGAGAGAGAGAGAGAGAGAGAGAGAGAGAGAGAGAGAGGGAGAGAGGCGAGGGCGGCCGGGTCCGACGAGGCCAAATTGAGTTGGAAAAGACGCGCACGGACCGGGTCCGCAGGCACGGATTTCTCTCCGCCTCTCCCTCATTCTGCGTGGACTTTTCTTCATTTTGTTTGCGGGGGTCAACAACTTAGCATCATACGGATAAATCCAGTGTGATGGAACCAAAATCCCAGCTCTCTATTAATGTGTCGCTTACCATTCGGTATGGTGCTCGGGCAGGGCCCTCACCCAAATGCGTGTTTTTGGCCTGAAGTACTTTTTAAAAAAATAATAGAGCGTATTGCAGGAGGTGCAGGACCATTGCGGGCTAGGGGCCTGGAGCACGGTCTTGGGGCCCTCCCTCAGGGACTAAATCAGTGGTAATGGCCCTTGCTGCCCGTTTCCGGTTTGCAGTGCCGCGCTGCCACGCTGCCGCGCTGCCGGGCCCGCTGACCGGGCGCGCTGCGGCGGCGGTAGCGGGCCGCCGGGCCGGGCTGGCGACCGTCCGTAGGGCTTTGTGGTGTTTGGACCCCCATGATAAGCCTCTCCCCGCTGCGCCCGGCCTCGGCCCGGCCTCGGCCCGGCCGGTGGTGGTCGGCAGCCGCCAACCGGCCCTGCCCGCACACCGCTCTATTTACTGTCGTTTGCCGAAATAAACGTGTTCATTTTTTTTTTTTAAATTTTCAAACATGTCATATAATAATGTTTCTGATCATTGTTCAGCAGGAATTTCCGGCAAAAACAAATTCTAACGAATACAACAGTTTATACAGGAGTGGAAAAAAATGATTTTTTCCTAAAAGGTCGTAAATTTTCTAAAAAGGAGTGTTTTTAGAACTGTATGGCATCAGCAAAAAAAAAAACAACATTTTTTTACAGTGGGGGGGGGGGGGGGTTGCAACCTGACAAGACAACGTCGTTTCCCGCGCCCCTATATCTCCCTCTCTCCAACTTTTCCGCAACAAATACTCAATAATTGTGTTTCGGCCGGGAGGGCACACCAGGCAGCCGCCACGCAATTTGTGGCTGGCTGATGGACGCCACAGCGCCCTGGCCGGCGGCCCCTGCCTGACAGCCGTTACAGACAAGCGCCGCGATAATGGGGTGACCGTCGTGTTGCTCCGGCCGCAGAGGGAACCTGACTGCCGGGGCGCCTGAGCAGCCCAGGCCAGGAGCCCCGCGCCAGGAGACTTCATTCCAGAAATAGAAACGTCGGCAGAGAGATTCCCGAGTGAAAGCGTCCGGGGGCGACATCAAAGGGAATAAAATATGAGCTCTCTCTCTCTCTCTCTCTCTCTCTCTCTCTCTCTCTCTATCTCTCATGCCCGCCCTCTGCCTCCCACCTCCTCCTGCCCCCGCTGCCCCGCGCGGCTCTCACTTTCTCACTCTCACTCTCACACCGGCAACAAGCCAGCACGCCCCCTGTTCCCCTCTCCCTCACTCTTATTGTGTATCACTTTCCAAACGGCCGCGGCCTTAAGACGATAATTGACTCCCCACTACACTCGAATCAATTAAATATCGACGCCTTCCCCCCCCCCACCCCTTTTTCCTCATTTTTTTTTTCAAATTTTAATGTTCAGTAAACTGGTGTTCTAGCAGCGAGCGCGTCGATGATTCAGTCGGTTCGTTGTCCCACTGACTCACAAAGGAAGTCCCGGCGCCAAATGGCAATACTACGACAACGGCACCCTCCATTTTCATTAGCGTCGCCCTTTAAAACACGCAAAAAAAAGGGGGAGGAGGAGAAAACGAAGCCAATGAATGATCAGGGTCACACTTTAATTATACAGCAATTCCAAGTCTGCAAATATTTACGCTTTCTGTCTCTAATACGCGGCGAGGAGGGGGTGGGGGAGTCTCGGAATAATAATCGATACAGCCGGCGCACACAGTAATTCGTCAAACGGCCTGAGCCCCTAATCAGGGCAGACCTCGGGCGGGGGTGGAGGAAAGGCGCGGGGGTTTTCTTTGAACTGTTGCCCCCCCCCCCTCCCTGTGCCTCCGGCTTCCCAGCGATCGGCTCCCGTGGGAGAGAGAGAGAGAGAGAGAGAGAGAGAGAGAGGGAGAGAGAGAGAGAGAGCTGGTCTCTGGCAGAGCGGCTTATTATCGTATATTATATGCGCGGAAAATCGGCGCCGCCGCCGAACGCGAACAGGTGGCCACGTACACGCGAGGCAGCAGCACGAGGCGTCCAATATATGTTTATCTCTCTCACTCATCATAATAGTTTAGGAATTTTTTTTTCGTCAAATTGAAGCCTACAGTGTGTGTGTGTGTGTGTGTGTGTGCGTGTGTGGATCGCTGCACAATATCAGGTCCGCCGGGGTATATACGTGTGTGCGAATAATATGCCCCCTCTATACGCCCTGCTATAGGGAGGAAAGAGGTGCGCGTCATTGCGCCCCCCTCTCTCTCTCTCTCTCTCCCGCTCTCTGTCTCTGTCTTATGCTCCCTGGTAAGTCCGCCGTAAAGGCGTCGTGTCGACACGCAGGACCCCCGCGTGCGTTGGTTTACGAGGGTTTATGTAAGCCGCTGCCGCCGCCGCACACGCCGAGCCGACCTTACACAGTCACGTGGACGGCAAGTGTAGTCCCGGGCCACAGCCTTTGCACAATCACAAACACTCTCTCTCTCTCTCTCTCTCTCTCTCTCTCTCTGCGCGCCGCGAAATGTTTGACGGTGCCGATTCCGAAACTCCCTCCCCGCCGAAACCCCGCCGGCCGAAACGCCGCGAAACGCCAACCCCGGCGTGACGGCGGCAACTCGCTGCGACCCTCCGCGCCGCGGCTCGTGTGTGCCACAAAACTTTCGGTACTCAGTCAGCCAGCCAGTCAGAATGATGTGAGACTGGCGCGGGGGGAAATCCAGGGGCGGGCACGAGTGGCCAAGAGGCCGCGAAACCAAGCGGCTTCCGTGGTATGCGCGGCACGGCCTCCGTGAGCCAGCCAGCGCCTCTCTCTATTTCTGTCTCTTTCTCTCACATATCTCCGCGCGCAAGAATCTTACAACGCAACAGAAGTGATATTAAAATGACAAAGTGCAAAGTTCAGTATTTTAATTCTGCCCGTACAGAAGAGAAAGACTTTCGAAAGCAAATGCTTACGAGAGGAAAGATCCGCGCCGAAACAGAAACGGTCCGCCGTGGGGTAATTTTTACGATGTCAGGTTTAAGTTGAAATGTGATTTGAGAGTGCGGGAGCAGCGACCTACAGCATCCCCCGCCTCAGCGCGCTTGCGCGGCGTGGCCTTGGCACGGCTGCGGGCCCCGGCTGCCTGCCCGCCCGCCCCCCCTGCTTTGCCTCGGTTGCTTATGGCGTGCCGAATCGCGCAAATTTCATTTCGCTAGCAGCAGAGGGCGCTGGAGTAACTACTCTGCCAGCGCCGAGAGAATGCCAACAGCTCCCCGCAATTCTCGCACCGTACCCGCTGCGCGATCTCTCGATATAAAAATTCGAGAATCGAATCGAGAATCGAATTTATTTTTGTGGTGGTGGTGGTGGTGGTGCAGCCGCCCGGTCGGTGCGACACTCGGCAGTGATCTGGTTACCGCGTCCCGGAGACGCTGCAGCACAGCTCAAGTCCGCCTGGCTAGAGTGCTTAATGCCCGCACCCACACTGTGTGTTTCGCTGTGATTGGTCGGCGCCGGGGAGGAGGGGCTTTTGTTGGCCCTGATTGGGTCCCAGAGACAGCGGCAGCGCCGAGTAAAAAAAAAAACAAGGGAGAGACGTGGTGACGGTGCAGTATGGGGTGTCTTCGTCCGAAGCGCGCCTGCGGTCCCGTCGAGTGTCTCCAAACCACCTCCTAAAAAAACACGATATCTTATTTGTGCATTTGTGTGTCTCGCTTCGCCGTTCTACGACCGATTCGAAAACACGGTTGCTGTCTAAAAATTGTCGAAAAGCGTCCGTGACGGTTGCTGTCTAAAGTTTGTCGGAAAGCGTCCGTGCCTTAATTAACCTCCCAATAAAATCACCGCGGGAAAGATTTAAAAAATCTGGAGTAAACCGGGGCGCGTTCCTATTGCGGCTACGGTAATAAACCCTCATCACCCGCTGCGTCCTCATCAACTCCGTATTTGTATCAACAAATTATTGAACGCGCTCGCGGGACTCGAACCCGCTCCCCGCCGGCCCGCAACGACTCCCCCACCTCTCCTCGGGATTTTGACGAGAGATCTCTGACGATGAGGACCTCTGATGAGCGGCCATTGTGCGCGGGTAAGCCGCTCCTCCGCAGAGAGTTAAGCCCTCTCTCTCTCTCTCTCTCTCTCTCTCTCTCTCTCTCTCTCTCTCTCTCTCTCTCTCTCTTCACGGCACCGTCGTCAGAGTGGATCCACGAGATAAATGTGCTCACGCGTAATGACGCCGTACGATTCGGACTACCACACATAATATCGAGCAGGCTGTGCAACACATGGGCCGCTCTGCGCCGCGCATGTGGCTGCGGTCTGTGCGGGAAAAATCCGTGCCCCTTCGGAGCGGACGCAACATAAGCGCGGACGAGCGTTATTTTTTTTACACCTCTCTCTATCTGTCTTTTGTCTCTCTCACTCTCTTTCCCTCTCTCCGCCTCTACAGTTGACTGAGTCAACATTGACGTTCCATGAAGAGCCCCGGGGCTGGCCGGCCATAGCCTGTTGCTTACAGCACTTGCCTGTTGCGTAAACCGCGCCCCGCACAAAGAGTGTGAGAGAGACAGAGAGAGAGAGAGAGAGAGAGAGAGAGGAAAGAAAGGAGGGGGGGGGGGGGGACATTTGGCGCGGCCCCAAACGACAGCGGCAGTGACGGCGGCGGCAGGTTATGGCCGGGTGCGCATATCCGTGGCGGAAAGAAGGAAGGAGAAGGCTCCGGTTCAATAATTAATTCCGTTGGCAACAAGTATAATTTTATCGGAAAGAAATTTCTTTACGTTAAAAAAAATTCCAGCGCCAGTAACGGTGATTGGGCCTTGGGGTTCCCGAAAAGTGGTTCTTCACGTTATATGCGAGTATCTCAGCACGCACGGGGACAGCTATAAAACGCCACATTTTTTTCCGATTTTGTTCATATCTTGCTCTAAAACGAACTTGCTCTAAAACGGCGCCTTATGGGACTTTGGCCCGGAGGGACAAAACCTATATCGCCCCGGCTTCCGCCAGGACCCTTGCCTGCTGCTTCGGTGATCTTACGGGAACCGGCGCTTCCGGCTGCTAGTTGGCCCCGGGGCACAGCACGAGAGCCCGCGAACGGACCCCCCGGCGACCCCTAGCCCGTGCTCCGCACGAGGCCCCCTCCGCCCAACCACGGCCTTTGGAGAACTCCATCATACTGTAGTCTCCTAGACCGTGGAACGGTTCGGACCTCCATGGGTACTGACATGGAAGATCCGCCCCCGCGAAGATTTGGGGGATATAGGTTCCCTGGCGTACACGACCGAAGCCGCTGTACTCTACAAGATAGACCTGGTGGCCGCTCGAGTAGTGGCGTGTCCGCACGTGCCAGATTCCGAGGGGGGGAAAACAGAACTCCGAACCCTAAGAGTTCTGTAGCTTCCCCCCGAGTCTCCTCTACGAGGCCGTAGCCTGCAGACACACAGCCCCCCCGGGCGGGACCCTGAGAATCTAGGGAACTCGAAGCCAATCGAACCCTAGACCCCAGGACCGGGGGTCAGCCCGACCGTGCGCGAGCATCTCTCAGTGACGCAGCACGCACGGCCGCTTGGACAGCCATACCGACGCCGCGTTCGGAAGTATATTTTACCTTCCGTTCTCCAAGCCGAGGCACATGAAAAAGTTCAGCGAACGGCAGAAGTCGAACCGACGACCATACGATCGCCGGCTCTCCTCCTTACCCACGCGGCTATCGAGCCACGATGCGGGACACGTCGCGTTTCCTGTAGTACAGCCACTGCCTCTCCGAGCTGCGCCGACGGAAAAATTCGAGAAATCGGCAAAGAATCGAACCCACGACCCACCGCTCGCCGAGCGGCCCCGCTAGCCGCACGGCTACCAGGCGACGATGGAGGCATCGGCGCGCTTCCTACACTTTGGCCACTGCCTTCCCAGCCGCGGGGGCGGAGCACCGAACTGGGAAGCAACGGCAAAAATCATAGAGTATTGCAACCATGGTTCACCCTGAGGGAGGAATAAAATAAAGCGCCGTTGTGGCGGCAAAAGGCTCCTCGCTTCGCTCGGGCCCAAAAAATACAATTGGGGGACATAAATTGGATACATAAGGGAACGTATTACAACAGTCTATCTAATATTTCATTTAAATAATGACTTTTTTTTTGTGTTTGTGCCGGCCGGAGGCTGCACCTGAGGGGGACGTGGAGGGGGACGGGGGCTCTGCATTGGGATCACTTCGCAGCGCTGACCCGAATCCCCAATCCCGGATCCCTTTTCCGTGAATGAGCGGCACCGAGTCATCTCCTCGCAGCGCAGCGCCGTGTGTGTGTGTGTGTGAGAGAGAGAGAGAGAGAGAGAGAGAGAGATGAGGCAGGGAGTGTGGGGCGGGGCCCCGAGTGCCACAGCCCCAGGCGCTACATGCTGGCTCCGAGAATCTATATTGAAATCCAACCCCCTCCCCCTTTCCTCTTGCCACCACCGCGCCAGCCGCCCTTAGAGCCCACCAGGCCCCCGCCGCGCCCCCGCCGCGCCCCCGCGCACAGACAACATCATCCCGTTATTTTGTCGATGCAGAAATGGAATGGGACACGTCGCCGGCGGCGAGCGGGCGGGACGACAGAAGTCGACCCGAAAAAGCGGCGAAAAAAATAAAACACGCTCTGAAAAGCGTTTCGATTATTTTTTTTTCTTGTCTGAACGTTATTCCGGGTGGCGCGCGCTCCGTTTATGGGCCGCTCCGCGCTGCCCTAATGGACGTGTGTGGGGGGTCTGTTCGTGTCTGCGGGGGGTCTTTGCGGGGGCTCTTCACCAACACAGCAACAGCTCCCGCCGCGGCCGTGGAAGCGGCAGCGCCTTATGATGGCAAATCGCGCGCGTGCTGATGTTATGAGAAACAGCTGTGGACACTCTACTGGGCTCCGCGGACCCCCCGCGGACCCCCCGCGGACCCCCCGTGGACCCCCAGCGGACCCCACGCGGACAGAGATGAAGAGAAGCGCGCCCGCCGAAGACCGGAGAGCCGCGGCCAAATATTTATATTCGTCGCACCGCAAGACGTAATTACAGAAAAGGAATTTTAATTGGCGCGCCCTGCTGCGGGGTCAAGACTCGACAAAGGGACGCGCCGCACCAGCCGCGCGGGAGAGAGAGAGAGAGAGAGAGAGAGAGAGAGAGAGAGAGAGAGAGAGAGAGAGAGAGAGAAAGAGAGAGAGAGAGTAAGCCGGGGCCCGGCCAGGAGGGAAAGAGGAAACAAAAGAAAATAAGGAGAGAGAAAGCGAGAGAAGGGCGACAGGTGTGAGGAAAGAAGGTCACAAGTCCAGCGGCCGAGGCTTCATTTCCGCTCCTTCGAGACATTGATTTTGGGAGGGCGGCGCGCGAAGCGCTGCGAAGCTGCACCCGGCCTCCGAAGGCGCTTTCTCTCTCTCTCTCTCTCTCTCTGTTGACTTAAAGTTTTTTTTCTCCCCCCCAGCAGCAGCATTCTGCTTTCGAACAGACACTGTGCTCGGAGGACGACGCGGGTGAGGGAGAGAGAGAGAGAGAGAGAGAGAGAGAGAGAGAGAGAGAGAGAGAGAGAGAGGAGAGAGAGAAGTCGTCGTGGTGTGCGGTGGAGAGGGGGGGGGGAGAGAAAGTTTCGGAGCGGTGGAAAAGAAGGAAATAACAAGTAGAGTCAACAGGCTTTCCCTTGGCGGCAAGTCGCGCACTGCATGCGGCTGCGTCGGCCGCGCACATCGTGGCAAGCCGCCGCTGCCGCTGCCGCTGCCGCGAAAACCGCTATCGCAACCGCCGCGCCGCTGCCAGCACCGCCACAGCCGCCGCAAAAGGAAAGTTTATTGAGGCAACACGATTAGGGGTGTTTCGATTATCCGAGTACCTGGAGGGGCCACACCGCCGCGGCAGACCACCGTCGCCGCCGCGCCCTCAAAGGCCGCGCGCCAGTCAAAGCGGCGGCCGGAATGGGGGTTACAGGAGGCGCGTCGGCGATCGGCCCGCCGCCGTGTCGCCGCCGCGTCTGTGACGTCACTGACGCCACCGCAACTGCGGGTTTTAGGAAAAGAATGGAATTCTTTTGAAAACGAGTCGGTAGCGAGTACGCAAAGTGTAGAACTCAGGAAAGTTTGTGATTTTTTTTGGCACGACTTTAACCTCAAAAATTTATTTCCCCCCCCCCCCCCCCACCACCCAAAAAAAATGTTTTTGACTTCAATCTCGACCCTAAATTCCAGGTTGCTGAAAAACAAAATAAAAACGTATATTTTCTTAAATATTCCGAATCCTTTATTGTTTCTGTAGGGCGGAGACTCGTTATTTCCAGAGAAGACCGGAGGCACAAATCGTGTGCTCAGGCGTCTCGGAGGGGGCTGCGGAGACCGCGAGAAAGGCGAGGCGGGGAGAACCCAAACACACGCCGGGCTGCAATTTCACACCGCCTTGTTACAGTCTCTCGTTCGCCGCATTACTTCTCATCCTGAGGAGAAGAAGAAGTGCCTCCTGGACCCGCCTCCGTCGGCCCCCCCCCCTTACCTGGCCGAGTCGTCCTCGGCGTCGTGGCGGCGTCCCCGAGGACCCCCTGCGGCGTAGTAGACAGAGACGGATCACGACACCCGCCGGACGTGAGCGTGGGTGCGAGAGGGATGGGCCGATCCGGTGGACAGAGAGGGTGGATACGGCCAAGGGGAGCGAGAGTGAGAGAGACAGAGAGAGACTGTCATCACGTCGCTATTATAAACGTTATATAGAACGGTCGCACCCTTGCTACCCCGCCATGTTTACAAATGGCCCTTAAGGACACTGTCTCCCATCTGCGTTCCTCTGCAGTCATGCGCGCACCCCTCGCCGCTCACTCTCTCTCTCTCTCTCTCTCTCTCTCTCTGTCTCTCTCGGTAGCGTGAGACACTGGGCACCCCTCCAGCCCAATGAGTGATCAGTCACGTTCCGGTCTGAGCGATCACGTGCAACCGCTCCTCCTCCTCCTGGTGCCGCCGCCGCCGCCGCTGCCGCCGCTGCCGCCGCTCGCTGCCGCCCCGCAGCACCCCGCCAAGCCCGTGGGAGAGGAGCTACGGCTGGGCCGGAGAGGACCTGTATCAAGCCCTGCCAACCCAATCCTCGGACAGGACCTCTGTCACGATCGGGGACAAAGAGGGGAGCGTGGTGTGGGCGGTGCCGAGCCACTAGGGGGAGAGAGACGGAAGAGAGGGAGAGAAAGGGTGTACGAAAGAGGAAGGGTGAAAGAGAGAGAGAGAGAGAGAGAGAGAGAGAGAGCGTGGAGCAGACGGAATCGCAAAACAAACGCGGAGGTTGACAATTATTTCGAGCTGAGCGGAGGCAGCCTTGCGACTCGGCCGTCCCGCCGAGCTTGTGTGCGTTGGGGTTGCCTATCCCCCGATCCGCGGGCGCTCCGCCGCCGCTAAATCCTCTCCTCACGTCACCGCCCACGCTACGTCTCTCTGTCTGCCTGTCTGACCCTCCCTCTCTCTCTCTCCCTCTTCCTCCTCACCCCTCTCCCTCTCGCTCTCTCTCCCTCTCCCTCGCGCTCGCTCGCTCTGTCCTCGTCGCTCTTCGGCCCCGCAGAAGGAAGGCCGTGACACCGCAGAGGTGGCTTCTGCTGCCATGCGGGAGGCGGCGGCATTCCGCACGCTGCTCCGCTCCACTAATTGGTTGAAAAACTGGCAGCAGCGACCGCGGCGTCGGCATCAAGGCCCTTCGCAAGGCCAGCCGAGGGGTCGCCGCCGCCGCCGCAAGCCTGCTGCTGCTGCTGCTCACCGAAATAAACCGCCGACGTCCGGGCAAAAAAAGGTCCAATACCCCAAAACTTATTCATGTCTAGAGCGTTGAATATGGTGTCACCGAAATGACACACGGCAAACTTCCTGCCGAGAGCTGCGAATAAGGGGTCTCTCCGCTGCACTAAAGGACGGTCCCCTTTATGTACGCTGCCCCTTGACATTGATCGGAGTACGTGCGCGACCCGTTGGGCGTGTCTGGTGTGGGCGCAATATTCGTTGCCACGGCGGGTCCGCGGGAACGGGCTGTCTGCCAGACGGATAGCGAGGTATCAATTCGTAGTGCCGGGACTACCGTGCGGGAGAGAGAGAGAGAGAGAGAGAGACTCACTCAGAGAGGGAGGGAGAGGGGGCGAGGGGTCAGGTGCGCGCTGTGTGAGGGCGGGCAGTGCCTGCGGCGGCGGCAGCGCGCGGCCCGGCTGGACCTGCGATATCGATTTTACCTAACCGGAGAGGCCTGAGGAGGGTCCGAGAGGACGGTCGGGTGGGCGGCCGAGCAGCTCAAACAGCGGATGACGGCGCAACGTCAAAAAGTTAAAAATGAAAAAAAGTAAAAAAAAAACAATCACCCGAATCACATTTTATCTAGCTAAGTATTGTGCTCTAGACATTTACAGACCTGGACCTGGGTCGCGGGCTGTACATTTTCTAACGCCCCAACAGCATGAGATCGGACGTACACACTGCGTCCGGTAGCCTCGTCTCACCGTCTCCCTCCCCCTCCCCCCTCTCTCTCTCTCTCTCTCTCTCTCTCTCTCTCTCTCTCTCTCTCTCTCTCTCTCATCCGTAGGACATCCCTAAACGACCGCGGCGTGAACCGTTACCCGAGAGGCGGAGGCACGCGCAGCAGCAGCCTTCTCTTTTTTTCTGACTCTAT